>JAECWJ010000564.1:0-600000 GCA_018150375.1 Drosophila sturtevanti
CATATATTCATTATTTTATTGCCCTTATTCTTAAAAGATTCAATTGAAATTAATTCAAAGATCTTTTTGCACGGTGCCACTTTGAGTTGGCTAATCTTAAGTATACCGGCTTGTATTTTAAGCCTTTGGAAGAACTGACCTAAGTCAAGTTTTCCATTGGTGTACAGATTGCTAACATCAATTCTTGCAATAATCTTCCTTTCATGCTCTTAAAGACATGTATTGTTTCTTATATGCAAGGCCACTACTTTACTTAATACGTCATCATAAATGATTTCATATAAGTTGGGCTTAGAAGCGTTGTTAAGTGTTTGCATAGGCAAATCTACTTTTACATTTTTAATTTCGCAGGATTCTTACTGTCTACACTGTTACCTGGTAGTGACTTTTAGGACTTTATTTTGTATGTCTTTTTTTTTTTGGATATTTAATTGTATGGGGTTTTTTTTTTTAAATCAATGCCTTTAATTTCATTACAAGATATTGCTTATTTTGTATCTACTATATTGAATTCGTGTGAAATCGTGTATTGTTTGAATTGGACATTTATTAGAGTAGTGCTTTGGGATTTTATTTTTTCTTTAGAAATTGTAACAAAGTGATCGGAATTAATTTTGAAAAGTGAAATGTTAAGGTTTGTAGCATTGTTCATGAATTTTACAAAAATATTGAGTTTAAAATTTTTTGTTTAAGTAACCTCTTCCTCGGTATTTACCTCGGACCCCATTGTTGTATCTGCCTGATGTAAAATGTAGGTCAGAGTTAGCCTGGCCAGTTGCCTCTGTGCAACTGTTGACAAATTTGGTAATGGCATCATTCATATTGCTGAATGTGCCCGCCTGCATAATAAGTTTTACCTTATCGATAGTGCAGTTTCGTGTCATTGCATTTACAGCTTGCGATGAGCTGTATTTGGATGCCAAATCTGGTGATTGGCCATCATTTATATAGGCTTCTTCAAGAGACTTAGCAAGTTTTTCCACCTCTTGGGTGTATTTTGTGGCTGTTTTGCTTTTCTGTTGTAAATTAAGGAGTTTGGTAGAAATAACTTCTACTGATTCTCCTTTTATGGACTTCTTCAATTGTGCAATTACTTCAACAATTGTCTGCTCATTGCTGATTAGGTTTCGAGCATAACCTTTTAATTTTATTTTTATTAAGCTTATTGCAGTTGTTTCATGTGCGCCTTTTAGAGAGCCTATTAGGTGTAACTCGTCTATGAAGTTTTGTAGGTTCTCAGCCTTTCCATCAAATTCTGGTAACAGAGATGAGGCTAAATTAAGAAAGTCTACAACTGTTTGCGCCATGATTGAGTTTGAACCAGTAATTTTTATCTGCAGTGTTTCCTTTTGGATATTTCTGTTCTGTGTTACGCATTTATATGATTTTTTTTTTTTAAATATCTTTTATATTTTGGATATGGAGAAGTAAATCTTCCCATTCCACGTTTAAAAAAATTTTTTTTTTATTATATTATTTTTTTGCTCTTCTACTACTTTCATATCCTCATCCGAATCTCCTATATCAAAGGTTTCTATGTCTGATTTAAATATTATGTACCCATTCAGGCACATCCCTATTCTTATGTCTTCTAAATAATAATTTGCTATATGAGTTCTACAATATTTCTTTTAAACTTTACTTGTTATTTACTGGGCCTGAGTGTATCAGGAAGTCAAGAAAAGGAATATATTTTTGGAGATGTTTAGTTTCGACTTTATTCATACTTATTTAAATTGTATTAAACTCAGTCACTTGGAGACAACTTATTGTTGTTGGGTTTCGTCTAATAGGTAAAAACATAGCATACCGTCTTTGTTAGAGAAACAACATATAAAGGGTATTGTGAGGATGAAACTCATTTGTACCCTACTACCTCATTAAACTGGGAAATTTTCTCCCGTTATATCTAGGTATGCTAACTTAATCTGCGCTAAACTAATAGAGTACTGAGGTGAGGTACTTTGTTCACTCTTAAAAACCTCAATCAAATCACTAACTATTCTGGGATGTCTATCATTCAACTTGAGAAAATAGTTGTCTAATGTACTCATGGTCTTTATTCATTTAATCAGCTGACACATATATAATTATTTGGAAATCATTTGATATATATATATTTATTTGGAAATCAGTATATATATTTATTTGGATATTGGTAAATAAAAATTTCTTTTTTTATAATTCTTGAAATGCACTTTTACAATAATTGATGCATATGATATTTAGATCTTATCAAGATCATTAGCATTGCTTAAGGCTCTTTTTGCTACACATTTATTGTGTAGTTTATATGCTTTGTACAATACATATGCGCTCATTATTACCACAATTATTATTAAAAGTACATTTGTAAGTTTTAAATCAACATTTGATGATTCTATTTTATTAATTACGTTAGCAGTGTAGTCCACTGTCTTTGTATCTATTAACCCCATTCTGGGTTCATCAAAAATATCATCAAACTTGCTGATTTTATTATCAAATATTCAATTTTTTTAAAAAATTTTCCAAGAATTTTGAAGAATAATTTTTTTTTTTATTTAAAAGAAAAAATGTTCCTTTTACATTACCCTACTTATTTGGTCGTATAGCTTTACAGGCTATACTGCTATGGGCGGAAAAGGTTCCGCGAAGTTTTACAATGTTTTTACAATTGTTGTTTTTTCTTATTTATATATATCTATCTATATGTATTTAAATTTATTTTATATTCAATAAAAATTTTGATGTCATCTCTTTTTTTTTATTGGTTTTTATTCTTTCTGGTCGGTAGCATCAGCTGGGCGTCGCCGGTTGGCACGCTGATGCTCCATCGATGGTGTAAAAGGCGGCCTGCCTTTCACACTTGTAATCTGCTGCTGTCCGGGGCCTATTGGCTCAGGCGGTACCGGTGCGGGTTCGCACCAGGTTTCCTTCTATGTTGGTCAGGTCGTATAGTCACTCAACTATTTACCAACGAGGTGGCTAAATGCAGTGTATTATTAACTTTCTTCAAAATTTCTCCACAGATTGTGACATATTTTCTTAATAATAGTCCTTTAAAACGCCTCGATGAGATAAATGACTTGGGTGTCCTTATGGACCGAAAGTTATCTTTTAAGTCTCATATTTCCACTACTGTCGGCAAAGCTATGGGAGTTCTTGGGTTTGTAAAAAGATGGTCAAAGGAATTTAATGACCCTTACACAACCAAAATTCTCTTTACTTCATTGGTCCGTCCTATCCTTGAGTATGGATCTTACATATGGTCACCTCACACCAAGAAAGAATTGAATCTGTCTAAAAGCAGTTCCTACTCTTTGCTCTTCGTGGTCTGAACTGGGATCGCAATATCAATTTACCATCATACTCTAGTAGACTTCTTTTACTTAACCTACCTTGTCTAACTAACCGTAGAATAATGCTTGGCGTGATCTTCATCCACAAGCTCCTTAATGGTGATATAGACTCGCCTGAGCTATTGAGCCGCGTAGCTTTATCAGTTCCTTGTAGACCTACTAGAAATTTCATACCTCTATCACTTCCACGCTGTTCTACTAACTATGCTATGCATGAACCTTTTCGAGTCCTTTGTTCTGATTACAACCGCCTTTACAGTGTAATCAGTTCTGAGCTCTCTCTTCCTTTACTAAAAACTTCTATCTTATCTTATTTAGTTCGTAACTAGATGTAGAATTCGTTTATTTGTCTGTGTTTTGTGATCTTGTTCCCGCGTCTCGAGCCGTACGTTATGCGGTATGCGCCCCTCGGTCGGTTGGGCGGGAGGTGTGGTCACTTAGTGCACCCGTTGGGATTCGCGCGTAAAAAAAAGAGATGACGTTTATGTAAATTGAAGGAGTCATACTTCATCCTTCAATGGGGGAGTATGTCGGAGGAGACGTCATCGTTAATATTAGATTTGTATATATTAGGATTTCTTATATTATTTGTTTAAGATTATTGGAATTTCTACCACTGTATTTACGGTAACATGTTTTAAAAGCTTCTGTTACATGGCTCATGAAGAGCTTCTCACTCATGAAACCAAAATATAATAATGACTTCTTTATGGAAATCGAAGAGGAGAAGACGTATTTTTCTTATTCCACTCTACATGCTATTGAGCATTGGAGTCTTGTACCATCTGCAACTGGGCAGATCAAACAATGCCATTAACAAATTTGTCAACAGTTGCACAGAGGCAACTGTCCAGGCTAACTCTGTCCTACATTTTACATCAGGCAGATATAAAAATAGGGGCAGAGGTAATGACTGAGGAAGAGGTTATTAACAAAATAATGGTAACAGAGGCCACAACAATAATCGTGCGGGTTATAGGCGCCAAGATCAAGGCAGAGGAAATCATAGAGGTCGAAATTATTATTACCAAAATCGGAACAAAAATAACAGTAATGTGAGAGTGGCGCACAACAGTTCAGAAAACCCTCAAAGCAATTTAAGTACCAACCAATAAAAAAAAATATAATACTTTTAAAAAATTTTAATCTCAATATTTTTGTAAAATTCATCAACCTACAAAAACAACCTTAACATTTTTGATCGACACTGGTGCTAATATTTCACTTTTCAAAATTAATTCCGATCACTTTGATACAATTACTGAAGATAAAAAACAAATATTCAGGGAATAGGCCAGGGAGTAATAAAATCCCAAAGCACTACTCTAATAGATATCCAATTCAAACAATACACAATTCCACACGAATTCAACAGAGTAGATACAAAATTTGCAAAACTTTGTAATGGAATTATAGGAATTGATTTTACAAAAAAAATTTTAACTGTGTACTAGATTTCAAGCCAAAAGATGTTTTCGGACTACAGACCAAACCAGTCACAACAAACAACTTTTGTAAGCAAACATTGAGATTAAAAGACAATGAACCGATATATATATAAAACTAGAAAGTTTCGGCCGTGCCGAAGTTCGTATACCCTTGCAGATTTTCTCTATATAATTCACCAGAAGCATTACTGTAAATTATACATACCAAATATACAAATTCAAAATTTTGAGCTTGAAAAAAAAAATTTTTCATACAACAATTTTTTTTGTACCGATTGTTCCTATAGCAGCTATATGATATAGTCGTCCGATTCTGATAAAACTTGATTGAAGTATTAAGAAGTATATTAAACTCAGAAATATCAAATTTCGTGGCTTTCCGTTGAAAAACAACAGAGTTATTGAGGATAAACCTTATTCATGACCGATCGGTCCTATGGGAGCTATATGATATAGTCGTCCGATCGAGATGATTCCGAGAGATACAATGCCTGCAGCAAAAAGGAGCCTATGCTGAAAATTTCAGCTCTGTAGCTCCTATGGTCTCGGAGGAGAAGCTGTTGATCCAGACAGACGGACAGACGGTCAGATGGACAGACGGACATGGTCATATCGACTCGGCTATTCATGCTGATCAAGAATATATATACTTTATATAGTCGGAGATGCTTCCTTCTGTGCGTTGCAAACTTCTGACCAAAATTAATATACCCTCTGCAAGGGTATAAAAACTATAAAAGTCCTCATAGTCATGTAGATGAAATATAACATGACATTTCACAGTAGAATGTCTCAACAATATCTTAGGCAACAGTATAGACAGAAAGAATCCTGCGCAGGAAATGTACAAGTAGATTTGCCTATGCAAACACTTGACAACGCTTCTAAGCCCAGCGCATATAAAGTCATTTATAATGATGAAGTACGTAAAGTAGTGGCCTTGCATATAAGAAACAATACATGTTTTTCGAAACATGGAAAGAAAATTATTGCAAGAATTGATGTTGACGATCTGTACACTAATGGAACCTTCGACTTAGGTCAATTCTTACAAAGGCTTGAAATGCAAGGAGGTATACTTAAGATCAGCAAACTCATGGTGGCACCGAGCGAAAAAATCTTTAAATTAATTTCAATTGAATCTTTCAAGAATATGGACAATAAAATATTGAATATATATATTAAGAGTAGCGCTACTCAGGCCGATGACCATAATAGAAAATGTAAAAAATCAAGAAACAATACTGTCTAAGTTCCATAACGATGAAATACAAGGAGGTCATACAGACATTACAAAAACTTTGCCCAAAGTAAAACGATATTATTATTGGAAAAATATGACACGTCATATCAAAGAGTACAATAATAATTGTCAAAAATGCCTTAAGTCTAAAACAAGAAAACATACGAAGACCCCTATGAGATTGACTTAAACACCTATACATGCTTTCGATAGAGTGATAGTAGATACTATAAGTCCACTACCACGTTCAGAGAATGGCAATGAATATGCAGTTACGCTAATATGCGATTTAACTAAGTATTTAGAAACCATTCCAATTCCAAACAAAAGTGCAACAACTGTTGCCAAAGCAATATTCGACAACTTTATTCTGAAGTACGGTCCAATGAAGACGTTCATTATGGACATGTGAACAGAATATAAAAACTCCATAACTAATGACTTGTGAAAATATCTACAGATAGACAACATAACGTCTACTGCACACCATCACCAGACCATGATGAAATAAGTATATATACTTATCTCATCATGCACCAGACATTAGGGACAATAGAACGAAGTCATAGAATATTCAATGAATACGTTCGTTCGTACATATCTGCAGACAAAACCGATTGGGATGTTTGGATACAATATTTCACATATTGTTTTGACACAACACCATCGGCTGCACATAATTATTTTCCATAAGAATTAGTTTTCGGTAGATTACCAAAACAATTTTTAGATTTCAATAAAATAAATAGAGTAGAACCTTTATATAACATAGATGATTACGCTAAAGAAATTAAGTTTAGATTAGAAACAGCTTACAAAAGAGCGCGTAAGTTATTAGAAGAAAATAAAATGAACAATAAAAAATATTATGAAAATAAGACCTTAGATCTTAAACTAGAAGTAGGAGACCAAGTTTTGATGAAAAATTATACTGGTCATAAGTTAGAACCAGCATATGTAACACCATTTGAAGTAGTACAGCTAAACACAAACAAAATTTTTTTTTTTAATTTATAATAAAATTTTTATTTATAATAATAAGCTAATTTATATTGAAAAATAAATAAACCAAAATTTCATTTGGGTGCGTGATAAAGAAAAGAAAGAAACACAATTTTTTATATAAAAGGCGCCAAAAATATTAAAAAAAAAAAATCTCAAATTACTATCTGACTCGCAACCAATTAACAGTACTAATAAGAAACAATAACAAAAAAAATATTTTTTTTTTCTCTCCAATTAATTTCAATCAACATAAGTTGGAAAAATTTTTGTTAAAAAAAAAAAAATAGTAAATAAATAACTAAATATATATTTTAATACTAACGTATAAGTAAAAAAAAATTTATAAATAACTATATAATAATATTTCGTTATTTCTCCAAAAAGGGAGGTGTAGTATGTTATATGCCAAACAAGCATATGCCCAAACTTAATCAAGCGCATAAACATGGAGACACTTTGTCGCTTTGTTTACATAAAATAACCGCCGTCAAATGCCGTAATATGATCAGCCACTTATATAAGGACTGGAACGCAGCGTGAGAACTGCAGCAAAAGCACTATGACGTTTTGACCATTCGTTACCAAGTATATACATACATATTTAACAATATATATATATTTGCATATGGCATGCTATATACTCCCGTTCTGTCGCTGCTTTTAGCGACAGAACTCCGAATTACTTATGTACTTTTAGGCTACGTTCAACTTTGAAATAAAGACGGAGCGAATATTAATTCGGACTCCAAAGAAGACAGAAGTGTCTTTCGTTTACACTTTTCCTTTACTAAAATGAAATAAAAAATATATTTCATTTTACATTAGACATTGATAAGAAAGATAATATTACAATTACGGATAGCAAAAATAAAAACAAACAGTTCATAAGGATAGGCTAAAAGTACAAACATAAATTTTGAAATGGTCTGATCAACCATTTATGACAAAATATATATACTTAAAAAAAAATTATATATATATGCACACATGCATATACCAATAATTCATAAAAAATAATTCAAAATATATACATATATCTATATATATAAAATTCTCGTGTCACAATGTTTGTCTTCGAACTCCTCCGAAACGGCTTTATCGATTTTAACCAAATTTTGCATGTATATTGAGTAGGTCTGAGAATCGGCTAATATCTATTTTTCATACCCCTAAGTGTTAAGGCTAACAAAAAATATTGTTCACGCTGTAGCATGAAGAGACTGATATTTTTTGATAGTGATACCGTTCTTATCGAATAATAATTTCTTGATAGTGTTACCGTTCTTATCGAATAATAATATGTATAATATAATATGTGGCTTAGATTTAAGCACGCCATAATTTTCACACGGACAATTATGCGTAGCATGCTCTCGAGTGGGTAAACCATCAAGTTTGTGTTAGCTAAGATGGGCTAACAAAAAATATTATTCACGCTATAGCATTAAGAGACCGATATTTTTTGATAGTGCTACCGTTCTTATCGAATAATAATTTTTTGATAGTGTTACCGTTCTTATCGAATAATAATATGTATAATATAATATGTGGCTTAGATTTAAGCACGCCATAATTTTCACACGGACAATTATGCGTAGCATGCTCTCGAGTGGGTAAACCATCAAGTTTCTTTGTGTTAGCTAAAGATGGGCTAACAAAAAATATTGTTCACTCTATAGCATTAAGAGAATGATATTTTTTGATTTTTTGATAGTGTTACCGTTCTTATCGAATAATAATATGTATATACTAGAAAGTACATAGAAATTATTTATATGGCAAAACAGCGTTTGCCGGGTCAGCTAGTTACAATATATAAATCAAATAAAATTTCTAATAAATCTAAAATATTTCATTAAGTAACAAAAAAAAAAAAATAATACATAAAAAAATATATTTATATTACACTAAATAAATAAAATATAATTTTCAATAATTATACAATATAATATTAAATAACTACATAATAAAATATTATATATGTATATATAAAATAATATAAACGTAATAACGTTATTTCTCTAAAATGGGAGGTGTAGTATGTTTGTAGTATGCTGTATAAGATACGAGAATACGCCCATCGTATTGTAGTGTATACAATATCTAATGGTGTCATATGATCAATTAACGGTTAGAGTATTGCATTCATAAATATAGTGACACTCTGTCACTGCCGTCATACGATCAGTCACTTATATGACTGGCCTGCAGCTTGAGATCTGCAGTGTAACCATTTTTCAGTATATGTCTTCGCATATACATATATACATATATATTGCATGCTAGCTTAACATGTTCCTTAAACTTATTAATAATATAGTGTAACACTTTGTTACTATATTTATGTATACTATATTTATGTTTACAACATTCAAGTGTCATGCCATGAGTGCATGGTACTGGACATTGCTGAGTCTGCAGAACTTTCACGCGCGACCACTCTGTCTCCAAGCAATATGATACATCCTCACTCTTCCGCTGAGGCGGCATACATACATATAGATATATTCTTATGTAAACATTTTATACATAAGCAGGCCGCTCCTCTGTCGGCGTCACTATCTTATCTGTACTTTAATATTGTTAAAGAATTAAGATTCATTCAATAAAAGAACTTCAAACTGAAAACCCATAATTTTGAGAATACTACTTCCACCTTACTACATGGCGACCATGACATAGGTCGAAGGATCGACCAGGACAACGGAGGACAAGTTGGATATTAAGGGAAAGAAGCACATCAGTTCACTTTTAAGTTTCAAGACAGCAGCAAAGCAACCAAAAAACTAAATCCGCATCAAACAAGAATTGGCAAAGAGGGAGGAGAAACTCATCAAAATAAAAAGGAAAAAGTCAATGGATAATCTGAGTGAGTAGTGTATGAGAAATGGCAAAGAGAGGTGGAGTGAAAAATAAGATAAAGAAAAGAATAGCACACATTAAGTGGCTATTATATTCAAATCAGGCACCACCTCCATGGGCAGTTGCACAGAAACTGCAACAAGAACTTGACTTTTTAAAGTCATTGAATAAAAATAAAAAGCCAGAATCTCACTCTCACTCAGATATATATACAGTAAAAATAATAAATAATAATCCAAAAACTCCTCCAAAGCCAGTAGCAGTACCAAAAGAAAAGAAAAAGTGCCCGCAAGATTGCCCAGGACCACTGGAGAGCCCATTTTGCGAATATGCATGTTGGAAAACTGGTGCGAAGACCGGCACCGGTACCGCCTGAGCCCATAGGCCCCGGACATCAGCAGCAGAATACAAGTGTGAAAGACAGGCCGTCTTTTACGCCATCGATGGAGCATCAGCGTGCCAACCGGCGACGCCCAGCTGATGTTATTTCTATGCGTTACAAACATCTGACCAATTTTATTATACCCTCTGCAAGGGTATAAAAATAACCATTGTAAGAAATATTGTAAAATTGAGTTGAACCTTTTCCGCCCAGTAGCAGCATAGCTTGTAAAGCTATGCGAACCATTAGGTAGGGAAATGTAAAAGTAAATTTTTCTTTTTAAACATAAACAAAAATTTTTTTTAAAATCTTGAATGTTTGATAACAAAATAAATAAGTTTGATGATATAATTGAAGTACCAAATATGGGAATAGTAAATACAAAGACAGTGGACTCCACTGCGAATGTAACCAATAAAATAGAGTCATCAAAAATTGATTTGAAGTTAACAAATGTACTTTTAATAATATAATATTAACAATATATGCTTCAATTATTATAAAAGTACATTTCTATAAACGTTATCAAAGAAAAAAAAATCATTAAACTTTTTTTTAAATTATGTTGACTGATTGAGAAAAAACAAATAAATAAATAATATGGGCACACTTGATAACAATTTTGGAAAACTTAACGATAGGTACCCGAGCATAGTCAATGACTTAATTGAGGTTTTCTAGAGTGAACAAAGCAACTCACCTCAAAACTCCATTAGTTTAGCACAAACAAAGTTAGCATACCTCGTTTCATTCTCACAGTACCCTATAATATATATACAATACCATTACCATACCATACCATTAATATAGAAGACTCAGATAAGGATATACAAGTGGTAAAAGATTAAATAAAAACAAAAAAAATCCATTTTTTTTTGAGAATGGAATGGGAAGAATTATTTCTCCATATCCAAAGAATAAAAGAAAATATTAAAAAATCGTACAAATGTGTAACACAAAACATTCAGAAGAAAACTCTGAATAAGCATGCAAAAATTTTGTTGACCCTTTCAAGGAGGCAAGGAAATTAGTGCATGACAATAGAGAATATATAGGTAAAACGAATTGGTCAAAGATCTCTAATCTATTGATCAAGTTGCGGGTAAACCTAATAACTATAAACGAAAAGTAGTAGTTCGTACATACAGTACTTAATTCACCTTTGAGCATAGACATTAAAAAAGATCAAGAGTCCAAATGTAAAGAAGAGATAGAATTAGAAAGTGAAGAGTCTGACGCTAGCGTGGGAGAAATAGAGGAAAAAGATCTTAACGATCTAACAATACCTGCGCTATTGACATTATCCGATAAAGATAATGAAATAGAACAGGAAGAAGAACTTTACGCAAATCTAAGTATAATTGAAACAAAATTAAATATGATGGCTGACGTAAGTGCCCAAAGGACCTACATAAAGGATATCTCCAATGCCATTCCAGAATTCAATGGACAAAAATGACATCTTCAAGGATTTATAAGAGCTTTGAAGTTAGTAAACTTGACAAAAGGCACATTTGAAGAGATAGCTGTTAAGGTAATAAAATCAAAAATTATTAGTCCAAAACTAAACAAAGTGCAAGACATAATGACAATTAATTAAATTATACAAAAATTGCAATCCACTGTATTTGGCGAACCAGCCAAGTCAGTGAAAGCAAAATTGACAAAAGTCACACAAAAAGGTAAAACGGCCGAAAAATTTACTATAGAAATAGAAAATCTACGAAAGCTCTTGGAAGCTTCGTATATTGACGAAGGCCTAACTGCCGAAAAAGCTGATAAATTCAGTACTAAAATAGAAATTGAAACAATGATTCTAAATTGCGAGCAAGGAAAACTAAAAACAATCCTTGAGGCTGGAAATTTCAAAAATATGAATGAAGCCATCACAACATACATAAAAAGAAGCACTAACAATACTGAAAATCCAAACTCAGTATTATTTGCCAAAAGGGGCCGTGATAATTATAATAACAGAAATAATTATCGCGGTAGAGGAAATGGTCCCGGTTATTATAATAATTATAACAATAATATGTAGATAAAATGTTCCAACTTTGTATTTTCTTCCAAAATATTATATCAGAGACACCATGGTTCTTTTCAGTTTGAAGTCAGTTTATTTATCATTCTTAATTTTGTTACAATTCTTAACTATAGCTAAGACCGCGTAACTGCGCTGCCAGTGAAGCCGGCAGAGGAGCGGTATACTTATGTATAAACATATGTATGTATAAATGTCTAAATGTTTACATAAGCATAAGTATGTATTTATGCCGCCGCAGCGGGAGAGTGAGGATGTATCATATTACATATTGGGCCAAAGCGGCCGCGCGTGTTATATTTGCCGACTAAGCAATTGTCCAGCACCATGCACTCATGGGTGGTCAGGTTACTTAAGAGGCCGATGCACTTAAATGTAACAAAATATTGTAACAAACTGCTACAATATGTTTGTAATATTATTGATATAATGTTTCAGAACATGCTACAAATAACAATCGCAATAACGGCCAAAACCAAAACTATAACTACAATAACAGTTATAGAGGAAAGAATAGAGGCAATTATAGAGGGAATAACCACAGAAATGGAGGTTATAACTCTAATACGAACAATGTTAGGGTAGCCCAAAATACTTCGGGAAACGCCCATCAACCTTTAGATATTTTTTATACCCTGTACACATAGGGTACAAGGTATATTAAAGTCGCTAAAATGTATGTAGCAGGCAGAAGGAAAATTTTCCGACCCCATAAAGTATATTCTTGATCAGCATCAACAGCCGAGTCGATATGACCATGTCCGTCTGTCCGTCCGTATGAACACCTAGATCTCGGAGACTATAAGAGCTAGAGTAACCAAACTTGGTCCCAATATCCGTCTAGTGTATACGCAGATCAGGTTTGTTTCAAATTTTTGCCACGCCCACTTCCGTCCCCGCAAATTAGAAAAAACTATAACTAGAGTTGTACAGTATTTATTTTTGGTAGACTCAATTATATAGCCAATATGTACCATCTGACCAAATTGACCGAATCGGTCAATAAATATCGGAGATATACACATATATGTTTTGTACTGAAATTCTATTGTACGGGGTGCTGGAATGGGCTTATCTGTGCTTCTAAAGATAGTCGGTTGGTGTTTGTTCATTGCGATATTAGTACGATAGTTTTGATTTTCTAATTTGAGACAAAAATGCAGGGCGGAAGGCAGATCTACTGGTTTCTTTATACCGAGGAGTCGAGGTAGGTCACCCTTAAGACCTCGTATAAACGTATCTAGTGCTTTTTCACGGTAAACTTTTCTCATGAGTGTTTCGGATTCTCTGCTTAACTCCATGCATCCTACCTTGTTTAAAATCAATGAAATGTGTTTGTAGACTGCTTGATAGAATTCTTCTACTGATTGATTTTGACCTTGTATCAACATTGTCATTTGGTACTCTAGTGTTCTTAGATCTCTCTTATCTGCATAATGTATTGTTAAGCATTTGGAAATGGCATTCCAGTTTAGGTGGACATTGTATGATTCAAGAGCCGTATCAGCCTCACCTGTGATCTTATTTCTTATGGTGTGCAACATCCCAAAATATTTTGGCGAACCAACTTCTGCTGCGTATGCTGAGATCGCATACCTTTTTTCCATGAACTGAATTATGTTGGGTTACCTGAGAATTCTCTAATGCATTTAACAATGTCTGGTACTCTGTCTAAATTCTCCCTTTGATTTGCGGATATCCTCTGATCGTCTACGTTATTAAATTTTCTTGAAGGATTAGTTAATTCTTTCACTAGTCCCGGTAGCTGTTACGCCAAGATCTGGCTAACTATGTCAGCTGTTTGCTCTGCGTTATTTGCCATTACTCTATTTTTGTAAATGTTCGTTGTGTCTGTCTAGTTGTTTTTGTTGTTGTCTATTTAAAAAATGTTCAATGTCTGAGGCAGATCCTCTTCGTTTTGCACACTTACAATTGGGGGCCTAATAAGATTATTTTCGTACAGCCATACAGTGTGGAGATTAGTATTAGTTTTGAGATGGTAATTGTGAATTGAATATTGAGAAATTTGAAATTTGTAGCAAACTATTTGCTCTTGTCTTACTTCAGATAAAAAATGTTTATGTAGGAATTGATATTGTTATGATTGTAAGACAGTAGTTGTAAGTTATGTTGATAAATCTTAAATTATTTGCAGATTTTCTTGGAATATATATTTGGTTTTGTTTTGTTTGTTTGTAAAAAATGTTTTTTGTTTTTATTTTTGGTTATTTTTTTTTCTTTTTTTCAAAAATATTTTTGTGTTTTTTTCGTGTGTTGTTTTGATGACCAGTGGCTGATCTTTTCCTTGCACCTTCCCTTAGTTCGTAAAAGCGCGAAGAAACAGACAGACGGACAGACGGACATGGTCATATCGACTCGGCTATTGATGCTGATCAAGAATATATATACTTTATGGGATATGCGTTACAAACATCTGACCAATTTTATTATACCCTCTGCATTATGTCACCTGCCCACCTGTTGCGCTTACTAACATCGATAACGGCAGCACCAGTATCCAATAAAAATTGGTTATCCAATAAAAATTGGTTATCCAATAAAAATTGGTAAATATGTTGTAAAAAAAATAACGAAAAAAAAGGAACGAAAGGCCGCTACAATTGCAACGGCAAATGAAACACCTAAACGAAAAAACAACAACAAGGCTGAAATTAATTCAAAAAATATCAAAGAAGCTAACTTCGGCCGTGTATACCCTTGCAGATTAATTGATTACTTTCTCCGTCATATCGGATTCAAGATATTTTAAAAATTGGAAATATAAAATTTAAAAAAAATCTGAAGCTGTGGTATGCATATATCGAGAGCTCACTGTGCTCAGAACTATGTTCAGTATATACTTCATATATGCTATTAAACGTAAACACAAGAACACAACGACACTTAGACTTTGTTGTATAAATATAGGTCATGTGCGAAGTATGAGGAGCAAGCACTTCGACCTTCCGCAAGTACTGAGTCAGCATGTGTCCCATGCAATGACCGCTTGCGCAACACGCTTATATGAATATGTGCAAACCACGCTCTATTCCTACCGCTGCATACGCTGCATATATACATACATATGTTCGTTCTATATATTAAGTATAAAACCAAAACATATGATAAGTCACCGGTCACTGTAGACCGCGCAGTTTTAGGCTAAGTAATATTTAAGTTCAATATGTAAAAGACAGATAAATAAAGTCCTTGGAATCGACAACAACAGTCGCTCCACATCTAAAACAAAACAAAAGAACTATTTTAAATATACATAGTACATGGCGACCGTGACAGTGGTCGAAAGGATCGACCAGGACGACTAAGGAGAAGGAAGCCCATTTTAAAGACAGCAGAGAAAATTAATAAAAAAAAAAACAAGGTGTTCATGTTGAAGACAGCAGCAAAGCAATCAGAAACCCAAAAATCAAAATGAAATTTATCGCTATCATTTCTACCGTTGGCTTGCTGGCCCACATCTGTCAATACCGATGAGAAGGACAGGATGATGGACTACGAATAAAGTGCTCCAACTGCTCCAGCTTTCCTATGCAACCGCTCCAGTCTCGACAACACCACCACCCTGCCCTAAGAACTATCCGTTCAGCTGTCATCCCAATTTGGCACCAGTTCCCTGCAGCGCTCCAGCTCCCAGCTATGGATCCATTGGTACCTACTCGCAGTACAATATCGTCTATACTCAGCAGCCTCTTCGTTGGTAAATAGTTGAGTGACTGTACGATCTGACCAACATAGAAAGAAGCCTGTGCAGCCAGCACCGGTCCCCCAACATGGAAGAAGAAGCCTGTGCAGCCAACACCGTCACCGTCCAGCTCACCAAGCGGACCACGGAAAAAGGAACCGACAGCGCTCCCAAATGAGCACAACTTATCTATAATTATATTAAATGCACTGCGTTGCATTACTTAATATTAAATGCACTGCGTTGCATACTAAAATAATGAAAATTTTTGTAACCAATTGTAAAATTGAGCGACATAAAAGTTGCCCGTTTAGAGTGTGGCCTAAAAACCATACGCAAACATAGGCAGGAGAAATATGTAAAAACAATATAATAAAACTTGATCTAAATTAAAATTTAAACTTACCATACAAAGAAAATTTTTTAAAGAAAAAAGATAATATAAATAGTCAAAGTTTAAATAGTTATATATATATATATAGGTATATGGTTTCATATATGAACCAATACTGAATTATGAAAAAATAATATAAAACAAACTAAACACAAAAAAAAAGGGAAAATAGTCATTCACGAATGAATGACAATAAAATTGATAAGAAAATTGAAAATCCCGAAAAATTTACAAATATTAAATATTCATTATCAATCCCCCAAGATTATATTAAATATTCATTATCAATACCCCCAAAAATGGGTTTAATAGACACTAAGACAGTGGACTCCACTGCTAATGTTATCAATAAAATAGAAGTAGAGACGCAAGGTCTAACTACTATCACTATATTATTGATAATAATAGTAGTACTAATGTCCACTAGCTTAATTTATAAAATATACAAATTGCACAGTAAGTGCTTAAAGAGGAAATACTTAAGCAGGGCAAATGACCTTGACAAAATATAAAAGTATAAATATAAAATTTATAATGTAATGAAAATAAAAAGAGTAAAATTTTTTTTTAAATAAATAAAGAATATTAAAAATTAAAAACCGAGAATAACAAAGCATTATGAGGTCAAGAGATAATATACAAAATCTTGTCAAAAAAAAATGTATATAAGATATGGAGTGGCAACAAATACATGCCACATTGCTAGAAATAAAGGAAAAATTCAACAAGTCATATAAATGTATCTCGCAAAATAGGAATATTCTTGAGGACACTGTTAGCAAACACGCGAAGGCATTAGTTGCATGTTTTAATGAGGCGAGAATATTAATACATAACAATAGGGAAAAACTAAATCAAAAACAGTGGACATCAGTGTCCAAATTATTGCTCAAATTTCGATCAAATTTAGTATCAGTCCAAAGGAGGTACAGGTTAGAAATATCAATCCCAACTATTCTAAATACCCCATTAACAGTTGAAACTGATAAAGACCAGGAAAGTAAAGATTCCTCAGAGGAATACGATTCAGAAAGCAGCATCGGCCCTGAAATAAAAGAGAAAGATTTACAAGATTTAACAATACCGGCTGTAATAGAATCAGATTTAGGATCAACTTCGAGAATAGTAGAACAAAAACTAGTAATCATGGCGCAAACCAATATTGAATTTATAAATACTGCATCAAGGATTATACCGGATTTCAACGGTAAAGCAGAAAACTTACGTAGTTTTCTGGATGCATTGGAGATTATTAAAACAATACAGGGTGAACATGAACTATTAGCTGTGTCTTTAATAAAAACAAAATTAAAAGGACTAGCTAGAAATATATTAAGCAATGAGAATACAGTTGAGCAAATAATCAACAAACTCAAAGCTAAAGTTAAAGGTGAATCAATTGATAATTTATCGGCAAGATTATTGAATCTTACCCACAAAAACAAGACACCTAACGTATATACCCAAGAAATCGACAAATTGTCTAAGTCTCTAGAGGGGGCATATATCGAAAAGGATTATGCCCTAGAACAAGCAAAATTCCTTACTACCAAACAGGCGGTATCAGCAATGAAGAAAAATTGCTTAAATAAAGAAGTTAAGACAGTTATGCGTTCTAGTCAATTCAACAATATGGACGAAGCAATAGCTGCTTACATTGAAACATCTAATGATGTAGCTGAAGAAACTATGTATTACAATAACTACCCACATCGCGGGGGAAACCACGGTCGTGGAAGGTACATGGGACGTAACTATAACAGAGGCGCCCAACGGTATAATAATAATAATAGTAACTACAATAATACCAACTCTAGAGGCGGCTCGGGAAGAGGCGGCTCATATAGAGGAAACAGAGGTAACAACCAGGTACGAATTACACAAAGTACCTCGGAAAACACCCAAACCCCCTTGAGCAATTAATAACAAAAGTCTTTAAAATAAATCTAAATCTCAGCAGCATAATAAAAATACACAATCAAAAAAATAATAAACCCTTAACTTTACTGGTGGATACTGGAGCTAATATATCAATACTAAAAGACAATAGACTATGTTCGGAAATAAATCAAAAGTTCAACACAAACATATCAGGAATTGGTCAGGGAACAATAAAATCAATTGGATTAGCTACAATTGATCTATTATTCGATTATTTCATAATCGGTCACGGCTTTCAAATAGTCCATAATGAATTTCCAGTACCATGTGACGGAATTCTGGGACTTGACTTCATTCGAAAATATAATTGCATAATAGATTATCACAATGATGAATTAATACTAAAACCCCAATCTCTTAAATACCAAATACATGTTCCAATATTAAACAATGAAATAGACAATTCCATATTGTTACCGGCAAGGTCGGAAGTTTTAAGGAAAATCACACTTCAGACAAATGAAGATATTGTATTAATACCAAATCAGGAAATTCATCCTGGGGTATTAATAGCTAACAGCATCGTAACGAGTAACAATGCAATAGTTAGAATTCTAAATACAACAGGTGACAACATAAATATCAAAAACCCAAACATCAAATTTGAACCAATAGAAAATTACGAAATTAAATCATTTAGTAATAACAAAACCGATAGAACAAATGAAGTCTTAAATAAATTAAAGTTCCCAGATCATGTAAAAACAGAACTTACTGAATTGTGTACCAAATACAGTGACATATTTGGCCTCGAATCAGAAGCAATATCAAGTAATAATTTTTACAAGCAAAAATTAAGGTTAGCAGACAAAACCCCAGTATATATAAAAAATTATCGAAATGCAGAAACAGAAAAACCAGAAATAAATAGACAAGTAGAAAAATTAATAAAAGATGGCATAGTTGAACCATCTATATCTGAATATAACAGCCCACTCCTCTTGGTTCCCAAGAAATCTCTCCCAAATTCGAAAGAAAAAAAATGGCGTCTAGTAGTGGATTATCGGCAAATAAATAAAAAACTTTTAGCAGACAAATATCCATTACCTAGAATAGAAGAAATATTAGATCAACTAGGAAGAGCAAAATATTTTTCGTGTCTGGACCTTATGTCTGGATTCCATCAAATAGAACTAGAAAATAAATCTAGAAATATAACATCATTTTCTACGAGCACTGGCTCCTATCGCTTCACGCGATTACCCTATGGTCTAAAAGTAGCTCCCAATTCATTTATGAGAATGATGCAACTTGCTTTCTCGGGTCTAGAACCATCGCAAGCTTTTCTATATATGGATGACTTAGTGGTTATCGGCTGTTCTGAACAGCACATGTTCAAAAATCTTACAAGTATATTTGAACTTTGTCGAAAACACAACCTTAAGTTAAATCCAGAGAAATGTTCATTCTTTATGCACGAGGTAACATTCCTTGGTCATAAATCATCCTTCCGGATGATAAAAAATATGATGTAATTAAAAACTATCCAACTCCCACAGATGCAGATAGTGCACAACGTTTTGTCGCTATTACAGAAGGTTTATTAATAACTTCGCACAATATGCACGTAATCTAACAAAATTGTGCAAGAAAAATGTCAAATTTCAATGGACTAAAGAATGTGAAGAATCATTTCAATATCTAAAAAAGGCATTAATGAAGCCAACATTATGCAATACCCTGATTTTAGCAAAGAATTTTGCATTAACACAGATGCAAGTAAACATGCATGTGGTGCGGTACTATCGCAAGACTGCAACGGTGCGCAACTACCAATTGCATATGCATCGAAATCGTTCACACAGGGAGAAAGTAATAAATCGACTACAGAACAAGAGTTAGCAGCAATACACTGGGCAATAAAACATTTCAGACCTTATATCTATGGAAGGCATTTTTTAGTAAAAACATATCATAGACCCTTAGTATACTTATTTTCAATGAAGAATCCTACTTCAAAGCTGACAAGAATGAGATTAGACTTAGAAGAATATCAATTTACGGTTGAATATCTCAAGGGGAAAGACAACCATGTTGCAGATGCATTATCTCGCATAAACATAGAAGACTTAATACAAATAAATAGAAATATATTGATGGTACAAACACGATCATCAAAAAGACAGGAAAACATCTGCGCAGATGAAAATATTAAAATGCATGAAAAAATAAATGTGCCCAATTAAATCGTTAGCAATAGCGACGAAGAATTTGTAAAAATAAAAATGAATAATCAAAGTGTTTACTCAAAAGAGGAAATCAAATTATCTCACAAATTTCGGTTAAAGATTTGTATTCTAATGAAAAATTCGATTTAGATCAATTTTTTCAAAGGCTTATTTCAGAAGCCGGGATACACAAAATCATTAACTTACAGATCTCACCAAGTGAACAGATCTTTGAATTTGTCAATTTAAATGAATTTAAGAATAAGGGCAATACAAATTTAAAAAATATAAAAATAGCGCTATTACAAAAAGTTACACAAGTAGACAAAAATGACGAAAGTCAAATTAATGCAATCTTGTTAAAATATCATAACGATCCAATAGAAGGTGGACATACAGGGATTACGCGTACCCTATTAAAAATAAAGAAACTATAATATTGGCCCAAAATGACACAAACAATTAAAAAGTATGTAAAAACTTGTGTAGAGTGCCGAAGAGCTAAGGCTACAACACATACAAAAGCCTCAATGATTATAACCAACACCCCAAACACGGCTTTCGACACTGTTCCAATGGTATCCATTGGACCATTACTCCGAACAGAGAATGGCAATGAGTATGCAATAACTATAATATGCGACCTTACAAAATATCTAGTAGCAATACCAGTAAAAGATAAAAGCGCAAAAACAGTAGCCAAAGCAATATTTGAATCATTTATACTAAAGTACGGTCCTATGAAGACGTTCATAACAGACATGGGTACTGAGTATAAAAATTCACTTATTAATGACTTGTACAAATATATGAAAATCAGTAATATATTATCAACAGCACACCATCACCAAACATTACGAACAGTAGAAAGAAGTCATCGAACATTCAATGAATACATACGTTCATACATCTCAATTGAAAAAGATGATTGGGACGAATGGTTGAATTACTTCACATATTGTTTTAATACTACTCCATCAACTGCACATAACTATTGTCCGTATGAACTTGTTTATGGTAGATTACCAAGGCAATTCACAGAATTTAATAGTTTAACTAAAATAGATCCTATATATAATTTAGATGATTATGCAAAAGAATTTAAATTCAAATTACAAATAGCATATAAAAAAGCAATATCTATGATAGAAATAGAGAAAGAAAAGCGAAAAATAGAATATGATAAAAAGATAAATGATTTACAATTAGAAATAGGAAACCTAGTACTACTTAAAAACGACTCAGGTCATAAGTTAGCGAATCAGTATTTAGGACCCTACAAAGTAATAAAAATAGAAGATAGAAACAATATCATAATAGACATAGGAAAAAAGAAACCACAGACAGTCAATAAGAATAGGCTAAAGTTATTCAAAAGTTAAGTAAACGAAAAAAAAACAAAATTGTTGTGCTATATTATATTTACATATATACACACATTTAAAATTTTACTATTTTTATCTTTATCGATATATACGTATGGACATACATCCAACAAAAAAAAAAATAATAATAATAATAATAATAATTAATAACTAAGTCAAAAATAACTTCATTACGTTATTTTTCAAAAGGAGGGAGATGTGTTATGCATATATCGAGAGCTCACTGTGCTCAGAACTATGTTCAGTATATACTTCATATATACTATTAAACGTAAACACAAGAACACAACGACACTTAGTCTTTGTTGTATAAATATAGGTCATGTCCGAAATATGAGGAGCAAGTACTTCGACCTGCCGCAAGTACTGAGTCAGCATGTGTCCCATGCAATGACCGCTTGCGCAACACGCTTATATGAATATGTGCAAAAACCACGCTGCATATATACATACATATGTTCGTTCTATATATTAAGTATAAAACCAAAACATATGATAAAGGCAGCGCTGCTACTGCAAACCGCGCGCTATCACTGTAGACCGCGCAGTTTTAGGCTTTTTTTAAGTAATATTTAAGTTCAATATGTAAAAGACAGATAAATAAAGTCCTTGGAATCGACAACAACAGTCGCTCCACATTTAAAACAAATCAAAAGAAGTATTTTAAATATACATAGTACAAAGCAAAAAAAGAAATAAAAAGAAAAAATTCGAGTTCGCCAACGGCCAGGATTGAACCTCCGCTCACATCATTTCTAGAACCGATCTCTACCTAATGCGCTACCAAACTTTAAATTCACGGCCTCGCTATTTCGGTGCACATTGCAAGCGTCCAGCTTCTCGCTCTCTAAATTTTCTGGCGAATTCTAGAAAACAAATAGTTTTCTGTGTCTTTCTGTTTCGCACTCAGCTTGTAGTTTTTTCAAGCACGTGTTCGCATATATCTATGTATGTATGCTTGTATGTTTGTATAAGTTAACACATCCGGCCTGACATAAGTCCTCGGCCTAAAGCCTTCCAAAAATGGAAAATTAACAGACAACAAGCATCGCTCCGCATCGTCATCGACACCCTGAGGAAAACCGGACACAGCCTTCAAACTAGCGAGGGAGGAGTTAACACATCCGGCCTGACGAAACTTGGTCCATGCAGCATAATCGCTGACACAGCAATTATAGATCAGGGTTTGCTTAATATGAGAATATTTTGTACTTTAAGTTTTTAGTCTTTTACGAACAATAAACCGATTCGGTCGACCAAACATTTAAATTTTCCTATCTAGCGACAGTAAGCAGGTGACGGAGTATAATAACTGGCGCCCAACGAGTGTTTAAAAGAACTCACACGGAGGCAAGAAATCAAACTGTCAGATCGACATTTGAGTTTGCCAAACAAATAAAAAGAGAAAAAAAACTAGAAAGATGGACCCTTGCAGATTTTCTCTATATAATTCACCAGAAGCATTATTGTAAATTAAACATACCAAATTTACAAATTCAATATTTTGAGCTTGAGGAAAAAAATTTTTCATACAAATTTTTTTTTGTACCGATTGTTTCTATAGCAGCTATATGATATAGTCAACCGATTCTGATCAGACTTGGTTGAAGTATCACGAAGCATATTAAACTCATAAATATCAAATTTCGTGGCATTCGGTTGAAAAACAACAGAGTTATTGAGGATAAGCCTTATTTATGACCGATCGGTCCTATGGGAGCTATATGATATAGTCGTCCGACTCAGATCAAACTTAGTTGAAGTATCAAGAAGCATATTAAACTCATAAATATCAAATTTCGTGGCATTCGGTTGAAAAACAACAGAGTTATTGAGGATAAAGCTTATTCATGACCGATCGTTCCTATGGGAGCTATATGATATAGTCGTCCGATCGGGATGATTCCGAGATATACAATGCCTGCAGCAAAAAGGAGCCTATGCTGAAAATTTCAGCTCTGTAGCTCTTATGGTCTCGGAGGAGAAGCTGTTAATCCAGACAGACGGACAGACGGACATGGTCATATCGACTCGGCTATTCATGCTGATCAAGAATATATATACTTTATATAGTCGGAGATGCTTCCTTCTGTGCGTTGCAAACTTCTGACCAAAATTAATATACCCTCTGCAAGGGTATAAAAACAAACACTTAGAAATTATACAAAAAAATAATAAAAAAATCAACAAGTTATCAAAATATAAAACATCGACAAAGTAAAAATAAAAAGAAAGCAGAAACCAACAAGTAAAAAAAGAAAAAGAATCAGCAACCAACCAGGAAAAGTTATTCAAAAAAATATAACAACTAACCACAAGAAAAACCAACAATTCTGAAGAGACGCACCCACCCCGAAGAAAAGCATAAACCGTCAGACCGACGTAGCGAGACGAAAGACGAGAAGAAGTCATCGAAGCAGCAAATTGTGAATAAGATATTCTTACGCATATAAAAACCATGTAAGTAGAGTGCTCATTTAAAAATTAAATAAATAAAATAATACATAAATCCAAAGAATCAAATTATTGAGTGTGCCTATAATTGTCTCTTTGTAACACAAAACTTATAAAGAGAAAAAAGGGAAAGAAAGAAAAGAAAATTTAAAAAAATCTTATGAGCGAATGCGATAGTAAAGAGTACGACAGTGAGTTAGAAGATTTAATAAAAGATTTAAGAAACAAATTAGTACCAACAACAATAGTAAACAAAATGCCTT
Source organism: Drosophila sturtevanti (assembly GCA_018150375.1). Taxonomy (NCBI): domain Eukaryota; kingdom Metazoa; phylum Arthropoda; class Insecta; order Diptera; family Drosophilidae; genus Drosophila; species Drosophila sturtevanti. The sequence continues at coordinate 24,634 of JAECWJ010000564.1, forward strand.
TCAATGAAAAAAACATTAAAACGATGCTTGAGTTTGCAGTCAATAGTGCAGTTGCCAGTGCACTGCAAGGTCAGACACAAATATTCGAGAAAAAAATGCAAGATATCCGAGAGGAATCCAAGAACCTAGCAACGTCCGAACCAGAAGTAGAAGTCTTCAAGGATGCCGATATAATTCCGAGCATCCAATGTAATGTGAAATCGGTAACCGATTTCGAGGGAAAATTGGAAACATGTGTATCGTGGCGAAAAGCTGCGCACACTGCGTACAAAATTTTCGAGGGTCATGATGGAAGCTCTAAGAATTACCAGGCACTGACTATTCTAAGAAATAAGATTAAAGGCCCGATATGGTACTGTCCTCCTATGATACACCATTAAATTTTAAAGCAATTATAAACAGACTTGACCTTAATTATTCTGACAAAAGACCGATTTACATAATTGAACAAGAGTTGTCCGTACTAAGACAAGGAAATTTAACAATTATTCAGTACTATGATGAAATTGAGAAAAAGTTAACACTTCTGATAAACAAAACAATTATGACATACGATTTTACCTTAGCTGCTTCCCTTAATGAGAAATATCGAGCCGTCGCATTAAGAGTATTTATTTCCGGTGCAAAAAAATCTCTTTGCGATATTTTATTTGCGGCAGGACCTAAGGATTTGCCATCAGCTCTGGCTTTAACCCAGGAAATCGAGTCGAATCATGAACGCTTCCAATTCGCAAATAGCTTTGCAAAAAAATCTGAAGAAAGAGCTCAGCGAAACGAACAAAGAAATATTATGGAGAATAGTTTTCCAAATCCCATAAAAACTCCATTTTTTAAACAGAAAACAATTTGGCAGACAAGAACCCCCCCACCCCCCACAGCCCATGGATATTAATAGTTCCTCGCGATTTAAGCAACTAACACAATATCCAAACCAAAGCAATAATTCATACCAAAACCAGATTCCAAAAAGACCAAATAGTGGAACGGCCAGATATACTGGGCTTTAACAGCAGAGGATAAATCATATTTCGGTAGAGGAAGTTCCAACAATGCAGTCAGAGGAAGACTATCATAATACACTAGCAGAACATGAAGTGTCAGAAATTGATGAACAGTTAGAAGAAGTGAATTTTTTAGGCATAGCTTTCTGCTACCATTCATAGAACGATCGATAGCAGGGAAAACCATAAAACTACTGATTGACACAGGTGCATCAAATTACATTACAATTACATTACATCAAACTGATGCCCGAACTAAAAGGCGTAATTAGTGTTGAAAAAAAATTTTTGGTTAAGTCACTTCATGGCTTTAACCCAGTCCAAGAGAAATGCCATATGCATCTTTTTGGCAACAATGCCATATTCTTTCTACTGCCAAATTTGACAAACTTGATGGTATAATAGGACTCGACCTATTAAACAAAGTTGGTGCTACTTTGGACTTCAAAAACAGCACATTAAAAACTCAGTCCAAATCCGAAAAAATTCATTTTAAAAATGTTCCAATGTAAATTTTACAGAAATCGAAGACTTAAAAGTACCCCCAGAATTCAAAGAAAAATTTAAGAAAATGTTAGGAAAAAGAATTAGTGTCTTTGTCGACCCAAATGAAGCTCTCCCGTACAACACGAATGTCATAGCCACAATCCGAACAGAAGATGAAAACCCAATATATTCCAGGCATTATCCTTATCCACCAGGAGTGTCAGAATTTGTCAATAATGAAACCAGAGACATGCTGAGGGACAACATTATTAGGCCGTCAGCATCTCCTTATAACAACCCGTTGTGAGTAGTTGACAAGGAAGGAGTAGACGAACAAGGAAATAGAAAAAAGCGCCTTGTCATCGACTTTAGGAAATTGAATTCTAAAACAATCGATGATAAATACCCCATACCCAACATTACCGCAATTCTTTCAAACCTGGGACGAACAAAGTACTTTACAACTCTTGATCTGAAGTCAGGATTTCATCAAATCCTTCTGGCAGAAAAAGATAGGGAAAAAACTGCATTTTCGGCAGACAACGGGAAGCATGAATTCTGTAGACTTCCCTTCGGGTTAAAAAATGCTCCTGGAATCTTTCAGCGAGCAATTGATGATGTGCTTCGCGAACAGATTGGTAAATCATGTTATGTTTACCTAGATGACATAATCATATTCTCTGAGAATATGGAAAACCACGTCAACCATGTTGCTTGGGTATTAGACAAATTGTATAACGCCAACATGAGGGTATCACGAGAAAAGTCTCACTTTTTCAAAGAAAAGGTTGAATATCTTGGATTTGTGGTTTCCCGGGGTAGCATAACAACTAATCCCAGCAAAGTCGAAGCAATTGGTAAATTCGAACAACCTACCAACCTGTTCCAAGTAAGATCATTTCTCGGCTTATCAGGCTACTATAGATGTTTCATTAAAGATTTTGCATCTATAGCTAGACCATTAACTGACATACTTAAAGGTGATAACGGTAAAGCAAGCGCTAGACAGTCGAAAAAAATTCCAGTAAGCCTCAATGAAAAACAGAGAATGACTTTCGAAAAAAATAAAAAACATCTTAGTCTCAGAGGACGTAATGCTTTTATACCTTTATTACCAAAAACCATTTGATTTGACCACAGATGCTTCGTCTTTTGGCTTAGGTGCTGTTTTATCACAAGACAAAAAGCCAATTACGATGATATCTAGAACCCTGAAAGACAACGAACTCAATTTCGCGACAAATGAACGTGAGCTACTTGCGATAGTGTGGGCTTTAAAAACCCTTAGAAACTATCTGTATGGTGTAAAGAATTTAAATATCTTTACCGATCATCAGCCACTCACATTTGCCGTATCCGACAAAAACACTAACGCGAAAATTAAGAGATGGAAAGCGCTTATCGATGAGCACAATGCCCAAATTTTTTTCAAACCAGGAAAAGAAAATGTTTTCGCTGACGCCTTATAGACAAAACGTTAATGCTTTGGAAGAAGACATTCCATCAGACCTAGCCACTATTTATAGCGAATTCTCTTTGACCTATACTATAGAATATACTGAAAAGCCAATAAACTGCTTTCGAAACCAAATAATTATTGAGGAAGGCATTACTGCTTCCCAGAAAATTATTATTATGTTCGGAAAAAAAAACAAGAAATGTCATATACTTTCCAGACAGGGCCAACTTAATAGAAAGAGTGTGTGATGCGGGGAAAAAAGACGTAGTGAGTGTCATTAAATGCGATCTGTCAGTCTTGGCATTTATTCAAAACAAACTAGTTGAGACTTTCCCTTCCACTAAATTTTGGCATTCCAATAAACTGGTCATTGATGTTCATGATAAGAATGAACAAAAGGAGATCATAGTCGCAGAGCATAACAGAGCCCATAGAGCGGCTCAAGAAAACGTAGAACAAATACTTCAAGACTATTTTTTCCCCAAAATGACTTACTTGGCTAACGAGATTGTTGCAAACTGTAAAATTTGTAACAAAGCAAAATACTCCACATTGGCATATTTTCCACAGACAAAGAATATTTATTGTATTGATGAATTTTCCAAATTTGCCATTGTCCAACCCATAGCCTCTAGGACAATAATCGATATTCAACCTCCAATATTACAACTCATGAATTTCTATTGTAGTATGTTATATGCCAAACAAGCATATGCCCACCGTATTGTAGTGTATACAATATGTAAAGTGGTCATATGCCCAAATTTAATAATAGAGTATTAAGCGCATAAACATAGAGACACTTTGTCGCTTTGTTTACATAATATAACCGCCGTCAAGTGCCGCATTATAATCAGCCACTTATATGTGGACTGGCCCGCAGTTGAGAACTGCAGCGTAAGCACTATGACGTTTTGACCATTCGGTACCAAGCGCATGTATATGCCTTCTGCTTTTTTATACATATTTAACAATATATATAAATACATATGGCATGCTATATACTCCCGTTCTGCCGCTGCTTGCAGCGACAGAACTCTATATGAAGACCTTATGTATTTAGGCTAAAGAAATACTTTGAAATAAAGCAAGAAAAGATTCTCTATCTGAACACCAATTAAAGCGGACATGCTCCCTTTATTATAAATGCAATATCTATTCTTTACATGGCGACCGTGACAAGTGTCTAGACACTTGTACAACAAAAGAAAAAAAAATCAAGAAAAAATGTAACAAAAAAATTGCAAAAACTTATGTAAAACCCAAAAAAAAACTAGAAAGATGGACTAACTTCGGCCGTGCCGAAGTTCGTATACCCTTGCAGATTTTCTCTATATAATTCACTAGAAGTATTATTGTAAATTAGACATACCAAATTTACAAATTCAAAATTTTGAGCTTGAGGAAAAAAAATTTTCATACAAAATTTTTTTTTCTACCGATTGTTCCTATAGCAGCTATATGATATAGCCAACCGATTCTGATCAGACTTGGTTGAAGTATCAAGAAGCATATTAAACTCATAAATATCAAATTTCGTGGCATTCGGTTAAAAAACAACAGAGTAATTGAGGATAAAGCTTATTCATGACCGATCGTTCCTATGGGAGCTATATGATATAGTCGTCCGATCGGGATGATTCCGAGATATACAATGCCTGCAGCAAAAAGGAGCCTATGCTGAAAATCTCAGCTCTGTAGCTCTTATGATCTCGGAGGAGAAGCTGTTGATCCAGACAGACGGACAGACGTCAGACGGACAGACGGACATGGTCATATCGACTCGGCTATTCATGCTGATCAAGAATATATATACTTTATATAGTCGGAGATGTTTCCTTCTGTGCGTTGCAAACTTCTGACCAAAATTAATATACCCTCTGCAAGGGTATAAAAAGGAAAAACTACAACCAACAAACATATATATAAAAACAATTTAAGAGGATAAAAACAAGGAAGAGAGATAATATGATGATAATGCAAAATCAATCCAAATGAAAAAAAAACCTACCAAGCAACCACAGACAACCAACCAACAAAAAACAATTATGTTTAAAAATATTTAACATTACACAAAGAGGACAACAATTTGAAGTTCAAAAACCAAAAATCAACATGAAATTTATTGCTATCATTGCTATCATCTTTTTGGCAACAATGCCATATTCTTTCTACTCCCAAATTTGACAACTTTTGATGGTATAATAGGACTCGACCTATTAAACAAAGTTGGTGCTACTTTGGACTTCAAAAACAGCACATTAAAAACTCAGTCCGGATCCGAAAAAATTCATTTTAAAAATGTTCCAATGTAAATTTTACAGAAATCGAAGACTTAAAAGTACCCCCAGAATTCAAAGAAAAATTTAAGAAAATATTAGGAAAAAGAATTAGTGTCTTTGTCGACCCAAATGAAGCTCTCCCGTACAACACGAATGTCATAGCCACAATCCGAACAGAAGATGAAAACCCAATACATTCCAGGCATTATCCTTATCCACCAGGAGTGTCAGAATTTGTCAATAATGAAACCAGAGACATGCTGAGGGACAACATTATTAGGCCGTCAGCATCTCCTTATAACAACCCGTTGTGAGTAGTTGACAAGGAAGGAGTAGACGAACAAGGAAATAGAAAAAAGCGCCTTGTCATCGACTTTAGGAAATTGAATTCTAAAACAATCGATGATAAATACCCCATACCCAACATTACCGCAATTCTTTCAAACCTGGGACGAGCAAAGTACTTTACAACTCTTGATCTGAAGTCAGGATTTCATCAAATCCTTCTGGCAGAAAAAGATAGGGAAAAAACTGCATTTTCGGTAGACAACGGAAAGTATGAATTCTGTAGACTTCCCTTCGGGTTAAAAAATGCTCCTGGAATCTTTCAGCGAGCAATTGATGATGTGCTTCGCGAACAGATTGGTAAATCATGTTATGTTTACCTAGATGACGTAATCATATTCTCTGAGAATATGGAAAACCACGTCAACCATGTTGCTTGGTTATTAGACAAATTGTGTAACGCGAACATGAGGGTATCACGAAAAAAGTCTCACTTTTTCAAAGAAAAGGTTGAATATCTTGGATTTGTGGTTTCCCGGGGTAGCATAACAACTAATCCCAGCAAAGTCGAAGCAATTGGTAAATTCGAACAACCTACCAACCTGTTCCAAGTAAGATCATTTCTCGGCTTAGCAGGCTACTATAGATGTTTCATTAAAGATTTTGCATCTATAGCTAGACCATTAACTGACATACTTAAAGGTGATAACGGTAAAGCAAGCGCTAGACAGTCGAAAAAAATTCCAGTAAGCCTCAATGAAAAACAGAGAATAACTTTCGAAAAAAATAAAAAACATCTTAGTCTCAGAGGACGTAATGCTTTTATACCTTTATTACCAAAAACCATTTGATTTGACCACAGATGCTTCGTCTTTTGGCTTAGGTGCTGTTTTATCACAAGACAAAAAGCCAATTACGATGATATCTAGAACCCTGAAAGACAACGAACTCAATTTCGCGACAAATGAACGTGAGCTACTTGCGATAGTGTGGGCTTTAAAAACCCTTAGAAACTATCTGTATGGTGTAAAGAATTTAAATATCTTTACCGATCATCAGCCACTCACATTTGCCGTATCCGACAAAAACACTAACGCGAAAATTAAGAGATGGAAAGCGCTTATCGATGAGCACAATGCCCAAATTTTTTTCAAACCAGGAAAAGAAAATTTTTTCGCTGACGCCTTATCGAGACAAAACGTTAATGCTTTGGAAGAAGACATTCCATCAGACCTAGCCACTATTCATAGCGAATGCTCTTTGACCTATACTATTGAATATACTGAAAAGCCAATAAACTGCTTTCGAAACCAAATAATTATTGAGGAAGGCATTACTGCTTCCCAGAAAATTATTATTATGTTCGGAAAAAAAACAAGAAATGTCATATACTTTCCAGACAGGGCCAACTTAATAGAAAGAGTGTGTGATGCGGGGAAAAAAGACGTAGTGAGTGTCATTAAATGCGATCTGTCAGTCTTGGCATTTATTCAAAACAAACTAGTTGAGACTTTCCCTTCCACTAAATTTTGGCATTCCAATAAACTGGTCATTGATGTTCATGATAAGAATGAACAAAAGGAGATCATAGTCGCAGAGCATAACAGAGCCCATAGAGCGGCTCAAAAAAACGTAAAACAAATACTTCAAGACTATTTTTTCCCCAAAATGACTTACTTGGCTAACGAGATTGTTGCAAACTGTAAAATTTGTAACAAAGCAAAATACTCCACATTGGCATATTTTCCACAGACAAAGAATATTTATTGTATTGATGAATTTTCCAAATTTGCCATTGTCCAACCCATAGTCTCTAGGACAATAATCGATATTCAACCACCAATATTACAACTCATGAATTTCTATCCCCGCACCAAAATTATATACTGCGATAATGAGCCATCATTAAACTCAGAAACAATAAAGTCCCTTTTGAAAAACCATTTTAATGTGGAAATTATAAATTATAAATATTACTGGTCATCAAAAAATCCTTAGCATGCCATATCTTCAAAGACTTAATTTTGAAAACCTTCAGCATATTGGCAACATCGAGAAGAACATGAAAATATGGCCTATAATAATGATCGCACTATTTTTCACTACCTTAGCCGCTGGCTTCATCTGTTATAAAGCCTTCCAAAAATGGAAAATTAACAGACAACAAGCATCGCTCCGCTCCGCATCGTCATCGACACCCTGAGGAAAACCGGAGACGGCCTTCAAACTAGCGAGGGAGGAGTTAACACATCCGGCCTGACATAAGTCATCGGCCTAAATTCTGCATAGGCATCAAAGCGGCAACAATACTTTTCCGCTTTGCTATGCAAACTCTTCACTGCTGCCAACGCTCCATGAACCGTCATCGTGACGAAACTTGATCCATGCAGCATAATCGCTGACACAGCGATTATAGGTCAGGGTTTGCTTAATATAAGAATATTTTATACTTTTAGTTTTTAGTCTTTTACGAACAATAAACCGATTCAGTCGACCAAACATTTAAATCTTCCTATCTAGCGACAGTAAGCAGGTGACGGAGTTTAATAACTTAGATATGTTGTTTGTGTATGCATATATAAAAGCAAATATAAACGTATTTAATTGGCTGCATATGCATACATACTGATGCTGATGGGGGTTGATTCATTGATTTTATTGATTTATGTCGGCGGTATGATGTAAAAGTATAATTTTCATCTGTTCACCAAATTTGGTTGAGATATCTTAAAAAACAAAAAAGTTTTTCTCACAAAAACATACTTTTTCTGATGGGGGTTAGTTATTGATTTTATTGATTTATATCGGTGTTTATCATCCTTTCTGAATCAATCGTGCTGGTAAGGTGTAAAAACAGAATTGCCATCTGTGTGCCAAGTTTGGTTGAGATAAACAAGAAACAAAGAACTGTTCTGAGCAACTCACATTTTGACCGAGGTACCTCTGATTTTTCCTATTTTTCTATAAATTATAGTTGTCCGATCCTACCAATTCATAAACTTGATTTAGATAAAAGATAAATGAAGAGAATGATATGACTTTTATTCACGTAGCTCAAAATTGAAGTTGGTAAAAGCGCGAAAATGTGGTTGGAGAAATTTTTTTTTACATAAATTAAATTAAGTAACACGTATAAATGAATTGTGAGCCAACCACATTATCCCAAACACTAATATTTCCACGTTTCTGGCGCTTAGTTTTCAACTAAGCTGCTTTAAAAATTGTTATTAGTTTTTTTTCAGCTTTATCACGAGTTGAGACAATTTCCCAATTTCAAATTTTTGTATTTTTTCCATTATTACACTAACTTTCAAAAAAGAGATCAATAACTACACTTAAAATTTCACGTGAACGAATGAACAATAAAATTAGCAAATTAGAAGAACTATTTGAAATAGTACCCTATGTACCCTTTGTATTTTTTCCATTATTACACTAACTTTCAAAAAAGAGATCAATAACTACACTAAAAATTTCACGTGAACGAATGAACAATAAAATTAGCAAATTAGAAGAACTATTTGAAATAGTACCCTATGTACCCTTTGTATTTTTTCCATTATTACACTAACTTTCAAAAAAGCGATCAATAACTACACTGAAAATTTCACGTGAACGAATGAACAATAAAACTAGCAAATTAGAAGAACTATTTGAAATAGTACCCTCTGAGACAAAGGCATATCTTACGCTACAAATGCCGTTTATAGAATTAAAAACAGTGGATTCCACTGCTAATATTTTCAATAAAGTAGAATTAAGTAGTGCAGATTTAGGATTAACAACTACTCTACTAATAATTATCGTTGTGATTCTCAGCACAAGCATAATTTTAAGCTGTCCAATTTACACAATAAATGTTTGCGAAAAAAATATATCTGCAAGACTAATGACTTAGACAAAATGTAAAGAAAAATAAAAGATATATATAAAAGCCAAAAAACAATGATTATAGTTAATAGTGTATTAAAAAAAACCTACAACATAATAAGACATTATGGATATAGTGGAATTTAAGTATTTAAGGAAATACAGTATATTGCCGATCTGTTTCGTGTCTGCTTTTAATATTTTCTGCATATGATATTGTGAGAACATCTTTATCAAATCTAGTGTCTCTTCTTTAATTTCCGTGTATGTATACTTCCCATAGCCAGACACTGCCTCCCCCTATAGGTATGTAGTTTGAGTTAGTAGAAGTACTAAAAGAATCCTAAAGTAAAATGAAACGGTATTTCTTAATTATTGTTTTAACTTACGTTTTCGTATCTAATATTGTCCTTATGGACCACACCGCCGCCCCCCCCTGTTATATTCAATTGTAGCTATTAACATAAGGTCTATTGTGTCCTCAATTTTTTTGTCCAATTTCAAGCACCTTGCGATTTCGATAAGAGTGCTGTGAAACCGTTCTACCTGACCATTAGAGGTGCTATGTAAAGGGGGAGATGGCTCCTGATAAGATGGGACGAGACACCAAGTTTGATTCTAGGTCTCCAATATATCTTAGGTTCTCATTGTTAAGTCTATGGAGATACGGGAGACTGAGCACCTCCTGGTGGCCGGTAATGTTCACAAGTGACAATGCCGCTGAGCTAGAAGTTAGAGCACTGCATGAATGCAAGAAAAACGACATTCGAATGTACAATGTTAAAATTGAATTGAGTGAGTACAAGTAAAAAACCAAATGAGTACGATTGAATGAGTGAATTCGTGCATCACTCGCCTTCACAACAATGAGTCCGAAGAGAAAGAAGGTGAGTGAGAGATTAGTCGAAGTAATGTGATGTTGTATTTCGAATACATACGAGTATTTTACAAATGCCTTCCATTTTGCACGTCTGCACACAGCTCTTTGAAAACACAGAATATTTTACAAACTACTCGAGTAACTCGAATTATCGCAAAACTTTTCGAAGATTTCATTCCGTTTCGCTCTTCATTGTACTCAGCTGTTTGACATGTGTTACCCACTTAATATTGGATAACTGATTTAGAACATTTGTCAGGATGATTTGGCTCGTGGATAGTGCGGCTTACGGGAATAATTAACTCGTTTATTATACGATTATTATTATTATTTATTTTAGATTAAGTTCGGGTAATTATATATGTATTGGTTATATTAAACTTAATATTAAATTCCGATTCGCGACCGTTCGTTGTCGCTTGCGTTCTCGTTGCCGTCGATAGATAGGGTTGCGGTCGCGAGGCTCGTGATCGACACAGGGCTAGGCAATCATCAGTTTATCGATGACAGCTCGGCCAATCCTGGATTCGGATCGTCCCCGATTCGATCTTCGTCGTTGTCGGATACGTCCAGCTCAGGGATACTAGAACACCAAGGTTTCATCTTGTCGGAAGAGTACACAGAATTGTATTTTCGCCCAGTAATTTGTATACCCGGAATATCTGCTATAACATAACGGTCGTTCCCAAGGACCTTGATAACTTCATAGGGGCCTCGGTATCGTGGTTCCAACTTGCGGGATTCACCCGTGGCAGCTGGCTCGTTTTCGACTACTATTAAATCTCCTGTGGAATAAACAGAGGGGTTAGAATGTTTGGAATCAAATCGATGCTTCCACTTGGCTCTCTCGGTTGAGATGTTGACTCCGGCCTTGTTTCTATTTTCGATGACCGAATCTTTGATTTCATATTTGCCGATGTCCGTGTGTATGGCTGCAGTGAGATTATTCTGTAAGACGTCGATTGGGTTGAAATTAAATACGAGGTCGTTAGGGCTAAATCCAGAGGTGTTGTTCTTCTGCGAATTTACACTCCATTGAAGATTGTGGAGAGTTAGGTCCCAATCTTTCGTGTTACCGTTCATGGTGCGAATGAAGTTAAGAATGATCTGGTTTGCACGCTCCACCTGACCATTTGCACGAGGTGTACGAACAGCATTCTTGACATGTTGGATGTGGTTATGGATACAGAAATTTTCAAATTGTTTCGAAGTAAACGCTGTTCCGCGGTCCGATATTATGATGTGTGGTAATCCAAAATAGCTTGAGACTTCGTTGAGGACATTCAGTACTGGAAGCGTCTTCGTACTTTTTACTGCCTTTACGATCAAGAATTTACTAAAGGCGTCTGAAATAGCCAGTATATGAGTATTTCCACGTTTACTGCGAATGAAAGGACCTAAATGATCCACGTGAAGTCTGCGAAATGGAATCGGTTCGATATCGTTATAATGCATGCTTCCCTCAGGTTTTCCTCCCTTCGATTTATAGTAGCAGCATTGGATACATGTTGAGATGTAATCCTTTACGTATTTTCTCATCTTTGGGAACCAAAGATGGATCCGCTCAATGGTTTTGTCTAGACCAAAATGTCCAACATCGTCATGGCAGCTTTTAACGACGCGCCACCTTACTGATTTTGGGACAACAAAAGCAATATTTCCCAATTTTCGATATAAACGATGATTTTCTATGAGATAATCAGAATGAAGTTGCTTATGCTGTTTATTTTTATAGTTTCCCTTTAGAGTAGCGATAATTTCTAAAAGTGATTTATCTTGTAGTTGCATTGTCAGCAGCCAATCGTCGACATCCGTAATTATGGTTCGAATAATTTCATCTAAAGATTTTTCCGGGAGCATCTCAGGTGCACGACTCAAAGCATCAACGTGAGACATCTTGCTCCCATCACGGTGAATGAATTCGCAGTCGTAATCCATTATTTTGATCCACCAGCGGGATACTTGCGGAATAAGCTCTTTGTTCAACTTGACCTTTGCGATTGCAGAGCAATCGGTTATAAGACGGAACGGTTTTCCCAAAAGGTATACTCTAAATCGTTGAAGCGTTTCAACTACTGCTAAGGTCTCGAGTGCGTAGCTGTGATATTTACCTTCTACGTCTGTACAGTGCCTACTAAAGTAGCATACGGGACGCCAGTCCTTTTTATCGTAAGACTGTAGCAATACTCCTGCTATACCAATGGCACAAGCGTCGGTGTGAACCTCGTGATATGCTGAAAAGTCGTATAAGGTTAATACTGGGGCGTTGCATAATTTTCGAATGAGCTCGTTGAATGCCTGCTGCTGGGTCTCAGTCCAAACGAAAGTATTTTCCTCTGTTTTCCGTAGAAGACGAGTTAATGGCCTTGATATCAGGGAGTAGTTTTCTACAAATTTACGAAAAAATCCGGTGAGACCTAAAAAACGTCTTACTTCTTTTACATTTTCTGGAACCTTAAAGTTTTTAATTGCGCTGACTTTATTTTCGCCTGGAGTAATTCCGTTTTTATTGACTATGTGTCCTAGGAACGTAATCTCTGTTTGGAGGAATCTGCATTTGTCATGATGCAGTGTTAGTCCACTTTCTTTAAGAATTTTAAGAAATCGCTCAAGACGCTGAACTCCTTCATCAAACGTTTTACTTGGTATTATGACGTCATCCAAATATGCGAGTACCTCACCTGGTTCCATACGTTTCACAATTTTGTTCATTACAGCTTGGAATACTGCCGGAGCATTAACGAGTCCAAATGGCATTCTGTTGTATTCGTAATGCCCGTCGGATGTTACAAACGCAGTATATTTTTTTGATGATTCGTTTACTTCAATTTGATGATAGCCCATACGTAAATCGAGTTGTGTAAAATAAGCGTTTCCAGCTAATTGTGCAAATTGCTCTTCTAAGTTTGGCATAGGGAAGGGTATTTTTACCGTAATACGATTTAGACGTCGATAGTCGACACATAAACGATGTTCTCCATTCTTTTTTTCCACTATTACTATTCCCGAGGCGTATGGAGACTCCGAAGGACGAATGATGTTGCTTTCCAGTAGCTCGGATATCATGCTTGCAACAATTGGTCTAAGTGCAAAAGGTGTATGATATGGTTTCGTATAGCATGTCCATTTTTGCCAATGAACAGGTTCCAAGCTCGTGGAGTTCTTTCGCAAAACATTTTGGGTTGTTTAATACCACTTTTTCTATAATTTCGTTCTGCTCAGGTGTAAGATTGTCGTTTGCTTCCAGCTGACGTATGTGTTCGATGGAACATTCATTATAATACGTTTTCTGAAATTAAATCATTTTCTACTATTAGTATTTCAGCAACATAAACGATCTGGTCAATTATTATTTTTGCCATTAGTTTCTCTTTGCAAATGAATTTTCCTCCAGCAAATCCGTTGAGTGTAACAGCACAATGCTGCAGTATCCCTATGTTTTCGGCGAAAGTTTTTCGAATCAGCGTACGTGTGCTACCTGGATCTACAAATGCAATGGTTTCGTTTCCGTTCACCAAGGTACTTTTGCAAATATCTCCGTTATAAATAATAACGATTTTAATTTTTCTGGACAATTTGCTGAATCATGAGTTGTACGGTTGCAATGAGTGCATCGTGGTTTACGCTGAGGCTCCGGACATTTCGAAGAATAATGTCCTACTTTCTGGCAATTAAAACATTTGACTGACAACTCCACCTTCTCGTTTGTTCGTTTTCCAATCGCTGGCTGATTTGATTTATGAAAATTCACGTTAGACTCCCGTTTGTTTTGAACATTAAATGGACTATGCTTAATTTCATTGTGCGCAGAGTATGCCAGTATATCTCGTAGAAGTTCATTACAAGACACATAGTTGTTCGATATTTTCCTCTTTAGATCGTAATCGTTAATACCATTAATAATGTGGGACGAAATTGCAGAATCAGTTAACTCACCCTTCCGGCCAACGGCTAACATTTTATAAAAATAGTCTTGTGGGGACTCCGATAACTCACGCCTTGTTTTTGACATTTTTAAATGCACGTCTGCAGAGTTGCTGATGCAAGGAAAATCTTTGAAGAATTGTGAGGCGAACTCTGACCATGTCTGAAATATTTGTTCCGTTGAATCCACCCAATATCGAGCAGCACCTAACATCTTTTGTTGGACCGCAAATATTATTTAACGATCACTCCAACGATATGCGTTTTTCAGACTTTCAACACGTCGTACAAATTGATGCGAATCTAATGATTTCCCGGACGAGGGATTAAATTCTGGGAGCAGAGCCACAATTTCACTTATGTTTCCATTACAGTTTTCGGCGTTTTCATATTGTACGTAATTGTTGGGTATTACGTTTGTTCCCGATGGGAAATAAATATTTGGGTTAAAACTCTGCGCTCCATGCTGCGTGTATGGATTTGGCTGTTGTGTATTATGAACAAAATTCCCCGAATTCGTGGCACACTGACCTATATTTTCGATTGACCTAATTCTGTTCTGCTGAAACGTAGCAAAATTCTCGCGTTGTTGTGACGTAGCGACATTAACGTATTGCTGTGGCGTAGCAAAGTTTACGTGGTGCTGAGACGTAGCGCCATTTCCGTATTGCTGTGGCGTAGCAAAGTTTACGCGTTGCTGTGGCGTAGCAAAGTTTACGCGTTGCTGTGGCGTTGCAACATTTACGTGTTGCTGTGACATTGCAACATTTACGTGTTGCTGTGGCGTGGCAACATTGACGTGTTGTGATCGCGAACCGTTTTGCTGAGACATGTTTGTTAAATGCATACTAGAAAGTTCGTCGAATTGCGCATTTGAGTTAATTTCACCACTGACATTTCGTTGGCCAATTTCCACATTGGTTTCAATGGGTGATGAAATAACAGACGGCTGGAAAGAACGCTCCCGAAGTTCTCTAACTGTTTTCTCTAGATCGGTTATTTTTTTAAGCATGGATTGGTTTTCTGCACTTGCATAGTCATCGTCACTGTTTTGCATATTTAATTTTCTTTGCAACTGATCTCGATTTCCCGACGTTGACAATCCAGCTTCTTTGCATTTATTTTGCAATGCTTTTTTCGAAACGTAACGTTTACCCGGCATTTTCGTTGTCTCTTTTTTTTTCAATTTGTTTTACTCGCGTCTGTCTCTATCTCGTTTTTACACACTCGTTATTCCATATGGCACACTAATCGCACTTCTGAATATTTGTTACCCACTTAATATTGGATAACTGATTTAGAACATTTGTCCGGACGATTTGGCTCGTGGATAGTGCGGCTTACGGGAATAATTAACTCGTTTATTATACGATTATTATTATTATTTATTTTAGATTAAGTTCGGGTAATTATATATGTATTGGTTATATTAAACTTAATATTAAATTCCGATTCGCGACCGTTCGTTGTCGCTTGCGTTCTCGTTGCCGTCGATAGATAGGGTTGCGGTCGCGAGGCTCGTGATCGACACAGGGCTAGGCAATCATCAGTTTATCGATGACACATGAGACAAATCATGTACATACACTCATACACACTCATATTCTTTTGTTGGTTTCACTCACTCATATTCTATTCAATTCGAATGTAGTCAATGTGACTTTGTTATGAAAACATTCACGCAGTACTCTACTAGAAGTGCCCTTAGGAATACTATTGTAGTTTTTATAGACGGTTTCATTTAGTCGCACTTCGTTTGTGAAGGTAATGAGATAAGTCCCATTCACAGTGAGTTCCTTTTCATCATTCTCACGAATCAACATCGTCACATCGTTTATTATTAGGATGCCTTCATCTACAATTGTAATGGCATCTAAATGGCTTGGCTGGGTCTCGCAGTGCGCCGTACCTCCAGAATGCAGCTGCTTCGCGCATGTTTCGTCAGGGACAGTTGGCAAAATGACGTATAAACGGCCTTATTGCAATTTGACAATGCTACAATCCGATCGCCGAATTCACCCACATTGTTGTCTTCTCCCAGTCGAAGCGTTATGCCGTTTTTCTGAACGGGAAATATTGTTACTTTTCTACACTCCAAACTAGGCTTTGGGAACTTAATAATAAAGTACAGGTATTCTGAATTTTGTATGACCTTAATGCTAGATGCTTCAATAATTGCAGAAATGCTTACATTCGAAGAGTGCTCATTTATCAATTTTCTTACTTCTTCAAAATTTAGAATAGTTGGGTTTACAATATTTACTTTTGCCAGTGAGATAGCAAGTATAATGTTTTGTAATTCTGATATGATTATTCTATTTCTAGATAGCAAAATATCAAATAGATGCCCTGTGTCAATTTGAGTGTTTTTGGCCGTTTTTATTAGTATGTTGACTGTGTCTGTTATTTTATTAATTTGCAACTGCGTTCTAGTGTTAATTTTCACTCTGAATCTATGAGCTCTTTTTGCTGGAAGCTTATTTGTTGCCAGCCATCGAAATCCGACGTCCCTGCAACTACCTTCAGTGCGGTACCTAGGATGTTAAGGCTCCTAGCATGGCTATGATAAATTTCCAGTTCGGATAGTAAATTGCCGATCTGTTCCGTGTCTGCTTTTAATATTTTCTGCATATGAGATTGTGGGAACATCTTTATCAAATCTAGTGTCTCTTCTTTAATTTCCGTGTATGTATTCTTCCCATAGCCAGACACTGCCTCCCTCTATAGGTATGTAGTTTGAGTTGGTAAAGTCCGTTAACTTGGCTGTCACCGCGGTTACGAGAAGTACTAAAAGAATCCTAAAGTAAAATGAAACGGTATTTCTTAATTAATTTTTTAACTTATTTTTCCTTATCTAATATTTTGTAGTATGTTGTATGCCAAATGAGCATATGCCCACAGCATTGTAGAGTATACAATGTAACCAGTGGTCATATGCTCAACACAAAGTAAAGAAGTACAAATAATCAAAAATATATATATAAGTGCAGTAATAGGATCCGTCACTTATGCGGACTGACCGCAGCGTGGGAACGCTAGCGTAAGCACTTTTTGAGTATGTACCGTCTGTACATATAAGTACATATGCATATATATACATACATACTACGCTCTCCCGTTCTGCTGCCTTCAGCGGCAGAACTTATATACTTTAATTCTTAAGGCATATATACATACATATTCTTATGCAAACATTTAGACATTTATACATACATAAGTTTATACATAAGCATACCGCTCCTCTGCCGGCTTCACTGGCAGCGCAGTTACGCGGTCTTAGCTAGAGTTAAGAATTGTAACAGAATTAAGATTGATTAAATAAATGACCATCAAACCATACAGACATATCGTGTCTTCAAAAATAATATTGAAAATACTATCAACCTTGGGAGAACCTATTACATGGCGACCGTGACATTGGTCACAAAGGAATAATGACCAGGACGAAAAAAAAAAAAACCTGGAAGGAAAAAGGAGCAGGAAAAAAAGAAAGCAAGATGATACTCTAAAAAAAAAAAACCAAAAAGGAAAAACAGTTTTTCAATCATTTACGCAAAGTTACACACGATTGGAAAGAAGAAAATGAATGCTGATAAAAATCATTAAAAAATAAAGAAGAAACTGCTCCAGCTTACCTCCTCCAATTACCTTAAAAAAAAAAATTGAAACCAGCAAACAACCAGCCAATCAACCAACAAAATCCTTTCTACATCTTCCCCCGTCTCGTTCTATCTCGGAAACCTCCAGCTATATCTAATGTCAAAAAAAAAAAAAGAGTTAAAGCGGGGAGACAAGAACCATTCGCAGTGACCAATAGAAAACGCTTACACATGGATTTGTATATATATATGCAGAAATCGAGAAACCCCCCCACCACGAAAAAAAAATCAATTAATTTATAAGAAAAAAATTGGTTAATGTCTCGAGTAAAAAGGAGAAGATGACAACAAATTGTGAGCCTTGTGGCAACGCTATATACAACTGCAATAGCTTTGAAAAAAAAAAAATATAAATAAATAAATTTACAAAAGAAAGAAGAACTGGAGGTACGGCCACAAACGAAATATCTAAATACAAATAATACGAGAGACATTTAAATGTTATTGTTGTTAAATAATATCAAACAAGTTTAAGTGAAAGAAATTAAACACAACAACACAACAAAAATTTCCTTTTTACACGATGTCAACCGAGAAGTTCAGGTTCCTGAACTCTGCTCCTATTGAGCAAAGGGACGCACCTACTCTCAAGGAGGCGCTAGAGGTGTGTCCAAACGATGGACCAAGACCGCTGACGATAGAAGAATATCGGCAGCGGCAAAACAAAAGCCAAACCAAGAAGAAGAGAAATAAGGGAGGAAAGCTGACCAATCTAATGAGGGCCAGACGACTGGAGCTGGACCTGATGAAGAAAGCGACAACTACGGAGGAAAAGCAACAGATCGGGAGACGACTGGACAAGATAAACGGAGAATTCCGCAAAAGGGCGGAAAAACGCAAGCAGGCCGCGAATACGCATAGGCCTACTTGCCATTAATTTTAAAATATCTTTAAAAAAAAACTCAACCAGAGGCGAATACGCCGGTTGAAAAACTACTAACAAACAAAAAATAGGCTTTATACTAACAAATGTGGTTGGAGAATTTTTTTTTTCTTTTTAATAAATTAATATAAATGAAATGTATACCTGAATTGTGAGCCAACCACATTCCTCTAAGACACTAACTTTTCCACGTCTCTGGCGCTTAGTTTTCAACTAAGCCGCATTTAAAAATTTATTTCGTTAAAGTATTTTTATCACGAACTAGGTAAACGCTCAAATTTAAAAGAATAAATACAATGAAAATTTTTACCTTTCTAAAATTTTAATTTTTTTTTTCCCATTAATGCATTAATTTTCGAACAAAATTCAAAAAAAAATTTTTTAAAGCATACAGGTTACACAATAAATGTGTAGAATAAACATACATAAGGACAGTTTTAAAAAAAATCGAAAAAAAATAAAATACAAAAAAATATATTTCATTCCTTAAAGAACAAAAATGAAGCAAATTTTAAATTGAAAGCAGAAATTAATTTTGATTTAGAAAACAAATGAAATGACTGTCTAAACGTTTATACAATGAAACTTGCTAAGTCTCTTGAAGAAGCCTATATAAATGATGGCTTATCACCAGATTTGGCATCCAAATACAGTACATCGCAAGCTGTAAAGGCAATGACACAAAACTGCACTATCAGTAAAGTAAAACTTATTATGCAGGCAGGCACATTCAGCAATATGAATGATGCCATTACCAAATTTATCAACAGTTGCACAGAGGCAACTAGCAAGGCTAACTCTGTCCGACATTTTACATCAGGCAGATATGACAATGGGGTCCGAGAAAATTACCGAGGAAGAGGTTATTTAAACAAAAAATTTTAATCTCAATATTTTGTAAAATTCATGATCAATGCTACAAACCTTAACATTTCACTTTTCAAAATTAATTCCGATTATTTCGATACAATATCTGGAAAAATAAATAAATATTCAGTGAATAGGCCAGGGAGAAATAAAATCCCAAGGCACTACTCTGATAAATGTCCAATTCAATCAATACACAATCTCACAAGAATTCAATATAGTAGATACAAAATTAGCAATACTTTGAAATGAAAATTATAGGCACTGATTTAAAAAAAAAAAAAAACCCCATACAAATACAATTATACACAACAAACAAAACATGACAATCAAACACCAAGGAAAAGACAATTTTGTGGCAGATGCCCTATCACGGATATCAATATCCGAAATATCCAAACAGACATACAAAATAAAGTCCTGAAAGTCACTACCAGGCAACAGTATAGACAGTAAAACCTGCGCAGGAAATATACAAGTAGATTTGCTTATGCAAACACTTATCGACGCTTCTAAGCCCAACTTATAAATCATTTATAAGGACGACTTAAGTAAAGTTTAGTGACCTTGCATATAATAAACAATACATGTTCTTAGGAACATGGAAATAAAGTTATAGCAAGAATTGATGTTAGCGATTTGTACACCAATGGGAAACTTGACTTAGGTCAGTTCTTCCAAAGGCTTGAAATACAAGCCGGTATACTTGAAATCAGCCAACTCAAGTGGCACCGTGCAAAAAGATCTTTGAATTAATTTCAATTGAATCTTTTAATAATAATATGGGCAATAAAATTATGAATATATATATTAAGAGTAGCGCTACTCAGGCCGGTGACCCTAATACAAAATGTAAAAGATCAAGAAGCGATACTGTCTACATTATATAACAATGAAATACAAGGAGGTCATAATGGCATTACAAAAACTTTGGCCAAAGTAAACGATATTATTATTATTATTATTTGAAAAAAAAAAATATGACATGTCATCCCAATATAATTAATAAATGTCAAAAATGCCTAAAATATAAAAAAACAAAACATACTGATACCCCTATGACAAAACTGGAACATCTATACATGCTTTCGATAAGGTAATTGTGGATACAATTGGTCCACTACCTAATCCGAACAAGGAAACGAATATGCAGTAATTTTTACCTGCGTTTTAACGAAATACCTTATAGCATTACCAACTAAGACAAAAGTGCAACAACAGTTGCCAAAACTATATTTGAGAACTTTATTCTGAAGTACGGTCCAATGAAGACGTTCATTACGGACATGGAAACAGAATATAAAAATCCATAACTAACGACTCGTGCAAATAGCTAAAGATAGACACCATAACGTCTACTGCACACCACCACCGGACATTATACTGAAGATTACATTAAGGAAGTAAAGTTTAGTCTAGAAGTAGCTTATAATACCAATATTATGACAATAATGCATCAGGCATAAGCATAGATATAGGAGATCCCGTACCATTAAGAAATGAAGTAGGATACAAGTTAGATCCCACATATATAGGACCATTTAAGTTCATAGGAATAGACAATAGAGATAATATTACAATTAGGAATAAAGATAGCAAAAATAAAAAAACAGATAGTACATAAAGATAGGTTAAAAATTTTTTACCTAATATACCCGAAACTAAAAGAAAGAGTTAACGAATCAGAATATATATTAAAAAAAATACATATAACAACAAAATTTCCTTTCATTTATTCATTTCACAATAAAAAAAAAAAACGAAGAAAAAAAAAAAAACAAAGAGAAAAATTTTCATTTATAATAAATTTTCTATATAATAATAAGCTAAATTAAAATGAAAACAAGATAGAAAAAAAATTTTATTTTAATTCGTGATAAAGATAATAAAGAACACAATTTTTATATAAAAGACGCATAAAAAAAAAAAATGTTCAAAAAAAAAAAAAACCCACAACTAAATAACTACATATATATTTAAGTACTAACATATAACAAAAAAAATAACTACATAATATTATTACGTTATTTCTCTAAAAAGGGAGGTGTAGTATGTTGTATGCCAAATGAGCATATGCCCACAGCATTGTAGAGTATACAATGTAACCAGTGGTCATATGCTCAACACAAAGTAAAGAAGTACAAATAATCAAAAATATATATATAAGTGCAGTAATAGGATCCGTCACTTATGCGGACTGACCGCAGCGTGGGAACGCTAGCGTAAGCACTTTTTGAGTATGTACCGTCTGTACATATAAGTACATATGCATATATATACATACATACTACGCTCTCTCGTTCTGCTGCCTTCAGCGGCAGAACTTATATACTTTAATTCTTAAGGCATATATACATATATATTCTTATGCAAACATTTAGACATTTATACATACATAAGTTTATACATAAGCATACCGCTCCTCTGCCGGCTTCACTGGCAGCGCAGTTACGCGGTCTTAGCTAGAGTTAAGAATTGTAACAGAATTAAGATTGATTAAATAAATGACCATCAAACCATACAGACATATCGTGTCTTCAAAAATAATATTGAAAATACTATCAACCTTGGGAGAACCTATTACAATTTGTTCGTAACTGAATGTATTGTCCTGTTATATTGAATTGTAGCTATTAACATAAGGTCTATTATGTCCTCAATTTTTTTGTCCAATTTCACCTGTGAAACCGTTCTACCTGACCATTAGAGGTGCTATGTAAAGGGGGAGCATTAACAATAGAGATTTGAAATTTATTTTGAAGTAATGTTTTCACTGTTCCTGAGTTTAAAGATCTCTCAATATCGGAATACATTGTGCGAGCTGCCGGACAAATGTTAATTAACTATAGCAGTGGCGACTTAATGTCTACCGTTGCACGCGAATGAATTGGTTGCGTTAGTGCAAATTTGGAGAATTTGTCGACACAGGTTAAAAAATGTTTCCCATCAGTGGAAAAAATGTCGACATGTATCGGATATTTCGTGTTTTTTTGGGTGTCTATCATATTTTGCTTTTCTACAGACCCTGCAGTTGATAACTATTTCGTTTGCAACTCTTGTCATTTTTGGAAAAGAAATACTCTCTCAGAACTTGCTTCACATTTTCTTGAGCTGCCCTATGAGCTCTGTTGTGTTCTGTGGTGACTATTTCCATCTGTTCGTCTTTGTTAACTATGTCTTGAACAAGTGATTTGCAATGCCTAATCGTTGTAGATGGGAATTCGCTAATTAGCTGATGCTACATAAAGTATGCAAATCGCACTTAATCCCGTTTACGACATTGGGTTTGATTTTTCCCTCAGGACTGATAACAAATCAGAGTAGTTATCGAATTTTACGACATGCCGAGTTTTTTCTCCAAATAAAAAAAATTACGACAAGATGGAGTATCCGCTTGCTCAATGATTTTTTGGTTTCTGTAACAGTTGACCGGTTTGTCTGAACCCTGTGTAGTGTAAGTCAATGATATTTCGCTGTGGACCGTGCTATCACCGTTTCCTATGTTTGAAATTACATAATTTTCCAATGCATTAATATGTTAGCACGAAAGCGCATCAGCCACATGGTCTTCCTTACCGGGCTTATAGAAAACATTGGCTCCATGTTCGTCAATGAATGATTTCTATCGTTTGATTTTATCGTTTGAAATTTTGTCCGAGACAGCGAATGTAAGTGGTTGGTGGTCTGTGTAAATGTTTAGGCACCGGACCCAATACAGGTAATTCCTCAAGTTTTTTAATGCCCAAACGTTGGCAAGTAGTTCTCTCTCATTTGTGGCATAGTTAAGTTCAGGTCCTCTAAGAGTCCTTGAAATCATTATAATAGGCCTGCCCTCTTGCGATAAGACAGCCCCTATGCCAGATCCTGAAGCGTCAGTCGTAAGATCAAAGGACTTGTGAAAATTTGGGTAGCGTAGCAAAACATCCTCAGATGCTAATATTGATTTTATTTTTTCAAATGCTTTTGATTGAAGATCATTCAATGTGATCAAAAATTTTCCTTGACTGACTCGTGCTAACTTTACCATTTTCACCTTTTAGAATGTCCGTCAACGGTTTTGTAATAGAGGCAAAATTTTTAACAAAACATCTGTAGTAACTAGCTAGTCCAAGGAAAGGTCGTAGCAACAATGTTTGTATTAAAAGGTAGAGATTCTTTTGTACCAGCAAATGCGTTAGCTCGTTTGCCGATAACAGCTTTAAATCCTTCACTTACAACGAGAGGCACATCGGCGTCGTTGATTTTTAAAAAGTTGACATTTTTGCACTCAAGGAATTCAAGGTGTTCAATACCATTTTTAAATTTTATCTGCCGTTTGGCTAAATCGATAACTGCGCCCGCTTGTTTTAACAAGTCCAGGCCGATAATACCCTAAATACGAAAAAATCTGATGTTACTTCAAAGATTCAACTAAGCTAAATCTATGGATGGATTCTACTGTGAAAGGGGTGTCTGCTACTTTTCAGTTCTAAACCGGGTATTATATAATTTTTTGAAGCTACCGTGTCTATCAGCAACTGGATTGTTTTCCCTGTGCACGTTTTCTCAATGAACGGGAGATTTTCCTCTAAAAAATTCACATTGTCGTAGTCAAGCATGTCGTCTTTACAATCACTTATTTCGATTTCGGATTCTTGATAATATTGATTGTTCTTATCTGACCTTGTTTAATCATCTTGACTCAAATGATTCACCTTTTGGTGTTTTTGGTTTGAATTACGAGTGTTACCACTGTTTGCTCGTTTGTTTGCATAATTTTGCGGTTGATAAGTATTTTGCTGAAGGGCAGCATTATTTTGCCGATAATTTGGATTTGCACCTTGTTGCTGTCCAAACGATGTGGATTGTTTAAATTTCGAAGAGGTCGGATCGACATCCATCGGTTCGCAACATTCTTGGTTGATTCTTGATTGGGAACCCCCCTTTCCGGAATCCTGATTCCTATTGTAATAAGGATTTTTCCCTATGTTTCGATTTTCCTGATTATATGTTTTCTTGCCTTTTACTTGTGGTCTCTGTTCGGTTTTAACTGTTTTTTCCTCCAGACTTTTTACATAACTATTTGTAAACGTGTAACGTTCTTAATTGTATTCTACCTCTTGGGCTAATGCTAAGACCGATGGTAAATCCTTAGAGCGAGACGCAAACAAAGCATCTCTGTATATTTTCCTAGTGCCTGATATGAAAACAGATAATGCGTTTGCTCTATATGTATCATTTAAAGAGTTTGCCAACGATGCCTCATGGGTCATGGTGGTCTTATTTGTGAGTAAGGCCAATTTTTTTCTCAACCTCCTCACGTTCTAGCAGATATTTAGGAATTTAGTCCGCGTATGTAAAATCTAATCTGTCAATAATTGCATTAAAATTCAGCACAGTATTGAACGTCGCCAATACATTGTCTGCTGACCCTTTTATCTGCGTTCTGCGTCGCCATTGCACTCGTGACGACAGTTAAAATTTGTTGTAACTGTTCTGGATCCATTTTTTGTATTGTTTTTTCTTGAATTAAATTGGTGAATAAATCAATAGCTCTGCCAAATGGGCCTGAACTCCTTGGCCTTAATTTTCTGCATGATTGACACAATAAGTCAATATCAGAGACACTCATAGACGCAGATTCTTTTAACTTTTAATGAATTGGGGAAAAGAAAAAAAAATTCATAATTGCAAATTTTCTTTACTTTCAATCTCACTTGATTCAGGTTCCCAAAAATAATTCATTTTTAACAATAACAAATGGGCAGTCTACTTACATAATTTGTTTTTTGTATACTTTAAAAATAGTGGTTGATTTGCTGCCGGCCTTCTGGTCTTCTTTTTTGCAGTTTAGTTGGGTCTTCTTCTCCGCTGCCGTCACCAGCCCGATGACGTGACTAATTTTGGTTTATATTTTTGAAAAGAAATTCTTTCTTTTCCCTTTTTTTTTTGATGTTGTTTTTATAAGAGTTGAAAAACTTTTAAATTTATTTAAGACTTTGCAGAATTAAATACTGCTGGGTTAAACTTTTTAGTTTGTTCTTTTAGAATTTTTGTTTAGTTTATACCACTGTTGAGCGCCAATTAAAATATTGGTTATTATTTTATTCAATTGTAAAACATTCAATTCAACTTTAGATTGGTTATTTTATAACAAGCCTCAGTTTTGTGTGCTTGGAGTTCTGGTAAAGACTAAAACTTAAGCTAAAGACAAATTATATTTCTGCCAAGCCTGGAGTGTTTACATAATTATAAAAGTGCCGATCTTGCGGCATGTGCAAGATATCGCATTGCTTCTTCCACTGCTTGTCCATCGTTATGCAGGGCATAACGTGGAAAGCGCTGATTTAGCAGATGGTTGGACGTTTGGGTTAATTTATATATGTACATATGCATATACCAATAATTCATAAAAAATAATTAAAAATATATTTATTAAAATATATAAATCAAATAAAATTTCTAATAAATCTAAAATATATTATTAAGTAAAAAAAAAAAATAATACATAAAAAAATATATTTATATTACACTATACAAATTAAATATAATTTTTAATAATTATACAATGTAATATTAAATAACTACATAATAAAATATTATTTATATATATTATAATATATAAGTAATAACGTTATTTCTTTAAAAAGGGAGGTGTAGTATGTTTGTAGTATGCTGTATAAGATATGAGCATATGCCCATCGTATTGTAGTTTATACAATATCTAATGTTGTCATATCACTGTGGTTTTTTTTTAAGTTTTTTTTGGCATAAACTCTAAATTTAAAGCTATTACATTGAAATTTGGATTGTATGAATATTTTACGCTCCTTAGATGACCTACCAAGTTTTATATGATTTGGGGCATTATTTCATATAGCTGCCATATAACCGATCTGGCCGATATTGGTGAATGTTGCATAAAATACCTTTTTTTTTTTTTTTTATTTTAAAAAAGAAAAAAGTAATAATTATAAAGAAATGAAATTTAAGTAAATATATTTAAAAGAATAGATCAATTTAACAAATTTTTAATTAAGTTTACTTTATTCTGGCTCAAAATATTCATCTTCTGAAGCAATGACCTCAAGTTCACCCTCATCTTCCTCGTCGGACGAATCCACTTCATTATTTTCCGAAGGTATTTCTATAAGTGGTTCTTGTAGTAGGGATATTACTTCTGCTGGTATTACTTTTAATTTGATTCGCTGCGATCCTTTTTTAAAAAAGGTGCTAGACAGCAATGGATCCGAATTATCCATTGATCTATTGAAAACATCAGTGATGTTGTCTAGTCGACTGCATTTTCTTGCGTGGCCTCTTCTATCGCTTTTGTATAATTTATTTCTTGATTCAGATGCATGTTCCCCAAGGCAGCCTACAGGAACTAAACATGTATCTATTATTTGGTGCCCATGTACTAAGATTTTGTGAACAGTGGGCGACATGGGATACCAAGGATATTTATCGTGATATGCCACAAAAACTTTTGCACAGAAGGCTTTAAACTTTTCCGAGTTTATGTTGTATTCGCAGTTAATTGTCGTTAAAATAGTATGAAAACTTTGCAGAATGTCAAAATCAAAATGTAGAATTGATGACAGTAAAGCTGGATTTGAAAACGCCCTTCTCGCTGTGTTGCCATCATTTGAGTTGCCACTGCCATTTGGAAGAGGCTTGTCTACATTTAGGCCATTTTCTTTCGTAATCACATTTTGGGCGACCCATTTTATTTGTTAAGGCATATTGACCAGTGATGTCAATGAATAAGCTTTTGGCAAGCCATTCCGAGTGTTTTATCTTAAATCTTTCAAGAGTTGAATTACACTTCGGCAGGTGCTTACGAATGTAATTTACAAAGCCTTTAACTTTTTCTTTTATTAAGCTTATGTTCTCCTCATCTAAGTGTTTTTGTGCAATATTTGCCAATATATGTTGTTGTACTGCGTCAACTGAGCGATTGTTGTTGCTCCAAATGTCCACCAGATTAGCACGACTAAACTCATATTGTACTAGAAAAATTAAATTTGATCGAAAACGTGTGGATTCGGACAAAAAGATTAGTTTCATATTAATCTGTACAAATTTGTTAATAACTCTGCATATAAAACCTTTTGCAACGCTTTGCCATACAAAAGTACTGATCCACGAAACACAACTACGCTTGTTAAGTTCATTCTGAAAATACACATTTACAAAACACGGTACAACTAAACAGAAACACATAAAAACGATACAATTATAAATAAACTATAGTTTTCAATACCTGGACAACCGTTTTCCATATTAAATCATTTCACATTTGTGTAAACTTTCGCCAAAACAAACAATTAAAGTTGCCAAACTTTTTGCCCGCCAATTTCCTACAAAACATATGGTATATAAACAGCAGACTTTAACAGCGCCCTAACAGAAAACTATTGCGTCAAATGTTAAAGTTAAATATTTTTTTGTCTAACTAGAATGTTTAAAAAATAAAAATTAACAAAATTTTAAAATACCTAAAAAAAAAAAATTGACTTTATGCCAAAAAAAACTTAAAAAAAACCACTGCAGTGTAAGCATTTTTCAGTATATGTTTTTGCTTATACATATATACATATATATTGCATGCTACATACTCGCGCCCAGTCGACGTTCTTTTCGGCAGAATTCATATATAATTAGAAAGATGGACTAACTTCGACCGTGCCGAAGTTCGTATACCCTTGCAGATTCTCTCTATATAATTCACCAGAAGCATTACTGTAAATTATACATACCAAATATACAAATTCAAAATTTTGAGCTTGAAAAAAAAAATTTTTTCATACAAAAATTTTTTTTGTACCGATTGTTCCTATAGCAGCTTTATGATATAGTCGTCCGATTCTGATCAAACTTAATTGAAGTATTAAGAAGTATATTAAACTCACAAATATCAAATTTCGTGGCATTCGGTTGAATAACAACAGAGTTATTGAGGATAAGCCTTATTTATGACCGATCGGTCCTATGGGAGCTATATGATATAGTCGTCCGGTTCTGATAAAACTTGATTGAAGTATCAAGAAGCATATTAAAATCATAAATATCAAATTTCGTGGCATTCGGTTAAGAAACAACAGAGTTATTGAGGATAAAGCTTATTCATGACCGATCGGTCCTATGGGAGCTATATGATATAGTCGTCCGATCGGGATGATTCCGAGATATACAATGCCTGCAGCAAAAAGGAGCCTATGCTGAAAATTTCAGCTCTGTAGCTTTTATGGTCTCGGAGGAGAAGCTGTTGATCCAGACAGACGGACAGACGGACAGACGGACATGGTCATCTCGACTCGGCTATTCATGCTGATCAAGAATATATATACTTTATATAGTCGGAGATGCTTCCTTCTGTGCGTTGCACACTTCTGACCAAAATTAATATACCCTCTGCAAGGGTATAAAAACATTATGTATTTATGCTAGGGAATTGAAAATAGTAAATGATGGATGCATTCGAATTCATAAAACCAAACGAACAACAAGTGCTTTATATTGCCTTTAGTTTTGTAAAAAAAAAAAAAAAGAAAGTGAAGTTTTAAATTGCGGGACAAAAATAATAGATAATTGTGAATATAAACATTCATAATAGCATCTTAAGATCTTGTTCGCCGGCTGCCCAAATTCACCTGCCCACTTGCGCTTACTAACATCGATAACGGCAGCATCAGGTACCAATAAAAATTGGTTATTGTAAAAAAAAAAAATGGCTTAAATATGTTGTACAAAAAAATAACGAAAAAAAGAAACGAAAGGCCGCTACAATTGCAACGACAAATTAAACACCTAAGCAAATAAACAACAACAAGAATGAAATTAATTCAAAAACAATAAATGAATAAAACAGAAAAGAATAATTCATTAATGCCAACAGTCCTAGCCTAGTTCGAGCCAAACAAATCAGAAAATGCTGTTTGCTAATGTATAAGGGAAAAAAACACAAACACAATACCAAAAAAAATGAAGTAAGCAAGTCGTCCCAGCCGACTTGGAGTATACCCTGTACCAATAAAGGATATTTCATTTAAACAGACTCCTGCGCATCCTCATTAATTGAATAAAATTTTTCATAAAATTCTCTTAACAAGCCGAAACAGCAAATGCATGCTTTCTGGCTCACTCCTAACAGTGAACGAAACTAATGCGTCATTTGGTACAAAGCAACGTGCGCATGCTATCTCGCTCACATATTTCAGCTGCTGCTGCCCATGGCATTTCAGTACAAAGTAGATATACGTATATCTCCGATATTTATTGTCCAAGTTCGGTCAAATTCGGTCAGAGGGTACATTGGCTATATAATTGAGTCTGCCAAAAAGAAATATGATAGCTTTAATAGAACTCAAGTTACAGTTTTTTCTAATTTGCGGGAGCAAAAGTGGGCGTGGCAAAAATTTAAAACAAACTTGATCTGCGTAGACACTAGACGGATGTTGCCACCAAGTTTGGTTGATCCAGCTCTTATAGTCTCTGAGATCTCGATGTTCATGTGGAGGGACGGACAGACGGACATGGCCATATCGACTCGGCTGTTGATGCTGATCAAGAATATACATATATACTTTATGGGGTCGGAAAATTTTCCCTCTGCCTGTTACATACATTTAAGCGACTTTAATATACCTTGTACCCTATGGGTGCAGGGTATATAAACAAATGAGAAGAAAAACAAAGATGACAACTGCTGCTTTATCAAAAAAAAAAAAAATATAATAAAATTAAATGAATTCGGATGATCTATAATTCCAGAATTCTGCTCCTACTGAGCAAAGGGACGCACCCACACTCAAGGAGGCGCTAGAGGTGTGTCCAATCGATGGACCAAGACCGTTGACGATTCAACAATATCGTGAACGGAAACAAAAGAAGTCCAAACTAAAGAGGAACAAAGGAGGAAAACTGGAACAACTGATTAGAGCGAGACGATTGGAACTGGAACCGCTAAAATCGGCAAAAACACTGGAGGAGAAGACCCAATAAGAGAGACGACTGGAAGACATTAAAGAAGAATTTCGCCAAAGAGCGGAAAAACGTAAGCAGGCCTCGAATACGAATAAGCCTGATTGCCACTAAATATAAAATTCTAATACTCAACTAGAGGCGAAGACGCCGGTTGAAAAACACTAACAAATAATAGGCTTTTACTAACAAATGTGGTTGGACAATTTTTTTTTACATAAATTAAATTAAGTAACATGTATAAATGAATTGTGAGCCAACCACATTATCCTAAACACTAATATTTCCACGTTTCTGGCGCTTAGTTTTCAACTCAGCTGCTTTAAACATTGTTATTATTTTTTTTTCACCTTTATCACGAGTTGGGATAATTTCTCAAATTTCAAATTTTTGTATTTTTTCCATTATTACACTAATTTTCAAAAAAGAGATCAATAACTACACTAAAACACTAATAGAATCAAAAACAATGTATTTCACTGCCAACATTTTCAATAAAGTAGAATCAAGTAGTGTAGATTTATGATTAATAATTGTCGTTGTGATTCTCAGCACAAGCATAATTTTTAAACTGTACAAGTTACACAATAAATGTTTGCGAAAAAAATATATATGCAAGGCTAATGATTTAGGCAAAATCTGAAAAAAAATAAAACATATATATAAAAGCCAAAAACAACGATTACAGTTAATAGTGTATTAAAAAAAACCTACAACATAATAAGACATTATCGACATAGTGGAACTTAATTATTTAAGGAAATATCTTCCATTCATCCGTTATTTACTGGATAATGGTGAACAGATTGATAAATTCAAAAAAAGTGATATAGTGGATTGAACATAACAAAAAGTGTAATAAAAATGTTGCGGATCTTATTTAAGAGTCACTTTGAGTCCACTATACCAAACAATTGCCAAACAAGGACTTACCAATATGGATACACGAACTTTTTAAAGATAAAATCGAGGTTGTTGATGTAGAGAGCTCCGATGACGATTCAGTCATATTGCTATCTCCCAACAAAAAATCACTCTAATGAAAGTTTATTTTTTTTTAAACTAAATTTCAAATAAACATAAAATAATTTTCAATATAGACAGCTTTTTTCTATGAACTTGTAGGAATCATATTTCCCTTCGTCAATATATAAAGTATACAAAATTAGTATACAATGAGTTCCCTTAGCACTTCTGAGGAAGTAAATCATAAAAAAAACTAGAAAGATGGACTAACTTCGGCCGTGCCGAAGTTCGTATACCCTTGCAGATTTTCTCTATATAATTCACCGGAAGCATTACTGTAAATTATACATACCAAATATACAAATTCAAAATTTTGAGCTTGAAAAAAAAATTTTTTCATACAAAAATTTTTTTTGTACCGATTGTTCCTATAGCAGCTATATGAAATAGTCGTCCGATTCTGATCAAACTTAATTGAAGTATTAAGAAGTATATTAAACTCACAAATATCAAATTTCGTGGCATTCGGTTGAATAACAACAGAGTTATTGAGGATAAGCCTTATTTATGACCGATCGGTCCTATGGGAGCTATATGATATAGTCGTCCGGTCCTGATAAAACTTGATTGAAGTATCAAGAAGCATATTAAAATCATAAATATCAAATTTCGTGGCATTCGGTTAAGAAACAACAGAGTTATTGAGGATAAAGCTTATTCATGACCGATCGGTCCTATGGGAGCTATATGATATAGTCGTCCGATCGGGATGATTCCGAGATATACAATGCCTGCAGCAAAAAGGAGCCTATGCTGAAAATTTCAGCTCTGTAGCTTTTATGGTCTCGGAGGAGAAGCTGTTGATCCAGACAGACGGACAGACGGACAGACGGACATGGTCATATCGACTCGGCTATTCATGCTGATCAAGAATATATATACTTTATATAGTCGGAGATGCTTCCTTCTGTGCGTTGCACACTTCTGACCAAAATTAATATACCCTCTGCAAGGGTATAAAAACATTATGTATTTATGCTAAGGAATTGAAAATAGTAAATGATGGATGCATTCGAATTCATAAAACCAAACGAACAACAAGTGCTTTATATTGCCTTTAGTTTTGTAAAAAAAAAAAAAGAAAGTGAAGTTTTAAATTGCGGGACAAAAATAATAGATAATTGTGAATATAAACATTCATAATAGCATCTTAAGATCTTGTTCGCCGGCTGCCCAAATTCACCTGCCCACTTGCGCTTACTAACATCGATAACGGCAGCATCAGGTACCAATAAAAATTGGTTATTGTTAAAAAAAAAAATGGCTTAAATATGTTGTACAAAAAAATAACGAAAAAAAGAAACGAAAGGCCGCTACAATTGCAACGACAAATTAAACACCTAAGCAAATAAACAACAACAAGAATGAAATTAATTCAAAAACAATAAATGAATAAAACAGAAAAGAATAATTCATTAATGCCAACAGTCCTAGCCTAGTTCGAGCCAAACAAATCAGAAAATGCTGTTTGCTAATGTATAAGGGAAAAAAACACAAACACAATACCAAAAAAAATGAAGTAAGCAAGTCGTCCCAGCCGACTTGGAGTATACCCTGTACCAATAAAGGATATTTCATTTAAACAGACTCCTGCGAATCCTCATTAATTGAATAAAATTTTTCATAAAATTCTCTTAACAAGCCGAAACAGCAAATGCATGCTTTCTGGCTCACTCCTAACAGTGAACGAAACTAATGCGTCATTTGGTACAAAGCAACGTGCGCATGCTATCTCGCTCACATATTTCAGCTGCTGCTGCCCATGGCATTTCAGTACAAAGTAGATATACGTATATCTCCGATATTTATTGTCCAAGTTCGGTCAAATTCGGTCAGAGGGTACATTGGCTATATAATTGAGTCTGCCAAAAAGAAATATGATAGCTTTAATAGAACTCAAGTTACAGTTTTTTCTAATTTGCGGGAGCAAAAGTGGGCGTGGCAAAAATTTAAAACAAACTTGATCTGCGTAGACACTAGACGGATGTTGCCACCAAGTTTGGTTGATCCAGCTCTTATAGTCTCTGAGATCTCGATGTTCATGCGGAGGGACGGACAGACGGACATGGCCATATCGACTCGGCTGTTGATGCTGATCAAGAATATACATATATACTTTATGGGGTCGGAAAATTTTCCCTCTGCCTGTTACATACATTTTAGCGACTTTAATATACCTTGTACCCTATGGGTGCAGGGTATATAAACAAATGAGAAGAAAAACAAAGATGACAACTGCTGCTTTATCAAAAAAAAAAAAAAAAATAATAAAATTAAATGAATTCGGATGATCTATAATTCCAGAATTCTGCTCCTACTGAGCAAAGGGACGCACCCACACTCAAGGAGGCGCTAGAGGTGTGTCCAATCGATGGACCAAGACCGTTGACGATTCAACAATATCGTGAACGGAAAGAAAAGAAGTCCAAACTAAAGAGGAACAAAGGAGGAAAACTGGAACAACTGATTAGAGCGAGACGATTGGAACTGGAACCGCTAAAATCGGCAAAAACACTGGAGGAGAAGACCCAATAAGAGAGACGACTGGAAGACATTAAAGAAGAATTTCGCCAAAGAGCGGAAAAACGTAAGCAGGCCTCGAATACGAATAAGCCTGATTGCCACTAAATATAAAATTCTAATACTCAACTAGAGGCGAAGACGCCGGTTGAAAAACACTAACAAATAATAGGCTTTTACTAACAAATGTGGTTGGACAATTTTTTTTTACATAAATTAAATTAAGTAACATGTATAAATGAATTGTGAGCCAACCACATTATCCTAAACACTAATATTTCCACGTTTCTGGCGCTTAGTTTTCAACTCAGCTGCTTTAAACATTGTTATTATTTTTTTTTCACCTTTATCACGAGTTGGGATAATTTCTCAAATTTCAAATTTTTGTATTTTTTCCATTATTACACTAATTTTCAAAAAAGAGATCAATAACTACACTAAAACACTAATAGAATCAAAAACAATGTATTTCACTGCCAACATTTTCAATAAAGTAGAATCAAGTAGTGTAGATTTATGATTAATAATTGTCGTTGTGATTCTCAGCACAAGCATAATTTTTAAACTGTACAAGTTACACAATAAATGTTTGCGAAAAAAATATATATGCAAGGCTAATGATTTAGGCAAAATCTGAAAAAAAATAAAACATATATATAAAAGCCAAAAACAACGATTACAGTTAATAGTGTATTAAAAAAACCTACAACATAATAAGACATTATCGACATAGTGGAACTTAATTATTTAAGGAAATATCTTCCATTCATCCGTTATTTACTGGATAATGGTGAACAGATTGATAAATTCAAAAAAAGTGATATAGTGGATTGAACATAACAAAAAGTGTAATAAAAATGTTGCGGATCTTATTTAAGAGTCACTTTGAGTCCACTATACCAAACAATTGCCAAACAAGGACTTACCAATATGGATACACGAACTTTTTAAAGATAAAATCGAGGTTGTTGATGTAGAGAGCTCCGATGACGATTCAGTCATATTGCTATCTCCCAACAAAAAATCACTCTAATGAAAGTTTATTTTTTTTTAAACTAAATTTCAAATAAACATAAAATAATTTTCAATATAGACAGCTTCCTTCTATGGTTGAAGTATCAAGAAGCATATTAAAATCATAAATATCAAATTTCGTGGCATTCGGTTAAAAAACAACAGAGTTATTGAGGATAAAGCTTATTCATGACCGATCGTTCCTATGGGAGCTATATGATATAGTCGTCCGATCGGGATGATTCCAAGATATACAATGCCTGCAGCAAAAAGAAGCCTATGCTGAAAATCTCAGCTCTGTAGCTCTTATGGTCTCGGAGGAGAAGCTGTTGATCCAGACAGACGGACAGACGGTCAGACGGACAGACGGACATGGTCATATCGACTCGGCTATTCATGCTGATCAAGAATATATATACTTTATATAGTCGGAGATGCTTCCTTCTGTGCGTTGCAAACTTTTGACCAAAATTAATATATCCTCTGCAAGGGTATAAATATATAATATCGAAACAAAATTTTTCGTATTGTTGTATATACGGAGAATTGCACAAAAGAATAGAAGCAAGGTATCCCCACAATATACAAAATAAAACAAAAACCTTAAAATCAATCTTTCTTCTCTTTAATCTCAAATAAAATCTTAGACGGTAAACTAAATTTAGACGTTCCATTTATGAGAATGAGAAAAAAATTTCAAGAACAAGATAAAAAAAAAATAAGAATACAACAAATAAAACATGACAATTATAAAAACCAAAGGACAAGACAATTTTGTGGCAGACGCCCTAGTACGGATAAAAATATCCGACCGGAAAAGATAATTTTGTAGCTGGTGGGCTTTCACGCGTCACTATTAAAGATTTAAAAGACATACAAAAGATTTTAAAGATACACAAAATAAAGTCCTGAAAATCACTACCAGGTAACAGTATAGACAGAAAGAATCCTGCGCAGGAAATGTACAAGAAGATTTGCCTATGCAAACACTTGACAACGCTTCTCAGCCCAACTTTTATGAAATCATTTATAATTGCGAAGTAAGTAAAGTAGCGGCCATGCATAGTAGAAACAATACATGTTTTTTGAAACGTGGAAGAAAAATAATAGCAAGAATTGATGTTACCAATCTGTACACTAATGGAAATCTTGATTTAGGTCAGTTCTTCCAAAGGCTTGAAATGCAAGCAGGTATACTTAAGATCAGCAAACTCAAAGTGGCACCGTGCGAAAAGATCTTTGAATTAATTTCAATTGAAGATTATGGGCAATAAAATATTGAATATATATATAAGACCCTAATAGAAAATGTAAAAAATCAAGAAACACTACTGTCTAAATTCCATAACGATGAAATACAAGGAGGTCATACAGGTATTACAAAAACTTTGGCCATAGTAAAAAGATATTATTATTGGAAAAATACGACACGTCATATCAAAGAGTGCATTAATAAATGTCAAAAATGCCTTAAATCTAAAATAAAAAAACATAAGAAGTCCCCTATGATAATAACTGACACACCTATACATGCTTTCGACACAGTGATAGTGGATACTATAGGTCCGCTACCACGTTCACAGAATGGCAAGGAATATGCTGTTACGCTAATATGCGACTTAAGAAAATATAAACGGAGTCATAGACCATTCAACGAATACGTTCGGTTATACATATCTGCGGATAAATCAGATTGGGATGTTTGGATACTATATTTAACATATTGTTTAAACACAACACCCTCGGTAACATATGACTATTGTCCATACGAACTAGTATTTGAAAGATTACCAAAAAGGTTCATAGATTTCAATAAAACCATTAGAGTAGACCCATTATATAACAAGAAGTAAAGTTTAGATTAGAAATAGCCTATAAGAGAGCAACAATAGAGCTAGAGAATAATAAAATTAGAAATCAACTAGAAAGATGGACAAACTTCGGCCGTGCCGAAGTTCGTATACCCTTGCAGATTTTATCTATATAATTCACCAGAAGCATTATTGTAAATTATACATACTTGGTATGTCTTCTACAAATTCAAAATTTTGAGCTTGAGAAAAAAAATGTTCATACAATATTTTTTTTGTACATAAGTTAGATCCTACATATATAGGAGCTTTCGAGGTCTTATATATAGATAATAAAGATAAGGGATAGCAGAAATAAAAAAACAAACAGTACATAAGGATAGGCTAAAAGTACAAACATAAATTTTGAAATGGTCTAATCAACCATTTATGACAAAATATATATACTTAAAATAAAAAAAATCACATATATATATGCACTAATGCATATACCAATAATTCATAAAAAATAATTTAAAATATATATATTACAATATATAAATCAAATAAAATTTCTAATAAATCTAAAATATATTATTAAGTAACAAAAGAAAAAATAATACATAAAAAAATATATTCATATTACACTATATAAATTAAATATAATTTTTAAAAAATTATACAATATAATATTAAATAACTACATAAAAAAATATTATATATATATATATATATATATATTCATTCAATGAATACGCTAGTTCATACATATCTGCGGATAAATCAGATTGGGATGTTTGGATACAACACCTTCGGCCTCTCATGGATATTGTCCATTTAAACTAGATTTTGGCAAATTACCAAGACAAGTTCATAGATTGTAATAAAATCACTCAAATAGAACCAATGTATAACGCTATTACGCTAAGAAAGTAAATTTTAGACTAAAAATAGCTTATAAAAGAGCCAGAATATTGCTAGGAAATAGTAAGACCAGAAATAAAAACTAGAAAGATGGACTAACTTCGGCCGTGCCGAAGTTCGTATACCCTTGCAGATTTTCTCTATATAATTCACCAGAAGCATTATTGTAAATTAAACATACCAAATTTACAAATTCAATATTTTGAGCTTGAGGAAAAAAATTTTTCATACAAAATTTTTTTTTGTACCGATTGTTCCTATAGCAGCTATATGATATAGCCAACCGATTCTGATCAGACTTGGTTGAAGTATCAAAAAGCATATTAAACTCATAAATATCAAATTTCGTGGCATTCGGTTGAAAAACAATAGAGTTATTGAGGATAAGCCTTATTCATGACCGATCGGTCCTATGGGAGCTATATGATATAGTCGTCCGATTCTGATCAAACTTGGTTGAAGTATCAAGAAGCATATTAAACTCATAAATATCAAATTTCGTGGCATTCGGTTGAAAAACAGCAGAGTTATTGAGGATAAGCCTTATTCATGACCGATCGTTCCTATGGGAGCTATATGATATAGTCGTCCGATTCTGATCAAACTTGGTTGAAGTATCAAGAAGCATATTAAACTCATAAATATCAAATTTCGTGGCATTCGGTTGAAAAACAACAGTTATTGAGGATAATCCTTATTCATGACCGATCGGTCCTATGGGAGCTATATGATATAGTCGTCCGATTCTGATCAAACTTGGTTAAAGTATCAAGAAGCATATTAAACTCATAAATATCAAATTTCGTGGCATTCGGTTGAAAAACAATAGAGTTATTGAGGATAAGCCTTATTCATGACCGATCGGTCCTATGGGAGCTATATGATATAGTCGTCCGATTCTGATCAAACTTGGTTGAAGTATCAAGAAGCATATTAAACTCATAAATATCAAATTTCGTGGCATTCGGTTGAAAAACAGCAGAGTTATTGAGGATAAGCCTTATTCATGACCGATCGTTCCTATGGGAGCTATATGATATAGTCGTCCGATTCTGATCAAACTTGGTTGAAGTATCAAGAAGCATATTAAACTCATAAATATCAAATTTCGTGGCATTCGGTTGAAAAACAACAGTTATTGAGGATAATCCTTATTCATGACCGATCGGTCCTATGGGAGCTATATGATATAGTCGTCCGATTCTGATCAAACTTGGTTAAAGTATCAAGAAGCATATTAAACTCATAAATATCAAATTTCGTGGCATTCGGTTGAAAAACAGCAGAGTTATTGAGGATAAGCCTTATTCATGACCGATCGTTCCTATGGGAGCTATATGATATAGTCGTCCGATTCTGATCAAACTTGGTTGAAGTATCAAGAAGCATATTAAACTCATAAATATCAAATTTCGTGGCATTCGGTTGAAAAACAACAGTTATTGAGGATAATCCTTATTTATGACCGATCGTTCCTATGGGAGCTATATGATATAGTCGTCCGATTCTGATCAAACTTG
The DNA here is from genome assembly GCA_018150375.1 of Drosophila sturtevanti. Classification (NCBI taxonomy): domain Eukaryota; kingdom Metazoa; phylum Arthropoda; class Insecta; order Diptera; family Drosophilidae; genus Drosophila; species Drosophila sturtevanti. The sequence continues at coordinate 63,989 of JAECWJ010000564.1, forward strand.
GTTAAAGTATCAAGAAGCATATTAAACTCATAAATATCAAATTTCGTGGCATTCGGTTAAAAAACAACAGAGTTATTGAGGATAAAGCTTATTCCTGACCGATCGTTCCTATGGGAGCTATATGATATAGTCGTCCGATCGGGATGATTCCGAGATATACAATGCCTGCAGCAAAAAGGAGCCTATGCTGAAAATCTCAGCTCTGTAGCTCTTATGGTCTCGGAGGAGAAGCTGTTGATCCAGACAGACGGACAGACGGACAGACGGACATGGTCATATCGACTCGGCTATTCATGCTGATCAAGAATATATATACTTTATATAGTCGGAGATGCTTCCTTCTGTGCGTTGCAAACTTCTGACCAAAATTAATATACCCTCTGCAAGGGTATAAATATCATGATAAAGTAAAGGATGTAAGCATAGAAATAGGGAATAAAAATCTGTTAAAAAATGAAGCAGGACATAAGTTAAACTCTACTTATATTGGAGCATTTGAGGTCTTATATAAAGATAATAAAGATAATATTACAATTAGGGATGGTGAAAATAAAAAACAGTTCAGAGGGATAGGTTAAAACTGCAAACATAGAATTTGAAAAGTTTCATAAGATTAATAATATACTGATATAATGATTAATATATAATAATGAAATGAAGCAACACTGGGGACGAGCTCTGCGAACGTCATGTCAGAACAGTTGGCCCAAATAGTAGAGTCGGCCTGTGACGCTAGTATGCGTCGGCGCAGGACATATAAAGGCAACCATCGACCCGTTTTTTGGTGGAATGAAAGCATGGCGGATGCACGTAAATCTTGCTTTGCAGCAAGGCGCAGTTACCAACGCGCTAGGAAAAGAGGAAACACTAATTGGCCCCATCTCCGGGAGCAGTTCACCACATGCCGGAAAGCACTAAAAAATGCCATACACACCAGCGAGAGAGCTTATTTTCTTGAGCGTTGCGACTCCGCGGAACATGATCCTTGGGGTAGGGCATATAAGGTGATTGTTAAACGTATCTATGCCAACCGCAGCGTAGTACCGTCAGACCCAACAACAGTCAATGGAATTGTGAGTAAACTTTTCCCACGAAAAGACGACGGATTCCTTGGCAGAACGCCTCCACAGATATTACATAATGTGGATCAAATCTCCCCTGACGAGGTCATTAAAATAGCAAAAAGGCTTAAAAACAACAAAGCACCCGGTCCCGAATACCAAATCGGGCTCTGGCGATGACTCTACGACCTGACATGTTCGCTCGGGCGTATACGCAATTACTACGCGAGGACTCGTTCCCTCGCAGGTGGCAATTGAAAAAATTAGTACTCATTCAGAAGCCATGCAAATCCCCCGAGAGTCTACCTACAGACCCATATGTCTCATCGAGGACTCGTTCCCTTGCAGGTGGCAATTGAAAAAATTAGTACTCATTCAGAAGCCATGCAAATCCCCCGAGAGTCTACCCATATGTCTCATCGACACCGTGGGTAAAGTATTAGAATCCATGATATGCACGTGGTTGAAATTGGCCATATCCAGTGGTGGCGGGCTTTCGCCTAACCAGTTCGGGTTTGGAAAGGCGAGATCTACGGTACAATGCAAGTAGTGGACACGGCAAAGCAAGCAATCACAGGTCAACGTTGAAAAGATGGGGATCAAAAATATTGTCTGATCGTCACTCTCGACATTTAAAATGCGTTTAACACTGCTGATTGGAGATGTATTCTCGACGCGCTATCCACCTTTGGAATTCCTGCATACCTGCATGATAAAGTCTGGTCATATTTTTGCGACAAGAAACTGACGTACTACACGGATTCTTGAGAGGTGGTACACTATGTCACGTGAAGAGTACCACAGGGGTCTGTGCTCTGGAACATTATGTATGATGGTGTACTGAGGATCCCATTGCCAGAAAGATGCCCGCTCATCGGGTGTGCAGACGACGTAGTAGTTGAGAAATACCTGCAAGCCGCAGAAGGGACGGCCAACTTGACTATAGCCAGTGTCACGGATTGGCCGAGATCGGCTGGCCTAAAATTAGCAGTGCAAAAGTCTGAGGCAGTTTTAATCTCCAGTCGAAAAAAGGTAGAAAAGGCGTGCATTACAGTGGAATGCATAAACGTCGAATCTAAGAGGTCTATCCGTTATCTAGGAGTGTGGATCGACACTCGTCTTAGCTTCCTTGAACATTTGAGTCATTGTTTATCGCTGGCATGATACCAATGGACTCGCAAGCGATGGAGCTTAAGACGGTGGCATTAGATGGCATAGAAAGATTAGCTAGAAACCAGGCTAGAAGGAGGGCTAGGCTAGCACGCATGGCAGAATGGCAGAGTAGATGGAACGGGTCTCAAAAAGGGAGGTGGACTTTTAAGCTAATCCCAGACTTAAGAAGATGGGTAGGTAGGAAATACGGCACAGTAAACTACTACCTAACCCAAATTCTTAGCGGTCATGAATGCTCCAGGCAGTATCTTCATCGTTTAGGACATGTTAATTCCCCAAAATGCAGTGCATGTGGCGATAATTTCGTCGAGGACGCACACCACGTCCTCTTCATCTGCAGCCGTTTTCGCCAGGAGAGACGCCAGCTTATTGGAACTGCTGGTGATGATCTGCCAGATAGCAACCTCACCGACAGGATGACATAGATTCCAGAGACCTGGGAAGCGTTAAATTACTTTGCCGCTCTGGTAATGCGCAGCCTACGCTAGTCTGAGAAAGACAGAGTTGCAGCGGCATAAACGAGCTCATGATCCTGGGAAGCAATTCCCTCGAGGACGTCCACCAGGATCAAGCTCCCTTACCAACTACTCCCTCTATATTTTATTTTACCTACTTCCTCTCCACCTCTCTCTATTTACTTATTTTTTACTATTTACTATTTTATTACTATTTTTATTATTATATAAAAAAAAATCATGTAATAAATTAACTTAAATTGCAAAATAGATGAATCAACATTTCATTTGGGTTCGTAATAAAGAAGAACAATTTTTTATAAAAGAGGTCAATATATCTAAAATAGTAAAAAAAGAATCTCAAATTACTATCTATCTCACTAGCAATTAACAGTAATAATAAGAAACAAACAAAAAATTAATTCAAATAATTTGCAAATTTTTTGTACTAAAACCAAAAAAATGTAAATTGAACTTAAACCGAAAATTTCTACACTAATAAGTAATAATAAAATAACTTCATAATATTACGTTACTTATTAAAAAAGGAAAGTATAGTGTAGTATGCTGTATAAGATATGAGCATATGGCCATTGTATTGCAGTGTATACAATAACTAATGTTGTCATATGCGTTAGAGTATTGCACTCTTACACATAGTGACACTCCGTCGCTGTGTTTGCATAATATATCCATACATAAGTGCCGTAATACGATTAGTCACTTATATGACTGGCCTGCAGCTTGAGATCTGCAGTGTAAGCATTTTTTCAGTATATATATATTGCATGCTACATACTCGCGCTCAGCCGACGTTCTCTTCGTCAGAATTCATATATAAAAACATAATGTATTTAGGTTAAGGAATTGAAAATAATAAATGATGGGTGCATTCGAATTCATAAAACCAAACGAACAAGTGTTCTATATTTTTAAAAAGAGTGATAACTTTACATGTTATATGCCAAACAAGCTTATGCCCAGTCCATTTTGAAATAAAGAGACACCGATGATTATAAATTCGGATCCCAAAGAAGACACAAGTATCTTTTTTTGCTTTAAGAAATATAAAATTATTTCTTTTTTCATGGCGAACGTGACAGAGATCACAAGCCTATAAATAAATTAAATAAATTGACATCAACAAATGGCAATGTGTAAGCGAAGATGAAGCTAAAAGAAAATCATCAGAGAGACAATTGACTACATTGACCTCAACAACAACCACATCGGCATCAAACTAAAAATTTGTAAAAATCTGAGTGAGTAGAGGATCATGAGTTCTGTGCAAAAGAAAAAAGCCGGCAGAAGCGACTTAAGAGTACGCCTTAAACAAGAAAAGCGGAAATACTAAAACTATTGTTTGCCACCAACCCACCATTACGTTGGGAGACAACAACAGCTCTACAAGCCGAGCTTGAATTAATTGATCAAGCTCAAAAAGAGAAACGGAAATCGAACTCAACCTCTACCACTTCAAATAAAAACATTCCAATCATTAAAACCAATACTAATGCTAGTGTTGAGACAACGAGCTTTTTTGTTGCCTTTAAAAATCTCTGATTAAAATAAAGTCAAGTTCAATTTATAAACGTTATAAATTTTATTAGTGCACGGCACCCTTTTAACTTTAAATAAACGATTGCTTCATGCAGAGAACTAAACTTTTCTAATGCATCAGAGGGTCACAGCGCCGATCTGCCTGCTTTAGAAGTCGGTAGAGCTAAGTCGCTCGTGCCGATGTAAAGAGATAAGAACATAACGAAGAGCGCGAGAGCAAGTACCAGGTGCTGGTGTATGCCCACGGCTCTCTTATCAGCTAATGCAAATACATAACTCTTAAGCTTAAGTAAATGCTTTACTGCTGGCTCGAACATACTCCCCCCATTGGAGGAGTCTGGGCTTCAACATCATCTCTGAGAGGCAGCAGAAGGCTACAGCTCTTCTCGATTGACCCGGTAGAGCTAAGTCGCTCGTGCCGATGTAAAGAGATAAGAACATAACGAAGAGCGCGAGAGCAAGTACCAGGTGCTGGTGTATGCCCACGGCTCTCTTATCAGCTAATGCAAATACATAACTCTTAAGCTTAAGTAAATGCTTTACTTCTGGCTCGAACATACTCCCCCCGTTGGAGGAGTCTGGGCTTCAACATCATCTCTGAGAGGCAGCAGAAGGCTACAGCTCTTCTCGATTGACCCTTTGCGGTTTTAATATCAGCTACTCGATGTACGCCATCCTTCCCGTTGATAAGCTGAAGCACTCTAGCAAGCGGCCACTTGAGTGGCGGCAAGTTTTCGTCTTTCACCAGAACCAAATCTCCGAACGCTGGGCTTCGGAGTCCGCCACTTCGCTCTTTGCTGCAACAAGGTCAGATACTCATTTTGCCACCGCTTCCAGAAGATCTGCTGGTAGTATGTGACTCGCTGCCACCCATTCAGCCTATCCTTGTTAAGCTGAGTGAGATCAGGTTCGGTGAACGTACGAAATGCAGCACAGTTCAACAAATGGCCAGGCGTTAGTACATCGAGATCTGTGGGATTCTCTGAAAGTGGAAAAAGAGGTCGCGAGTTGATTACTGCTGATATCAAGCAAATTAGAGTACGTTCATCGAAATGAAGTAGAGATGATCCGCAAGATCTATAAAAATGGAATTTTTAACGGCCGCCTCCCACAAACCACCGAAATGCGGCGATCGTGGAGGAATGAATCGCCAATCAATAGTTTCAGCCAAGCAAAATTGAAGCACAGATTCCTGGTGATGGTTGCTGAGAAACAACTGCTTTAACTCGATGAGCTCATTCTTGGCCCCAACGAAGTTAGTAGCGTTGTCAGACCAAATTTGCGATGGTCTATTCCGTATTGAGATGAACCTCTTCAAAGCATTCAAGAAGGCAGCCGTTGACAAATCCTTCACCAATTCCAAATGTACAGCTTTGGTAGCAAGGCAGATGAAAATGCAGATGTAGCATTTGATTGGAGGCCTGCTCCGAATCTCCGATTTGTAAAAAAAGGGGCCACAGTAATCCACTCCTGTGACGTCAAAAGCAATGTAAGCGCTTACTCGCTCTTTTGGCAAGTCAGCCATGACTTGCTCAAGCAGACGGGGCTTAATTCGGAAGCATCGAATGCATTTGTTGACGATCCTTGAGACCGTTTTCATGCCTCCTATCGGCCAGTACTGGAGACGGATTGCAGCTAGTAGTCCTCGAGGTCCAACGTGCATGTTTCGTATATGAAATGAATTGATAATTGCATTAGTTAGGGAGTGATGCTTGGGTAAAATCATAGAGTGACGAGAATCAAAGTCTAAGAACGAATTTTCAAGGCGACCCCCTACGCGCATTAGACCAGGTTCGTCCAAAAATCGGTAAAGTGAAGCAATAGAACTCGAAGGCTTAACTATTTGCGATGTCGATAATAATCATGTCATCCCAAAGCGCTGCTCTCTGAACGCTGTGAATCATGATGCGAGTGCCATGATGAATATCAGCAACCGTTAATCCACTAGACCTGATGCGATGAATAAATTTGTATACATATCCAAAAACCCGCTGCATCTTGAAGAAAGAATTTGAAAACTTCCACGCGTCAACGAAGTCTGATTCGCACTCTCTTGCGAAGGTCATGTAATGGAATGCATCCTGTTGGAGCTGCGGGCCAGGCACTTGCACTATCGAGCAAAAAGGCTGGTCCATGAGCCCACATTGTAGATGCTTGTAATTCGCACGGCGATGCTCCCCTCGACAAGAGATTTGCTGGGTTGAGATTAGTAGGAACAGGATGCCACTGCATCCCAGTGGTTAACTCCTAAATAGCTGTGATTCGATTGGAGATGAATATGTTGAACTTGGATGCATCGTTTTGAATCCATGAGAGCACGACAGATGAATCACACCAGCAATAGCAGGAACATGAAAACAACTCCATCCAGACTATCTCACTCATAAGTTGAGCTAGTAAATTTGCTCCACAGGACTCCAACCTTGGTACTGTCAACGTCTTCAGGGGTGATACTCTCGACTTAGAGCAGAACAAATGGGAAGTCGAATTACCATTTGATCTCGAGACAATGTGAACTGCGGCTCCATAAGCATCCAGACTCGCGTCGCAAAATCCATGTAACTCGATTTCGGCCGATGGCAGCGCGGCCAATCTCTGGTAGGCTGCCATTTGTGTGCTGGAAAAACTGTTTAGAAGCCCACACCACGCTGTAGCTAAACTGGTTGGAAGGCTTTCGTCCCAATTGAGCTTTTCTCTCCAAAGTTGCTGCAAGAATATCTTTGCTTTTGTAATGACAGGTCCCAACAGGCCGAGAGGATCGTAAAACCGAGCAATTGCCGACAAAACAGTGCGCTTTGTGAGCTTAGGAGGTACGCTAATAGGTGAATAAGAAAATAACAAACAGTCCCATGCAGGATCCCATGCTAAGCCAAGGGTCTTTGTAATGTTGCTGCCGTCGTCGAACTTTAGCAGCGATTCATTGTCCTTATCTGGAACGCCCTGTAGTACAGACGCATCGCTTGAGCACCATTTGCGACGCTGGAATTGACCCTTCGACAGTAGATAAACTGTTTGTCGCATGATTTCCTGAACCTCCAATACAGATGAACCACCAGTGATTAAATCATCGACATAGAAGTCTCGCAGAACGACCTTAGACCCGATGGGAAATACTGATTTCTCATCAGATGCTAACTGATGCATTGAACGTATGGACAGAAAAGCAGCTGGCTTTGTACCGTACGTTACCGTGTCCAGCTTGTAAACTCGCAGCTCCTCCTTCGGAGAGTCTCTCCACAAGATGCATTGTAGGTAACTGTCAGAACAATCAACTTTTACGCAGCGATACATTTTACAAATATCGCTGTAGGAAATATGCGAAAACGAAGAAGAGTGGCAAAGAGCTTTGCTTGAATAGAAGGACCTGCCATCAGGACATCGTTTAGCGAATATCCTGAACTCGTCGCAGCAGAACCATCAAACACGACTCGTAATTTTGTAGTTGTACTACTTTCCTTTAGTACACAGTGATGAGGCAAAAAATACTTGCATTGACTTAGCGCATCCGATTTAACAAGAGACATATGGCCTAAGTCAAGATATTCCTTTATGAACTCTGAATACTGGCTTTTGATTTGAGGTCGTTTATCTAATTTGCGCTCTAATGATAAAAACCTTTGTCGAGCTTGGTCGTACGAATTTGATAACAAATCTGGGCTAAGCTTCAAAGGAAGCCGAACAGAATAAGCTCCGGAAGCGAGTCGACAAACGTTGTCAACAAAGTGAGCCTCGCAATTGAGCTCTTCATCGGTTAATTTCTTTATTTGATCAGGGCAGCTTTCGATTTCCCAAAATCGGCGAACTAACTCATCCAAATTCTGATCCGAATTTTCATTACATAAAGGCAGGGCCGGCACAGCTAAGGCAGCTGTATGGCGAGTTTTGTGGTAGTTTCCAGTAACTACCCAACCTAAACGAGTCTTCTGCAACAGGGGCAATCCTGACACTAGCTTAATTTGTCCCACGCACAAAAGATCAAAGAACAGACTGGCTCCAATTAATAAGTCCACTCGTTGGGGCTTGAAGAATTCTGGATCAGCTAGCCGAATATTAGCTGGAATGTCCCAACTACTGGCGTTGATCGAGTAATTTGGATGGTCATCAGTTATTTTCCGAGCAATTACCGCAGTCAGATGAGTTTCAAAATCGGAAAATTGAGAATGTAAAGAAAGATTTGCAGAATATCCTTCCGTATGAAAATTGGTATCACCTATGCCTGATACACTAATTGAAGATTTTATCTGTTTGAGCTGTAACTGCTGCGCCAAACGCGATGTGACAAAATGTAGTTGTGATCCTGAATCTAGCAACGCTCGACAAGGAACCAATGCACCGAAACGATTTTTAATTAAAACAAGGGCAGTCGCCAAAAGCACCATATCTGGACTAGGATTTTGAGCAACAAGAGTAGTAGAGGAGGCTGGCAAAGAAGCTGGCAATGAGCTATTGATGACAGCTGAGGAAGGATTGTGCAGTAGAGTGTGATGCTTGATGCCACAGCTTTTACAAGAACCCGAATTACACGCTCGATATTGATGCCCTTTTTTTAGACAATTAATGCACAAGCCTAACTTCATTGCCTCCTTATAGCGGAGAGCGGGAGACAAATTGGAGAACTGGGTGCAACGATAAATCAAGTGGCCAGAACTATCACAAAAAACACAACAGTTTGAATCGGATACTAAAAATGTGTGGTTGCGATTATTAAATTTGTTGTTCTTTCCCACCTGATTACAAGGCGCGTAAGAGGCCATTGCATAATCAACATTCTCCAACGTTCGACATCGATTCTCCAGAAATTCTACGAAATCCTCCCACGATGGTATCTCACGAGGTTTGAGTGATTCCTCCCATTTGATTTGCGTTGTAGAATCCAATTTTTGCAGCAACGATTGCACAATGATAATTCCTGCAATTTGCTCAGCGTTGCCTATACTTTGTAATGCACGCATATGAGCACTAATTCTGTCCACAAACAAACGTAACTTTGTAGCAGAGCCAGCCTCTACTCTCTTGAGCCCTAAAATGTCCATAATATGTGCCTGAAAAACAAGACGTTGATTATTAAAACGATTGTGTAGCAGCTCTAGAGAGATTTTGTAATTCGCGTCACAAATTTCCAGTGAACGTATTGTATCCACTGCCGAATCCTTCAGGCATGACCGCAGGTGCTGCATCTTCTCAATGTCCGCCATACTTGGATCCTTATTGATGATTGTCGAAAAAAGTGAAAAGAAATCTGCCCACTCAGTATATCCACCGCTGAACGTGGGCAGCTTCAATTCGGGTCGACGAGACCGAACGATGGGCGCTAACTCCTCTGGGCGAAAAGTCGAACATGGTTGACCGCATATGCTGACTTTACGTAATTGAGACCGAAGCACACCGTTAATTGTCATTATACTTTCATCAAAAGATTCGCGCAGGGTGCCGCCGATTTCACTTGTGTCTAACTGCTCTAAACTGTCATAAGCTGCGTCGAACTCAGATTGAATTTTGTCAAGAAATTTTATTCGCAAATTAATTTCTTCCTCGTTGAGTTTACGCAATTTCGCGAGAGCCGTATCACTTTGTAATTTGTGAACACGCTCGTACAACGAATGAACTTTAAGCTTAAAAAAAGACTCCCTGGTTTCTTCGCTTAAGAAAGACATGCCGCTGGTTGCCATGGCGAAGCAGAAAAAAGGGAACGAAAAAGAACAGTTTTAGTCAAGCAAACGGTAAGCAGGTGGCCGTTGACTTTAGAGCACTTTAGACACAGGCACAATTATTTGCAGCTTAAGAAATTTGCACTAATGCCATGAGCGGGGAAAAGTTAAAATGATATTAGACTTTAACACAATTTTTTATTTTAATTTTTTATTTAGTTTATCACGTCGGGGTCACCAAATGTTGAGACAATGAGCTTTTTCGTTGCCTTTAAATATCTCTGATTAAAATAAAGTCAAGTTCAATTTATAAACGTTATAAATTTTATTAGTGCACGGCACCCTTTTAACTTTAAATATAGTTGAAACGCAGCAGCCACGGGCAGTTGCGATTGCTTCATACAGAGAACTAAAAAACTTTTCTAATGCATCAGAGGGCCACAGCGCCGATCTGCCTGCATTAGAAGTCGGTAGAGCTAAGTCGCTCGTGCCGACGTAAAGAGATAAAAACATAATGAAGAGCGCGAGAGCAAGTACCAGGTGCTGGTGTATGCCCACGGCTCTCTTATCAGATAATGCAAAATACATAATTCTTAAGCTTAAGTAAATTCATTACTGCTGGCTCGAACATACTCCCCCCGTTGGAGGACTCTGGGCTTCAACATCATCTCTGAGAGGCAGCAGACACAGCTTGGCTATAGCTCTTCTCGATTGACCCTTTGCGGTTTTAATATCAGCTACTCGAGGTACGCCATCCTTCCCGTTGATAAGCTGAAGCACTCTAGCAAGCGGCCACTTGAGTGGTGGCAAGTTTTCGTCCTTCACCAGAACCAAATCTCCGACCTGAACGCTGGGCTTCGGAGTCCGCCACTTCGCTCTTTGCTGCAACAAGGTCAGATACTCGTTTTGCCAACGCTTCCAGAAGATCTGCTGGTAGTATGTGACTCGCTGCCACCCATTCAGCCTATCCTTGTTAAGCTGAGTGAGATCAGGTTCGGTGAACGTACGAAATGGAGCACAGTTCAAGAAATGGCCAGGCGTTAGTACATCGAGATCTGTGGGATTCTCTGAAAGTGGAAAAAGAGGTCGCGAGTTGATTACTGCTGATATCAAGCAAATTAGAGTACGTAGTTCATCGAAATGAAGTAGAGATGATCCGCAAGATCTATAAAAATGGAATTTTGCCGTTTTAACGGCCGCCTCCCACAAACCACCGAAATGCGGCGATCGTGGAGGAATGAATCGCCAATCAATAGTTTCAGCCAAGCAAAATTGAAGCACAGATTCCTGGTGATGATTGCTGAGAAACAACTGCTTTAACTCGATGAGCTCATTCTTGGCCCCAACGAAGTTAGTAGCGTTGTCAGACCAAATTTGCGATGGTCTATTCCGTATTGAGATGAACCTCTTCAAAGCATTCAAGAAGGCAGCCGTTGACAAATCCTTCACCAACTCCAAATGTACAGCTTTGGTAGCGAAGCAGATGAAAATGCAGATGTAGCATTTGATTGGAGGCCTGCTCCGAATCTCAGACTTGTAAAAAAAAGGGGCCACCGTAATCCACTCCTGTAACGTCAAACGCAATGCAGGCGCTTACTCACTCCTTTGACAGGTCAGCCATGACGTGCTCAAGTAGACGGAGCTTTATACGGAAACATCGAATGCATGTTTTGACGACCCTTGAGACCGTTTTCATGCCTCCTATCGGCCAATACTGGAGACGGATTGCAGCCAGTAGACCTCGAGGTCCGACGTGCATGTTTCGTATATGAAATGAATTGATAATTGCATTAGTAATTAGTAATTGGGTAATATCATAGGGTGACGAGAATCAAAGTCTAAGGACGAATTTTCAAGCCGACCTACTAAGCGCATTAGTCCAGCTTCGTCCAAAAATGGACAAAGTGAAGCAATAGAACTCGATGGTTTAATTGTTTGCGATGACAATAATGACTTTATGTCATTCCAACACGCTGCTCTCTGAACGCTGCGGATCATGATGCGAGTGCCATGATTAATATCAGCAACCGTTATTCCACTAGACTTGATGCGATGAATAAATTTGTATACATATCCGAAGACCCGCTGCATCTTGAAGAAAGAATTTGAAAACTTGCACGTGTCGACGTGGTCTGATTCGGGAGACCTTGTAATCAGCACCTTCTTGCGAAGGTCATGTAATGGAACTGTCGAGCAAAAAGGCTGGTCCATGAGCCCACATTGTAGATGCTTGCAATTCGCACGGCGATGCTCCCCTCGACAAGAAATCTGCTGGGTTGAGATTAGTAGGAACATGATGCCAATGCATTCCAGTGGTTAACTCCTGAATAGGTGCGATTCGATTGGAGACGAATATGTTTAACTTGGATGTACGACAGATGAATCAGACCAGCAGTAGCAGGAACATGAAAACAACTCCATTCGGACAACTCCAATCTTGGCACTGTCAAAGTCTTCAGGATGATACTATCGACTTGGAGCAGAATAAATGGGAAGTCGAGTTACCATTTGATCTCGAGACGATGTAACCAGCGGCTCCATAGGCATCCAGGCTCTCGTCGCAAAATCCTGAACTCGTCGCAGCAGAACCATCAAACACGTCTCGTAATTTTGTAGTTGTACTACTTTCCTTTAGTACCCAGTGATGAGGTAAGAAATACTTGTATTGACTTAGCGCATCCGATTGAACAAGAGACATTTGGCCTAAGTCAAGATATTTCTTTATAAAATCTGAATACTGGCTTTTGATTTGAGGTCGTTTATCTAATTTGCGCTCTATTGACAAAAACCTTTTTTGAGCTTGGTCATACGAATTTGATAACAAATCTGGGCTAAGCTTTAAAGGAAGCCGAACAGAATAAGCTCCGGAAGACAGTCGACAAACGTTGTCAACAAAGTGAGCCTCGCAATTGAGCTCTTCATCGGTTAATTTCTTTATTTGATCAGGGCAGCTTTCGATTTCCCAAAATCGGCGAACTAACTCATCCAAATTCTGATCCGAATTTTCATTACTTAAAGGCAGGGCCGGCACGGTTAAGGCAGCTGTAATGCGAGTTTTATGGTAGTTTCCAGTAACTACCATAGACTAGACTAGACCATAGACTAGACTACGAGTCTTCTGCAACAGAGGCAATCCTGACACTAACTTAATTTGTCCCACGCACAAAAGATCAAAAAACAGACTGGCTCCAATTAATAAGTCCAATCGTTTGGGCTTGAAGAATTCTGGATCAGCTAGTCGAATATTAGCTGGAATGTCCCAACTACTGGCGTTGATCAAGTAATTTGGATGGTCATCAGTTATTTTTCGAGCAATTACCGTAGTCAGATGCGTTTTAAAATCGGAAAATTGAGAATGTAAAGTAAGATTTGCAGAATATCCTTCCGTATGAAAATTGGTATCACCTATGCCTGATACGCTAACTGAAGATAAAAGAATTCAGTTATAAATGATTTGTGCAAATATTTAAAGATAGACAATATAACGTCTACTGCACATTATCACCAAACTTTAGGTACAGTAGAACGAATTCATAGAACATTCAATGAATACGTACGTTCATACACATCTGCAGACAAAACAGATTGGGATGCTTGGATAATATATTTAACATATTGTTTAAACACAACACCCTCGGTAACATATGACTATTGTCCATACGAACTAGTATTTGAAAGATTACCAAAACAGTTCATAGATTTCAATAAAACCACTAGAGTAGACCCATTATATAACATAGAAGATTACGCTAAAGAAGTACAGCTTAGATTAGAAATAGCCTATAAGGGAGCAACAATAGCGATAGAGAATAATAAAACTAGAAATAAAAAATATTTTGACAATAAAACATCAGACATAAGCATAGGAGATCCGGTACTATTAAAAAACGAAGTAGGACACAAGTTAGATCCTACATATATAGGACCTTTCGATGTCTTATATATAGATAATAAAGATAATATTACAATTAGGGATAGCGAAAATAAAAAACATACAGTTCGTAAGGATAGGCTAAAAGTACAAACATAAATTTTGAAATGGTCTGGTCAACCATTTATGACAAAATATATATACTTAAAAAAAAAAATTATATATACATTCATATGCATATATGCATATACCAATAATTCATAAAAAATAATTAAAAATATATATATTACAATATATAAATCAAATAAAATTTCTAATAAATCGAAAATATATTATTAAGTAACAAAAAGAAAAAAATAATGCATAAAAAAATATATTTATATTACACTATATAAATTAAATATACTTTTTAATAATTATACAATAAAATATTAAATAACTACAAAATAAAATATTATATATATATAATATAATATATACGTAATAACGTTATTTCTCTAAAAAGGGAGGTGTAGTATGTTTGTAGTATGCTGTATAAGATATGAGCATATACCCATCGTATTGAAGTGTATACAATATCTAATGTTGTCATATGTCGCTGTGTTTGCATAACATATCCATACATAAGTGCCGTTATACGATTAGTCACTTATATGACTGGCCTGCAGCTTGAGATCTGCAGTGTAAGCATTTTTCAGTATAAGTCTTCGCATATACATATACATATACATATATATTGCATGCTTCATACTCGCGCTTAGCCGACGTTCTCTTCGGCAGAATTCATATATAAAAACATAATGTATTTAGGTTAAGGAATTGAAAATAATAAATTATGGGTGCATTCGAATTCATTAAACCAAACGAACAACAAGTGTTCTATATTTTTAAAAAGAGTGATAACTTTACATGTTATATGCCAAACAAGCATATGCCCACCATATTGTAGTGTATACAATATGTAAAATGGTCATATGCCCAAACTAAATATTAGAGTATCAAGCGCATAAACATAGAGAAACTTTATTGCTTTGTTTACATAATATAACCGCCGCCAAGTGCCGTAATATGATCAGTCCATTTTGAAATAAAGAGACACCGATGATTATAAATTATAAATTCGGATCCCAAAGAAGACACAAGTATCTTTTTTTGCTTTAAGAAATATAAAATTATTTCTTTTTACAAGGCGAACGTGACAGAGATCACAAGCCAATAAATAAATTAAATAAATTGACATCAACAAATGGCAATGTGTAAGCGAAGATGAAGCTAAAAGAAAATCACCAGAGAGACAATTGACTACATTGACCTCAACAACAACCACATCGGCATCAAACTAAAAATTTGTAAAAATCTGAGTGAGTAGAGGATCATGAGTTCTGTGCAAAAGAAAAAAGCCGGCAGAAGCGGCTTAAGAGTACACCTTAAAAAAGAAAAGCGGAAATACTAAAACTATTGTTTGCCACCAACCCACCATTACGTTGGGAGACAACAACAGCTCTACAAGCCGAGCTTGAATTAATTGATCAAGCTCAAAAAGAGAAACGGAAATCGAACTCAACCTCTACAACTTCAAATAAAAACATTCCAATCATTAATACCAATACTAATGCTAGGAATCCTCAAATACCAAAAATCCAACTGAAGTAGCCACAAAAGAAGTGCCCAGTGCAAGGGACCGCTAAACAGCGGCTTCGGCCACTATATGTGCAAGCACTGCAAGGCGGACGATGCGAAGACCACCACCGACCACGCCTAGCAGGACAGCTAAGCCCAAAAACAACAAGCCTGTGCGACCAACACCAGCCCCGCCAACGTGACGAGCTGAGCCCAAGGATCCGACAACTCTACATGGAGTGTATAACAATAAGAAAAAATTAATATAGAATAATAATATCTATTTTTTTTTTTTATTTATTTATTTATTTATAATACAGATAGACTTAATTAAAATTAAACCTATCTTATGATTAGAGCACTAGCTGCTAAGGCCTTCGGCTCGTAGTGTATGTTATATTATATTTACATATTTACGTAAATACATTTTATGCTTTAATATTTATATTTTATATTTACATGTGTTCTAGTTATAAATGGTTTATAATGGCAACGCTGGTCCTCAGCTATGATGTTGTATGGATGATTGTAGTATTTACATATTTACAAGGATGTTTATAGTTTAATATAAATTATATTGGGACTTAGCTTTATTTACAGGGTTTATATGGAGTGGTACAAATATGTAGCCTTAAGGTAATTTAATATAGCAGAAATATTAGAGGGTGTTGGGTTGTTGAGGAACTGTTTTGGGCTACTGTAGGAAAAGAAATTAAATAGGTGTGTGTTATGAGAAGGGCATAGGTTAAGTATATGATCTTATCTGTTTTGAGTGTTGCAGGAGGTGCAAATGTTGGGGCTCTTGTCAATGTAGTGCATGTATGTGATATTTGTGTGTCCAAGTCTAAGTCGGGTTATTTTTATTTGATCTGCTCTAGATAGATATATATTGTTGTTTTTAAATATGTTGTATGAGTTGAATTTGTTGCTGTTTGATGTTTGGTACCAGTTGGATGTTTTGTTAAGGTTGGATTGCATTTTTGTGAAATGAGTGTTTTTATGTATTTCCTTATGTCCTGAATGCTTTTGTTTTCTCTTATTGTTAGAGGTTGTTTTAAGTGTGTTTTTGCTGTTATGTCTGCTAATTCGTTAATTTTATCCCTGAACTGCCGGACTCGGGTTTATATTTGGGAATTTGTCTATTAGTATTTTGCGCTTGAGTTAGGTGTAGCGTCTGTAGTTTAGATTTTTATTGGGTGGGCAAATACAGAATTTCTTTTGTTTTGGATGGTCGGCGGTAAACTGAGGAATAGTGGTAAGGCTGTTTAGGGTCTTTACTGATGCTTTTTACGCAATATAGTGTAGAATGGATCTTCCTCTTTCTTTTGATGATTTCCTTAATGTCTTGATGACAGCCTTTAAAAAAGTGTGTAGAAATAGGTCGAGAGGGTAGGCTGTGTGATGCACAAAAGCTGATGATCCGGTCTATTGCTGATTTGTATTGTGATTTTCTATTTGGTTTATAAGTTTTTATTATTTTGCAGATCGGTGCGTTTCTGGCTAAAAGAAGGGACTTGAATAGATTAGCTTTGGTTAGATCTCGTCTGTCTTCTATAGGGTTAGTTGTGCTTCAAATAGAGTATTGTTGACTGGTGTGGTTCTAAATTTTCAGGCCAATCTAAATCTGTGTTTTAGCAGATTTTACTGGACGAAGTGTATTTTTTTGCACAATGACCATAGATGGGTAGGGCGTAGTCAGCTTTTGATATTATCATTGCTTTTGTGACATCAATAAGGGAGGTGGTATTGCAATTGAACTTTGGACTTGAAAGGCATTTGATTGCATTTATTTTATTTTTGAGCGATGTTGTAAGTTGTTCTATGTGTGATTGCCATCTGTATCTACAATTGAAATGTAATCCTAGTATTTTTAGGGTATTGACGTTGGTCAGCAGGAAATTTCCAGATGTTACGGTGCATCTAATTGTGTTTATGTGCATTGTTTGATTTCTGCGTTGAGAGCTTTGCGCCTGAATAGTCACACCAGCGAGGATCGTTTCAGAGATGGGTTGTAGGTCAATATCGATGTTTTTTCGGTTAGCCATTTTTATTATTATGTTATAGTCATCTGCGTATGCACTAAGGATTATGTTAGGATGGCAATTACAAAGAGGACTACTGATAGTGGGGATCCCTGTGGGATGCCGTTATGAATAGCGTGAAAGGAGGAGTAGGATGAACGCGGACTACAATTTTCCTATTGGTCATAAAATTTCTGACATAGTTTAGTATTTTTGGGCCGGTTTTCCATTCTGACAGTTGGTATAATATTGAGTGGATTACAATTCTATCGAAGGCTTTTGAGAAGTCTAGTGAGACGATTGGGATGTGGTTTCTTCTCGAAATGGCTCTGGCTATTAGGTGGTCTATAAATAGTAGACTATCTATAGCCGATTTGCCTTTCTTGAATCCTGTTTGACTGCTATGGATGAGTTTGTCATTCGTAACAAACCACCACAGTCTTTTTGCAATTATTTTATCTAAGACTTTTGAAAGACATGGATTTAAAGATATTGGTCGGTATGAGTCTATGGATGTTTTGTTGGAGTTTGACTTAAGGATGGGTACAATAATGCTTGTTTTGTAAGCTTGTGGAATGTAATGGCTTAGAATGTTGTTTTGCAGTTTTATAATTCTTAGTTTTGTATCTATGTCTATATTTTTATACCCTTGCAGAGGGTATATTAATTTTGGTCAGAAGTTTGCAACGCATAGAAATAATCGTTTCCGACCCCATAAAGTATATATATTCTTGATCAGCATCGAATAGCCGAGTCGATATGACCATGTCCGTCTGTCCGTCTGTCCGTCTGTCTGTTTCTACATACTTAATCGATCTTAAATTTTGAGCTACGTGAATAAAAGTCATATTATTCTGTCCGTTGATGTTTCAAGCAAATCAAGTTTAAAGATTGGTCGGATCGGACAACTATAAGTTATAGAAAAATAGGAAAGATCAGAGGTACCTCGGTCAAAATGTGAGTTGTTCAAAACAGTTCTTGTTCTTCAACCAAATTTGGTGATCAGATGAGAATTATACTTTTACATCATATCAGTAAGTTTGAATCAGATCGGATAATAAACACCGACATAAATCAATAAAATCAATGAATCAACCCCCATCAGCATCAGTATGTATGTATGCACATGCAGCCAATTAAATACGTTTATATTTGCTTTTATATATGCGTACACAAACAACATACATGGAAACATACAAACATACATACATACATATATGCGAACACGTGCTTGAAAAAACTACAAGCTGAGTGCGAAACAGAAAGAGACAAAAAACTATTTGTATTGTGTTGTTGTTTTCTAGAATTCGTCAGAAACTTTAGAGAGCGAGAAGCTGGACGCTTGCAATGTATACCGAAATAGCGAGGCAGTGAATTATAAGTTTGGTAGCGCAATAGGTAGAGATCGATTCTGGAAGTGACATGAGCGAAGGTTCATTTCCGGCCGTTGGCAAACTCGAATTTTTTCTTACTGATTCTTTTTTTGGTTCAAATTTTTTTAAAATTTTATATTTCCAATTTTTAAAATATCTTGAATCCGATATGACGGAGAAAGTAATCAATTAATCTGCAAGGGTATACAAACTTCGGCACGGCCGAAGTTAGCTTCTTTGATATTTTAGCATAATATAGTTGATTCTGTCTAGACCTGGAGTGGTGCCTTTCAGGGAGTTCAGCGCTGCAGAAAATTCTAACAAGGTTATTTCTTTTTCTATTAATTTTGCCTTCAATTTAGGAGTGTATGTCTGCCTTTGAAAAGTGGCTATGGAGAGATTTTTTGAGTTTCTGCAAAATGTGGAGAAGTTTGAGTCCTTTGAGGCGTTTGGAAAATTTTTGCAAAGAAGATCAGCAATTTCTGCATTTGTTTGTGTGGTCTTATTAGTGACTGGGTTCAATAGGCAGTGTATATTTCTTGTTGTGTTTAGACCGCAAAAGCGTCTTATGTTTTGCCAAATTTTTTTTGGAAGGTGTTTGTGGCGTAATTTGTGACGTAAGTTTTTGGGTACTTTCTTTTTTTGCTTTTTTTAGTGTGTGTCTAAATACAGCATTCGCCCTTTTGAATTTCATAACGTTTTCTTGTGTGATGTTTCTTTTTAACGTATGTCATGCTTTTCTTTTATCTAGTTGAAGCTTTTTCAGTTCCTTGGTCCACCAGGGAACTTTATGTGGCTGGGTCGTAGGATGAGATTGTGGAATTGATTTGTGGGCACTTTATAGGATTATTTTGTGTATATTGGCGGACTCTTTGTTGATATTAGTGCTTGTGTGTCTTTCTAAGGAATATTTTTTTGTTAGCTTTGAGAAGAGTTCCCAGTCCGCTTTTTCTATGATGAAAAGTGGTCTAGGGATGGTGTTTTTTGGTAATGTTGTGTCGGGTGTAAAAAGGGTTATTACAATTGGGAAGTGATCGCTGCCATAAAGATCATCTTCGGTTTTTCATGTGCTGTCCATATAAAGAATCGGGATAGCGAAGCTAATGTCTATGTTTGTTGTGTGTGTTGTGAGTGCTTAGGTGTGTAGGTGATCGGTCATTTAGTAATATGTAGTTAGACTGAGATATAAATTTTTCGAGCGTTTTTCCTCTTGCATTGTTTGTGCTTGATCCTCAGACAGTATTCTAAATTTGCGTTTAGAAGAGATTTCGACACATACCGCGTCGAAGCCGTCTACTAATTGAATTTCTCGGGCTTGAATAGACTTACATATGTATTAATAGACCGTCTCCTCCATGAGTTGGGGAAGTGTTTTTTGATATGAGATTGTAGTTAGCAGGTTTGGGTACGTAAAATAAATTAGTTATGTGGGTTTCTTGAATAGAAATTACATGAGGAGTATGCTTGTTTATTAATACTTGTAGTTCGCTGTAGTTGTTTGTGTATCCATTGATGTTCCATTGGACAATTTTAATCGACATTTATGTTGGAGTGGATTAGTTTTAGTTGCTTGCTAAGAGTTATTTCTTATTTAAGGTTTTGTTTTTATTGTGTTGGGCTTTTGACTCTTAAGGTTAGTTGCCAGAGTGTTGTTTTTGTTTTTGGAAAAATGCGTATTTTTAAATCTTTGGATTGTTCGCATGTTAGGTCTTTTGTATTGGATGGTTCGTCTAGATCCATATATTCAGAGTAAATATTTCAGGGTGGGGATTTTGGTCTATTTGTAATATTGGATGTGAGGGTTGTCGCATTGGGTGGGTATGTTGGCTAGTTGGTTAGTTGATGTTCCTGAAGTGATGGGTTGTGAGACTGTTGTATGATTTGTTGAGGTAGAAGTTTTATTTGTTGTTTCGTTACTTATTTGTTTGGTTGTTGGGCTGGATAGGGCTGTGCCATAGCTGCTTCTTAGTTGTTGTGTGTGGCGGGTTTATATTACATTATAGCCTGCGTTTCGGAAGGACATCCTGGATTCTTACAAGTCTTCTTTCCATTCTTACGTGGACTTGCTCGACCTAGAATCCATCTGTGTGGCCTACGCTACCCATATGCATGTTGTATTCATTTATCGAATTGGGACAGTCAATATCGACAAATTTTTTTACTGAACGCACAAACCGTGAGACAGTGGTTTTCGAAGTCACTTGATTTTGAAATGGCTTGACGCCAACATAGGTTGATGCAAGGCGGACTGGTTTATTGTCCTTCCATACCGTTAATGAAATGTCAACATTTTCTGCTGAGCCACAGAATTCCGCAGTGTATCCACGTGCAATTAGGGATCCGATTTGAGCGTATTGCCCCCAAAGCATAAATTCCTTGTGATCTCAGATAAACAAGTAATGACAGAGAAGTATAAAAGTTGTCAAAACTCATTCTGAGGTTTTTTAATTTATTTACTATACGGGACAATCGAATAACTATGTTTGAAGACGTACCAAGATCTGGAGTTCCCAGATGAATGACATTATCACCAGCACCACCATATACTTTAAAGCTATTGCAAAACCAGCAGAATCGTACAGGACGAATAGTTTAATTCCCCATTTGTTTGGCTTATCTGGCATGTACTGTCGAAGAAAAGACTTTTGTTGCGTATGTACATCTTCGTCTACACATAGATGCTGAGGCATTGGTACTGATTGAAATTTTTTGATTAAAATCAATCAGATCAAAGTCATCTGAACCTTTGCATGGCAAGGTGACAATTAAAATGAAGATTGCTTCGAAGTTCATCAAACCGATTTCTTGACATTGTGTCTTGGACAATTTTAAGTTCATACTCGCTCCAATATAAGCGGATACTTTTATAGTAAAAAAAATGCTGACATAAATAAGGATACCAATCAATTTAAGCATTTTCAAGTTGATTGTTGTGAAGGAAGTCGTAATGTTTTTTTGAGAAGCGTGAGTAAACAATGTGAGATAGGATTTGATTATTTACAAAATATTCGAAACATTTGGATGAAGTGTCAAGGATCAGAAATTCCTCCATATCGGGATCACAAAATTTGATAGACGATTTATCTATAACATGATTGTTTAGAGTATATTTCAAGAATAGCAAATACGAACAAAAATTTTAAATAAATATCAAAGAAGCTAACTTCGGCCGTGCCGAAGTTTGTATACCCTTGCAGATTAATTGATTACTTTCTCCGTCATATCGGATTCAAGATATTTTAAAAATTAGAAATATAAAATTTAAAAAAAATTTAAACCAAAAAAAGAAACAGTAAGAAAAAATTCGAGTTTGCCAACGGCCGGATTTGAACCTCCGCTCACGTCATTCCTAGAATCGATCTCTACCTATTGCGCTACTAAACTTATAATTCACTGTCTCGCTATTTCGGTATACATTGCAAGCGTCCAGCTTCTCGCTCTCTAAAGTTTCTGACGAATTCTAGAATACAACAACACAATACAAATAGTTTTTTGTCTCTTTCTGTTTCGCACTCAGCTTGTAGTTTTTTCAAGCACGTGTTCGCATATATGTATGTATGTATGTATGTATGTTTGAATGTTTCCATGTATGTTGTTTGTGTACGAATATATAAAAGCAAATATAAACGTATTTAATTGGCTACATATGCAAACATACTGATGCTGATGGGGGTTGATTCATTGATTTTATTGATTTATGTCGGTGTTTATTATCCGATCTGATTCAAACTTACTGATATGATGTAAAAGTATAATTCTCATCTGGTCACCAAATTTGGTTGAGATATCTTAAAAAACAAAAAAGTTTTTCTCACAAAAACATACTTTTTCTGATGGGGGTTGATTATTGATTTTATTGATTTATGTCGGTGTTTATTATCCGATCTAAATCAAATTTGCTGGTAAGGTGTAGAAGTAGAATTGTCATCTATGTGCCAAATTTGGTTGAGATATCTTAAAAAACAAAAAAGTTTTTCTCACAAGAACTGTTTTGAACAACTCACATTTTGACCGAGGTACCTCTGATCTTTCCTATTTTTCTATAACTTATAGTTGTCCGATCCTACCAACTCTCGAACTTAATTTGCTTGCAACATCAACGGACAGAATGATATGACTTTTATTCACGTAGCTCAAAATTTAAGATCGATTAAGTATGTAGAAACAGACAGACGGACAGACGGACAGACGGACAGACGGACATGGTCATATCGACTCGGCTTTCGATGCTGATCAAGAATATATATACTTTATGGGGTCGGAAACGATTATTTCTATGCGTTACAAACATCTGACCAATTTTATTATACCCTCTGCAAGGGTATAAAAATGGTTTCATTGTTTTTCAAAATATACCCCAAGATGATCAATACATTTTTGCATTCGTTGAAACCATTGATGATAACAGTTTCCTATTCCTTTTCAGGTACCTCCAAAATATGGTTTTTGAACTCTCCCGAAGAATCACGACCATTTGCTTTAAAGAGCTTAATGCTCCTACATCTTTTGTTGAACTTGGTTCACCATGGCACGCTCATACGGTAGATTGCTATCTCACGATATGTCACTTGTCAATCTTAAACTATCAGTTCATACACACCATCGATGTTTTGTGTCATAACAACCGATTGTGGACGACCTTCTCCCTTATAGGAATATTAAGGAAAACTATATTGTTATATCCCCCAAAACTTAAAAGGTAAGGATCGAATGTTTGGCAGCATCGTTTGGATCGAACAACAACAGACAGATTGTGGAAAAGTTATCAAAATGGCAGGTAATACGACAAATCTCATTGAACAAATTAAAGGGAGGCATTCCTATTGTCTTACTTACATATTACCCATCTGATTAGACAGGTTTAGCACTAGACAGGTTTTGCACTAGACATTCAGTCATTTTGTTTGGTAAATGTCAATGAATTCCGTGAATATGTATTTAGAAAAATCGCCATTCATTATTGATCATAATGATCACTTTTTTATGACTGGTTATATCTTTTAATTTAAAGGTCGCTTATTAATAAATAATAATGATGAAGAAGCTATTATTAAGAAATTCGTTATTTGTAAGTTTGGTATGTAACGAAAATATTTTTAAGTTACGATATAATATACATATATTACATGATTACAATATTTTTCTTTTTTAGCTTTCAGTAAACCGAAACCGATACTCTTGAAGAAGACTACCTTTCATTGCTACTATTAAACATCATCCGACGATGAGGTTAGCTTACCATCACTCATCGATGGAAGATCGATGGGCAGCCCATCTGAAGCGCCAGTACAGCCAAGTATGAACCATTAACAATAATCGTCAAAATACTCAAGCTTCTCTTTTCGAAAATCCAGGGGCTATAGACCAAATCTCCACAAAAGACGAAATATCCGGGGATGTGATTATACCAACTTATTCAGGACAAACCCGAACAAAAATGTTTGACCGCCTAGCTAATTATGGAGAAAGTGAAGTCAGCTAATAACAAACTAGGATGCATAATAGGTAAAAGGAATAATCTCGTGAAATAATAATGATTCGTCTAGTGACGCCTGTATCGTATAGCTCAAAATGAGCCATCCTTTGCATTCCACTGCTATAAATCACCATACCCGCTTACACACACACATACAACATCAACAAACTCTCTCTCTCTCTTTCTTTGACACGCGAGACTCTACTCTACTCTACCCTGTGTGTGTATTACGTGAAATGTATTGATAAAGAGAGAGACAACAATGTAGGCAATAATTTGAAATGAAACTCCCTTAACTTGCCGCAATAGCAATTTCACTTATATCAGTTGTTGCTGCCCATAGCCATGCCCATTTTAGTCAAAACCTATATCTCCGAAGTTCTTTCTCCGATTTCAAAGAAATGTTTTGAACTGTTATCAATTGGCTATATACAAAATTGAGTGTGTCAAATAAGAATATGATATTTTCAATTTTAATGGGTAGAGGGTAAAATAAAAATTAAAGCTCACCTGTCGTTATCTCGTCGTCAACTTCCATTGGAACTAGATGCTGCCATTCTGTAAAGGAAGAGTTTCAGTGTATTTAGTTTAATTTACTAATCTGCAATCTGAGGTAATCGTTGTCATCATAATTTTCGTCTGTGACTTGGAACGATTTAACGATTTATATCAAATAATTAAATTTTTCTATTTTTGTAATTAACATGTTCGTATAAACAAGGGTTTCAGAAAAAGATATGACCGTGTAATTCTGTCTGCCTATCTGTTTCTTTGAAGCTTTCCAAAAATAAATTTTGGGCTCATTTGATTGCCAACTGTACCTCTCCTAACACATTTTACCAAGACTGAGTTCCAGTTTCAACCGCAGTCAGCATTTTTTTATTTATTTATAGTACAGATAGACTTAATTAAAATTAAACCTATCTTATGATTAGAGCACTGGCTGCTAAGGCCTTCGGCTCGTAGAGTACGTTACTAATATTTACATATTTACGTAATTACATTTTTTGGTTTTATATTTGTATTTTATATTTATATGTCTTATAGTTATAAATTACAAGCTTTCTGGTTTATGAGGGGCAATGGTAACGCTGGTCTTCAGCTCTGATATTGTATGGATGATTACAGTATTTACATATTTACAAGGATGTTTATAGTTTAATATAAATTATATTGGAACTTAGCTTTATTTACAGGGTTTATATGGAGTGGTACAAATGTGTAGCCTTAAGGTAATTTAATATAGCAGAAATATTAGAGGGTGTTTTGCGTTGTTGAGGATCTGTTTTGGGTTACTGTAGGAAAAGAAATTAAATCGGTGTGTGTTATGAGAAGGGCATAGGTTGAGTATGTGATCTAATGTATTTTGAGTGTTGCAGGAGGTGCAAATGTTGGGGCTCTTGTCAATGTAGTGCATGTGTGTGATATTTGTGTGTCCAAGTCTAAGTCGGGTTATCTTTATTTGATCTGCTCTAGATAGATATTTATTGTTGTTTTTAAATATGTTGTATGAGTTGAATTTGTTGCTGTTTGTTGTTTGGTACCAGTTGGAAGTTTTGTTAAGGTTGGATTGCATTTTTGTGAAATGAGCGTTTTTTATGTATTTCCTTATGTCCTGAATGCTTATGTTTTCTCTTATTGTTAGAGGTTGTTTAAGTGTGTTTTTTGCTGTTATGTCTGCTAGTTCGTTACCTTTTATCCCTGTATGCCCAGGTACCCAGAGAAGTTTAAATTTAGGGAATGCGTCTATTAGTATGTTGCGGGCGAGTTAGGTGTAGTGTTCTGCGTTGTTTACATTGTTTATTGAGTCGGAGCAAATACAGAATTTGCCCTTTTTGCTTTTGGATAAATTTCGGCGGTAAAAACTGAGGAATAGTGAGGTAAGAGGCATGCTTTTAAGGGTTCTTGTTCGTTCGTGACTGCGAGAGATGTAATGCCGTTTGATTGTGATCCGTCAGTGAATATCAAGGTGTAGGAATGGTATCTGTTCCTCCTTTCTTCGAACTGGGATTGGTATATTTGATTTGTTGTGTTTTCCTTGGAGGAATGTCTTAGGAATGTATCTATTGCTGCTTGTTGCAAAAACCAGGGTGGGAAATTTGGGATGGTGTAGTAATAGGTCGATAGGGTAGGCTGTGTGATGCACAAAAGCTGATGATCCGGTCTATTGCTGATTTGTATTGTGATTTTCTATTTGGTTTATAAGTTTTTATTATTTTGCAGATCGGTGCGTTTCTGGCTAAAAGAAGGGACTTGAATAGATTAGCTTTGGTTAGATCTCGTCTGTCTTCTATAGGAGTTGCTCGTGCTTCAAACAGAGTATTGTTGACTGGTGTGGTTCTAAATTTTCAGATTCAGATTTTACTGGACGAAGTGTATTTTTTGCACAATGACCATAGATGGGTAGGGCGTAGTCAGCTTTCGATATTATCATTGCTTTTGTGACATCAATAAGGGAGGTGGTATTGCAATTGAACTTTGGACTTGAAAGGCATTTGATTGCATTTATTTTATTTTTGAGCGATGTTGTAAGTTGTTCTATGTGTGATTGCCATCTGTATCTACAATTGAAATGTAATCCTAGTATTTTTAGGGTATTGACGTTGGTCAGCAGGAAATTTCCAGATGTTACGGTGCATGTGTTTACATTTCTGCGTTGAGAGCTTTGCGCCTGAATAGTCACACCAGCGAGGATCGTTTCAAAGATGGGTTGTAGGTCAATATCGATGTTTTTTCGGTTAGCTATTTTTATTATTATGTTATAGTCATCTGCGTATGCACTAAGGCTTATGTTAGGATGATGGACTAACATTTTGGTCAATTTATTGTAGGCAATTACAAAGAGGACTACTGATAGTGGGGATCCCTGTGGGATGCCGTTATGAATAGCGTGAAAGGAGGAGTAGGATGAACTCGGACTACAATTTTCCTATTGGTCATAAAATTTCTGACATAGTTTAGTATTTTTGGGCCGGTTTTCCATTCTGACAGTTGGTTTAATATTGAGTGGATTACAATTCTATCGAAGGCTTTTGAGAAGTCTAGTGAGACGATTGAGATGTGGTTTCTTCTCGAAATGGCTCTGGCTATTAGGGGGTCTATAAATAGTAGACTATCTATAGCCGATTTGCCTTTCTTGAATCCTGTTTGACTGCTATGGATGAGTTTGTCATTCGTAACAAACCACCACAGTCTTTTTGCAATTATTTTATCTAAGACTTTTGAAAGACATGGATTTAAAGATATTGGTCGGTATGAGTCTATGGATGTTTTGTTGGAGTTTGACTTAAGGATGGGTACAATAATGCTTGTTTTGTAAGCTTGTGGAATGTAATGGTTAAGTATGTTGTTTTGCAGTTTTATAATTCTTAGTTTTGTATCTACATATGTCTATATTTTTATACCCTTGCAGAGGGTATAATAAAATTGGTCAGATGTTTGTAACGCATAGAAATAATCGTTTCCGACCCCATAAAGTATATATATTCTTGATCAGCATCGAAAGCCGAGTCGATATGACCATGTCCGTCTGTCCGTCTGTCCGTCTGTCTGTTTCTACATACTTAATCGATCTTAAATTTTGAGCTACGTGAATAAAAGTCATATTATTCTGTCCGTTGATGTTTCAAGCAAATCAAGTTTAAAGATTGGTCGGATCGGACAACTATAAGTTATAGAAAAATAGGAAAGATCAGAGGTACCTCGGTCAAAATGTGAGTTGTTCAAAACAGTTCTTGTTCTTCAACCAAATTTGGTGATCAGATGAGAATTATACTTTTACATCATATCAGTAAGTTTGAATCAGATCGGATAATAAACACCGACATAAATCAATAAAATCAATGAATCAACCCCCATCAGCATCAGTATGTATGTATGCACATGCAGCCAATTAAATACGTTTATATTTGCTTTTATATATGCGTACACAAACAACATACATGGAAACATACAAACATACATACATACATATATGCGAACACGTGCTTGAAAAAACTACAAGCTGAGTGCGAAGCAGAAAGAGACAGAAAACTATTTGTATTGTGTTGTTGTTTTCTAGAAACTTTAGAGAGCGAGAAGCTGGAGGCTTGCAATGTATACCGAAATAGCGAGGCCGTGAATTTTAAGTTTGGTAGCGCAATAGGTAGAGATCGATTCTGGAAGTGACATGAACGAAGGTTCGATTCCGGCAGTTGGCAAACTCGAATTTTTTCTTACTGATTCTTTTTTTTGGTTCAAATTTTTTTAAAATTTTATATTTCCAATTTTTAAAATATCTTGAATCCGATATGACGGAGAAAGTAATCAATTAATCTGCAAGGGTATACAAACTTCGGCACGGCCGAAGTTAGCTTCTTTGATATTTTAGCATAATATAGTTGATTCTGTCTAGACCTGGAGTGGTGCCTTTCAGGGAGTTCAGCGCTGCAGAAAATTCTAACAAGGTTATTTCTTTTTCTATTAATTTTGCCTTCAATTTAGGAGTGTACGTCTGCCTTTGAAAAGTGGCTAGGGAGAGATTTTTTGAGTTTATGCAAAATGTGGAGAAGTTTGTGTCCTTTGAGGCATCTGAAAAATTTTTACAAAGAAGATCAGCAATTTCTGCATTTGTGTGTGTGGTCTTATTAGTGACTGGGTCCAATAGGCAGTGTATATTTCTTGTTGTGTTTAGACCGCAAAAGCGTCTTATGTTTTTCCAAATTTTTTTGGAAGGTGTTTCTGGCGTAATTTGTGACGTAAACTTTTCGGTACTTTCTTTTTTTGCTTTTTTTAGTGTGTGTCTAAATACAGCATTCGCCGTTTTGAATTTCATAACGTTTTCTTGAGTGATGTTTCTTTTTAACGTATGCCATGCTTTTCTTTTATCTAGTTGGAGCTTTTTCAGTTCCTTGGTCCACCAGGGAACTTTACGTGGCTGGGTCGTAGGATGAGATTGTGGAATTGATTTGTGGGCACTTTATAGGATTATTTTGTGTATATTGGCGGACTCTTTGTTGATATTAGTGCTTGTGTGTCTTTCTAAGGAATATTTTTTTGTTAGCTTTGAGAAGAGTTCCCAGTCCGCTTTTTCTATGATGAAAAGTGGTCTAGGGATGGTGTTTTTTGGTAATGTTGTGTCGGGTGTAAAAAGGGTTATTACAATTGGGAAGTGATCGCTGCCATAAAGATCATCTTCGGTTTTCCATGTGCTGTCCATATAAAGAATCGGGATAGCGAAGCTAATGTCTATGTTTGTAAGTGTGTTGTGAGTGCTTAGGTGTGTAGGTGATCGGTCATTTAGTAATATGTAGTTAGACTGAGATATAAATTTTTCGAGCGTTTTTCCTCTTGCATTGTTTGTGTTTGATCCTCATCTTTTGTGCCAGCCGTTGAAGTCACCTGTGACTACGGAAGGTACATTGGATGAGTATAAAATGTCGGTAAGATTTTTGAGGGTGAATGTGCTGTTAGGTGCGATGTAGGCAGACAGTATTCTAAAATTGCGTTTAGAAGAGATTTCGACACATACCGCGTCGAAGCCGTCTACTAATTGAATTTCTCGGGCTTGAATAGACTTACATATGTATTAATAGACCGTCTCCTCCATGAGTTGGGGAAGTGTTTTTTGATATGAGATTGTAGTTAGCAGGTTTGGGTACGTAAAATAAATTAGTTATGTGGGTTTCTTGAATAGAAATTACATGAGGAGTATGCTTGTTTATTAATACTTGTAGTTCGCTGTAGTTGTTTGTGTATCCATTGATGTTCCATTGGACAATTTTAATCGACATTTATGTTGGAGTGGATTAGTTTTAGTTGCTTGCTAAGAGTTATTTCTTATTTAAGGTTTTGTTTTTATTGTGTTGGGCTTTTGACTCTTAAGGTTAGTTGCCAGAGTGTTGTTTTTGTTTTTGGAAAAATGCGTATTTTTAAATCTTTGGATTGTTCGCATGTTAGGTCTTTTGTATTGGATGGTTCGTCTAGATCCATATATTCAGAGTAAATATTTCAGGGTGGGGATTTTGGTCTATTTGTAATATTGGATGTGAGGGTTGTCGCATTGGGTGGGTATGTTGGCTAGTTGGTTAGTTGATGTTCCTGAAGTGATGGGTTGTGAGACTGTTGTATGATTTGTTGAGGTAGAAGTTTTATTTGTTGTTTCGTTACTTATTTGTTTGGTTGTTGGGCTGGATAGGGCTGTGCCATAGCTGCTTCTTAGTTGTTGTGTGTGGCGGGTTTATATTACATTATAGCCTGCGTTTCGGAAGGACATCCTGGATTCTTACAAGTCTTCTTTCCATTCTTACGTGGACTTGCTCGACCTAGAATCCATCTGTGTGGCCTACGCTACCCATATGCATGTTGTATTCATTTATCGAATTGGGACAGTCAATATCGACAAATTTTTTTACTGAACGCACAAATCGTGAGACAGTGGTTTTCGAAGTCACTTGATTTTGAAATGGCTTGACGCCAACATAGGTTGATGCAAGGCGGACTGGTTTATTGTCCTTCCATACCGTTAATGAAATGTCAACATTTTCTGCTGAGCCACAGAATTCCGCAGTGTATCCACGTGCAATTAGGGATCCGATTTGAGCGTATTGCCCCCAAAGCATAAATTCCTTGTGATCTCAGATAAACAAGTAATGACAGAGAAGTATAAAAGTTGTCAAAACTCATTCTGAGGTTTTTTAATTTATTTACTATACGGGACAATCGAATAACTATGTTTGAAGACGTACCAAGATCTGGAGTTCCCAGATGAATGACATTATCACCAGCACCACCATATACTTTAAAGCTATTGCAAAACCAGCAGAATCGTACAGGACGAATAGTTTAATTCCCCATTTGTTTGGCTTATCTGGCATGTACTGTCGAAGAAAAGACTTTTGTTGCGTACATCTTCGTCTACACATAGATGCTGAGGCATTGGTACTGATTGAAATTTTTTGATTAAAATCAATCAGATCAAAGTCATCTGAACCTTTGCATGGCAAGGTGACAATTAAAATGAAGATTGCTTCGAAGTTCATCAAACCGATTTCTTGACATTGTGTCTTGGACAATTTTAAGTTCATACTCGCTCCAATATAAGCGGATACTTTTATAGTAAAAAAAATGCTGACATAAATAAGGATACCAATCAATTTAAGCATTTTCAAGTTGATTGTTGTGAAGGAAGTCGTAATGTTTTTTTTGAGAAGCGTGAGTAAACAATGTGAGATAGGATTTGATTATTTACAAAATATTCGAAACATTTGGATGAAGTGTCAAGGATCAGAAATTCCTCCATATCGGGATCACAAAATTTGATAGACGATTTATCTATAACATGATTGTTTAGAGTATATTTCAAGAATAGCAAATACGAACAAAAATTTTAAATAAAAATGGTTTCATTGTTTTTCAAAATATACCCCAAGATGATCAATACATTTTTGCATTCGTTGAAACCATTGATGATAACAGTTTCCTATTCCTTTTCAGGTACCTCCAAAATATGGTTTTTGAACTCTCCCGAAGAATCACGACCATTTGCTTTAAAGAGCTTAATGCTCCTACATCTTTTGTTGAACTTGGTTCACCATGGCACGCTCATACGGTAGATTGCTATCTCACGATATGTCACTTGTCAATCTTAAACTATCAGTTCATACACACCATCGATGTTTTGTGTCATAACAACCGATTGTGGACGACCTTCTCCCTTATAGGAATATTAAGGAAAACTATATTGTTATATCCCCAAAACTTAAAAGGTAAGGATCGAATGTTTGGCAGCATCGTTTGGATCGAACAACAACAGACAGATTGTGGAAAAGTTATCAAAATGGCAGGTAATACGACAAATCTCATTGAACAAATTAAAGGGAGGCATTCCTATTGTCTTACTTACATATTACCCATCTGATTAGACAGGTTTAGCACTAGACAGGTTTTGCACTAGACATTCAGTCATTTTGTTTGGTAAATGTCAATGAATTCCGTGAATATGTATTTAGAAAAATCGCCATTCATTATTGATCATAATGATCACTTTTTTATGACTGGTTATATCTTTTAATTTAAAGGTCGCTTATTAATAAATAATAATGATGAAGAAGCTATTATTAAGAAATTCGTTATTTGTAAGTTTGGTATGTAACGAAAATATTTTTAAGTTACGATATAATATACATATATTATATGATTACAATATTTTTCTTTTTTAGCTTTCAGTAAACCGAAACCGATACTCTTGAAGAAGACTACCTTTCATTGCTACTATTAAACATCATCCGACGATGAGGTTAGCTTACCATCACTCATCGATGGAAGATCGATGGGCAGCCCATCTGAAGCGCCAGTACAGCCAAGTATGAACCATTAACAATAATCGTCAAAATACTCAAGCTTCTCTTTTCGAAAATCCAGGGGCTATAGACCAAATCTCCACAAAAGACGAAATATCCGGGGATGTGATTATACCAACTTATTCAGGACAAACCCGAACAAAAATGTTTGACCGCCTAGCTAAATATGGAGAAAGTGAAGTCAGCTAATAACAAACTAGGATGCATAATAGGTAAAAGGAATAATCTCGTGAAATAATAATGATTCGCCTAGTGACGCCTGTATCGTATAGCTCAAAATGAGCCATTCTTTGCATTCCACTGCTTTAAATCAATCATGCGTGAGCGACACTTTCACTCTCTCTCTCTCTCTTTGACACGTGAGACTCCACTCTACTCTACCCTGTGTGTGTATTACGTGAAATGTATTGATAAAGAGAGAGACAACAATGTAGGCAATAATTTGAAATGAAACTCCCTTAACTTGCCGCAATAGCAATTTCACTTATATCAGTTGTTGCTGCCCATAGCCATGCCCATTTTAGTCAAAACCTATATCTCCGAAGTTCTTTGTCCGATTTCAAAGAAATGTTTTGAACTGTTATCAATTGGCTATATACAAAATTGAGTGTGTCAAATAAGAATATGATATTTTCAATTTTAATGGGTAGAGGGTAAAATAAAAATTAAAGCTCACCTGTCGTTATCTCGTCGTCAACTTCCATTGGAACTAGATGCTGCCATTCTGTAAAGGAAGAGTTTCAGTGTATTTAGTTTAATTTACTAATCTGCAATCTGAGGTAATCGTTGTCATCATAATTTTCGTCTGTGACTTGGAACGATTTAACGATTTATATCAAATAATTAAATTTTTCTATTTTTGTAATTAACATGTTCGTATAAACAAGGGTTTCAGAAAAAGATATGACCGTGTAATTCTGTCTGCATATCTGTTTCTTTGAAGCTTTCCAAAAATAAATTTTGGGCTCATTTGATTGCCAACTGTACCTCTCCTAACACATTTTACCAAGACTGAGTTCCAGTTTCAACCGCAGTCAGCATATTTTTCAACGTGCTCATGGTTCGTTCCACTTGTCCATTAGCTCGACTAGTACCGGTGGCAATCAAATGCATGTTTATTTTCTTATCTGAACAAAATTGGCTAAACTTTCCTCCCGTAAAACACCTTCCCTGGTCAGCTATTGTTGACTTGACCCGTGGACCCCTTCGCTTATAATAACTCTGGACCCTCTCCCAGCGCCCATGGTGCCAATTTTTTCCAAATATGGTTGAGGAGGAGTTTTATTTCCTTAGAAATATTACATTAAATTAACTTATAACTAATAGCGAAGTTTACTCACGCTTTTCCCTCCACGTGTTGATATTAAGTGACCGCTTTTCTACAGTAGGCCTCCTAGTGTCTTACAACACTAATAATCATATGGTATTTATTATAGCTAAACTATGTATGTGTAACCTAACACTATCTAATTACATTTCAAATTCAATTTAAATAGGAACGGCTTTCGGCATTTCTTCACAACACTTTATATAGTCGGAGATGCTTCCTTCTGTGCGTTGCAAACTTCTGACCAAAATTAATATACCCTCTGCAAGGGTTTAAAAATGCAATTGGATAGAATACGGCTTAACTTATGTATGTAATTAACAAAAAAACAGGCACAACTTCACGCCAAAAAATTCCCTAAACAAACAACATACATATGTATGTACATACAAACATACATACATATGTATATGTATGTACGTATGTACATACAAACATACATACATATGTATATGTATGTATGTATGTACATACAAACATACATACATATGTATATGCATGTATGTATGTACATACAAACATACATACATATGTATATGTATGTATGTATGTACATACAAACATACATATGTACATATGTATATGTATGTATGTATGTACATACAAACATGCATACATATGTATATGTATGTATGTATGTACATACAAACATGTATACATATGTATATGTATGTATGTATGTACATACAAACATACATACATATGTATATGTGTATGTATGCGAACACGTGGTTGAAAAAACTACAAACAGAGGACGAATGTTGTTATTTAATTGAATAATACTATTGGCAACTAATGCATGAATCCAATACTGAAGATGAACATATTATTGAATGAAAAATTTGGTTTTATGTACATTTGTATGAACATATGTATACCCAAATAGTGAAAGCGCGATGTTGTCTTGTACCCAATTTTAATTCCTCCGAGAGGAATTCCCCCCTTTACACCAAATAGCGTAAACTTACTTGGACAAATCGTATTCCATTGCGGACGCATGGTCAAAGTTGAATTCTCCGGCAGTATACACAAGGGCACGATTAAATTAACTATAGAGTCTCCCTTTGTTTGTGGTTTTTTTTATGTGTAGAGTAGAATACAGCTTAATTTGATCGTTCTTATTAAGTGGTTGATACTAAAACTTATCGATTTTTCACAGTTAGAAATGATCGATCTATGTTTTGTTTACGTGGTTTTTAACAGCTTTTACGAGTGCTGTAATTAACCCTCTATTTCCCAAATTTTTTTTTTGTTTGTAAAAAATTATTTTTGCATTGGTTACGGTTCAAAAAAATTTTTTCCAACGAATTGCGGAGGAAAAGAAAGACACAAAAAAAAACGCAGATAACTGTCTCTGGTCGCGCTCGCAATTTACACACAATCGTACATATACATATACAGTGGACCCTTGGTTAACGAACGCCCCGGATAACGAACATTTCGGATAACGAACACATTTTTTTGGGAAAAAAAGTTTCGCTTAACGAACGAAATTTCGCATAACGACCAACGAAAAAGATATTTAGCAACTAAACATTATATTTTTATATATAATTGCCAATCTTTTTTTTATTAGATTTGCAAAATAACATTCCGCAATGGCTTAAAAAAAATATTCGGAAAAAGATGAAAATCAACGATAGTTTCATTTTCAATAACGATTGAAATGAAACTAAAAATAATTGAAAAACATCAAAATGGTTTGAGGGTGTCTGATTTAGGTAGAGCATTCATTTCAAAAACCAATTAGCTTTAATGATGTTACTTTATAAGTGGTTGAATTAATCTGTGGAATTGTTTTGGTCTCATTTTTTAGTTTTTAACCATTATTAAATATTGAAAAAATATTTAAAAAATTAATAAATAATTTTTTTATTAGTTTAAACATCACACTAAAAACCTGCGTTTAAATTTTTTGGATATCACCAATAGATCAGATTTTATAACCCAACAAACTTTTTTTAAGGTGCTGGTTGAAATAAGCTGTGAACCACTGTAGAAGTGTGAACGATCAAGTAAGTTGGCGCCACAAAGAATTTTAAGTTCTGTGTACACATACAGACATACAAAAAAAGAAGAGAAAAAAGAAGAACAGTTAACGGCTGTCGATTTTTATATTTTCGGTATTCTGGAAAAATCGCAAGCGTGGTAACCGACTGAGGCCATCATGGTCTAAAGAAGAGATGATCAAAATCATGAAAAAGCATAACGTTGAAGTCCCGCCGCCGTCTACACTAGTGCAGGTGAAGAGGCTATATTCTGAACTTGCCGGAGAATACCCTGCGCTCATCACGGTCACTGCCGGCCCCTCTGCCGTCAGTGCCGTTCCCCCTGCTGCCACTGCCGGATCCTCTGCCACCATTGCCACCACTGCCGGCTCCTCTGCCGGCACTGCCTGCCGGACCCTCTACCGTTACTGCTGGCCCCTCTGCCGTTTCTGCTGGCCCCTCTGCCAGCACTGCTGGACCCTCTGCCGCCCCTGCTGGAACCTCTTCTGACACTGCCGGCCCTCTGCCGTCCTTACCAGTTCCTCTGTCGGCCCCTCTACCGTTACTGCTGGCCCCTCTGCCGTCCTTACCAGTTCCTCTGTCGGCCCCTCTACCGTTACTGCTGGCCCCTCTGCCGTTACTGCTGGCCCCTCTGCCGGCACTGCTGGCCCCTATGCCAGCACTGCTGGAACCTCTGCCGACACTGCCGTTCCCCCTGCCGCCAGTGCCGGACCATCTGCCGCCACTGTCTGCTCCTCTGCCGGCACTGCCTGCCGGACCCTCTACCGTTACCGCTGGCCCCTCTGCCGTTACTGCTGGACACTCTGCCAGCACTGCTGGACCCTCTGCCGCCACTGCCGTTCCCCCTGCCACCACTGACAGACCCTCTGCCGCCACTGCCGGTTCCTCTGCCGGGCCCTCTATCGTTACTGCTGGCTCCTCTGCCGGCACTGCCGGTTCCTCTGTCGGCCCCTCTGCCGTTACTGCTGGCCCCTCTGCCGGCTCTGCAGGCCCCTATGCCAGCACTGCTGGACCCTCTGCCGACACTGCCGTTTCCCCTCCGCCACTGCCGGACCATCTGCCGCCACTGCCTGCTCCTCTGCCGGCACTGCCTGCCGGAACCTCTGTCGACACTGCCGGCTCTCTGCCGTCACTGCTGGCACCTCTGCCGCCACTGCCGGACCCTCTGCCGGCTTCTCTGCTGCTTTCGCCGCCTCCTCTGGCGCCACCGCCGGATTCTCTACTACTGTGTCGATACCCCGGCTGCTGCTGCCGACGCCTTGATGTACACTGCCGCCATGACGCCCACCTCTGCTAACGATTTGGATGTGGTATTGCGCCAGTTACGTAAGCAAAATGAGATATTGAGATGCAAGAGATCGCTATAAATGCCATCATTCCAGACAACGAGCTGGTGGACCTGATTATTGCGGACCTGCGCGATATTTCTCCTGCCGTCGAAATGTTATATGCTGCCGAATTAATTTTAATAAAACGCCAATTATGTGCGCTGAAAGACTAATTGTGACGTTAAGGTAAAAAATAGTTTAAAATATATTTAGTTTTATGCCTTTTATTGATTATTACTTCTCATTTAATTACTTGTTTATCGATTGAAAATCCTTTAATATTTCCTGATGTAAGATCCTGTGGGGATAAAGCATAGTCGGAATATTAATTTAACGAAGATTCAAGTAGAGTCAGTAATGGTGCAGATACATAAGAAGCTTGTTTCTCAATATTTTGTAGATTAAAAGAGCGCCCCACGTTGTACACGTGATGATAGACCGATTTTTGCATATCCAACTTCTTTTTTGCGATGTTGAGCATTTCATCTTCTTTGTTATTATGACGGCGTTTCATATTTCTAGGAGGATAACGTGGGGTGGACGTTTGCACTTTAAACGTACTCATGTCGCTTTCTTCTTCATATTGCGGCGCCTCTATATCTACACTATTATCATCTACGCCAATATTAATATTCATATCTTGAACTTCATTGTTTTTTTGACGACTTAAATTTCCGGAAGACTGGCGGCACTTTATCTGGTCTTTTATAAACATCATGGATTCGAAATGACTCCATTGAGAACACTTCTCGTTGATTGACTGTGGTCCAGCGTCGCCAGAACGGTCCGGTAGACATTTCCTCAATTCAGCTCGAAACGTGTCCCTCAATCGTTTCCATTTTTTTTCCAAAACCAAAGCTAAAAAATACATATTAGAATTTTATTAGTCGCATAGCATTGTTTTAAATTGTTTTGTTATTTTAGATATCTTGCTACTGGAACTTCATACAGATCAATCTCTTTTAACTTTCGAATGGGTGCTTCAACGGTTCGTTCCATTGTTATAGAGACATGTGAAGCTTCGTGGACAGTTTTGCAGCCTATACATATGGCTGTGTCCACAGAACAAAATTTAAAGAAAGTTGCGGACCAGTATTGGAATCTTTGGGAATTCCCAAATTTTGTTGGCTCTATTGATGGAAAGCACAGTTTGAACGCCTAGCTAGAGAAAGTGAAGTCAGCCAATTAGTAATTACTTACTTAACTATAAAATAACCCTATTGTATAAACGATAGCCTGTATTTTATAGCGATTACGTTACATCGATATCAACGCTGTGATGTCGATGACAATGAAATGAGACAACTCTGATACGGGCTTCCGATCTGAAAAGCTCATATCAGACAGACGTGTATTTTAAAAGCGGATAATAAATAACCAATCCATTGAGATTGCATATTAAAACCAAGAAGATAATAAACTATTTTACCTCTTACAATCTCTTTCTCGCCATGAACGAAATTAACTATAATGTGTGTTCTGTGGTGCTTTTAAAGCAGTGGCTATATAGTCTGGGTCAGCCAACAACGGGCACTAAAGCCGAAATTATCGCCCGTCTGCTTGAAATTCCTCTAGAGCAACGTGGAAGTCCACCGGAGTATCAGCTAGGTGAGAACGCTGAGCAGGAGGGAATCCGTTAGGATTACGTGCAGAATCATGCCACAGAAGTTGTGTCTCGAGGTTTCAGACGAAGCACATGGCAATCTCACAGTCGATTTCCTTGACAGCATTAATGACGTCAATATCCACAGTGGCAACGCCAGCAAAAACAACAACTGCAGTGACAGCGCTGGAAATGTCAATTACCACAGTGGCACCGCCAAATATAGTAGTGTTCAACAGCGACTGAACCAAATGGTAAACAAGTTATTGGATTCACCTGCAACAGCTCTGTTGCTAGTAAAGGAAGTCGCTATGTATTATAATTGTGAGACTTGTGCTCGCACTTGGATTTCTCAGATGCAAAATATTTCGCAAATATGTAACTTAGATGCTGTATGCCTTCGGATGCTGTTTATTGCCAAGCTAAAGGGTAAAGCACAACAGTGGCTGCACAGTAGTGCGTCACGTATTTTCGAGCCGGTTGATTAGCTGTTTGACCAACTTGGAAATAAAATGTCGAAAGCTGAGGCTAGAAGCAAATTACAGGATCGCAAGTGGCTAGCCAGCGAGAATTTTGGTTCTTATTTCGATGAAAAGATGAGGCTAACTTATGACATCAACATCAACAATATGGAAGAACTGTTGAAGTGCAACATGACGGGATATCAACCAAAAGTTTGCGCGATCAAGCACGCTTCCAGTGTTTCTCTGATCCAAGGCAAATCCTTCAGGCGTTTTCATCAGTGCGTCTATCGGAGATAATGAAACATCCTATTCCAACACAATCGCACAGAAAGTCTTATAACAGCGTCAATAAGGATTTGCGTTGCGTGAGTTGCAATTCCAAGGGTCATCTAGCAATTTATTGCCATAAACCAAAAAGGGAGCGAGGATCTTGCTACGCTTGTGGTGCATTTGGCCATTTTGCTGCCCAATGTCCGGAGAGGAAGAGTGCAACTGACAACCAATATGGAAGCATATTCTATATATACATTTTTGTGAAAAATCTATATCTCCATTAATGGCAGCGTGCCTCCTAGACTCTGGAAGTTATATTTCTTTTGTTAAAAAACGTTATATATCAAGTCACCTAACACTTGAGCCAGTATTGAAAGAATATTTCGGTTTAAATCAAAGCCAATTAAACATATATGGAAAAACCTTATGTTATGTATTTAAAGGATCAATAAAAT
Organism: Drosophila sturtevanti; assembly: GCA_018150375.1. Classification (NCBI taxonomy): domain Eukaryota; kingdom Metazoa; phylum Arthropoda; class Insecta; order Diptera; family Drosophilidae; genus Drosophila; species Drosophila sturtevanti. The sequence continues at coordinate 104,045 of JAECWJ010000564.1, forward strand.
GTTATTTTTATTTAAATGTATTACCAAATGAGTCTATGAGTCACGATGTAGTTCTTGGAAGAAACTTTTTAACAGCTTGTAATTTAAAATTTGATCTAAGCCCACTGAAATTGGTTACAGTACAAAAAGTGGAGACTGAAAACAGAAAAAATACAAATAATTCTAATTTAAACTATAGTAAACAGGTAGATGAAACATCTAGTAAACAATTGGAAGTAACAGTTAATAATCAGTTAGTGCAAAATTAGAAGAAACAGTTAGTAAACAATTGGATGAAAAAGTTAGGAAGCGATTAGATGAAATAGTTAGTATAGTATTAAATAAAACAGTTAGTAAAGAGTTAGATGAAACAATTACAGTCAGATAGCACATTAGATAACCAGACAAACGAAATACTTCCTATTCAATCAAACAAAAATTTGATCGAGGAAGAATTAGAAAAAGCCGTCAATGACTTATCAAATATTAATTAAACTGAAGATGTAGAGCCAATGACCAGATGTGAAATCAAATTAAATTTCGAAAAATTGAAACCCTTTAGTTGTTCTCCCAGATGCCTTTCATATACAGAAAAAGATAAATTGCAAATCTTATTAGATGATTATTTAAAAAAGGGAATTATACAGCCGAGTGAGTCGGAGTACGCATCACGAATCGTTTTAGTAAAAAAGAAAACAGGAGATATCCGCTTGTGTATTGACTTTATTTATTCATTTATTTATAATAAAGTTAGGAATAATTAAAATTATTGATAACTTATGAACGAAAGTGCTGGCAACTAAGGCCTTCGGCTTGGTACATTTGCTTACTTACATATTTACAAATTTACATATGTATTTACATACTTATAATTACAATAGGTGGTATATTTGTGTGAGATTAAGGTACTGGATTATTTGGGATGTATTTTCTGGAGTGGGACTTGAAAGGATGGAAAGCAGGCAGATATTTTTGAAAATTTGGTTTCTAAGGTGTAAGGTTGCTTTAAGGATCTTTAAAAATGTGCGTAAAATTGAGGTCACTTGAACATAAACAGTTTGGGCATGGGATGATGTCGTTGGGGTCCATATAAATTTGTTGTGTGAGCCTTGTGTGTCCTAGTCTAAGCCATAATATTTTTAAATGGTCACTAAGTGTGATGATGTTTTGGCTTAAGTATTTTAGATAGAGACTTGTTGGTACCATCTATTGCAGTGTTCAAGGTTATTCCTAAGTTGTTGAATATTTTTGCTTCTAAGAAATTTGTTGATGTCTGTAGTATTGAAGTTGGGGGTGCAATGTAACGGACTAAAAATTGTAGATTTGGCTACCGAATCGACAAGTTCGTTCCCTTCAATGTCACAATGGCTGGGAATTCAAAGAAGTTTTATTTTGGGTGATGTCAATGCATATTTCAAGGCACGTCTAGCATTTGCAAACTGTTTTTCATTCAAATGTTTTCATTTTCATTTTTCATCGTTTGTTTTCCATAGTTTTTTTTTGTTTTAACAGTTCTCAATAGTTTGTCACAATTGTGATTTTTTTTTCTTCGGTTTTTTCTTTTTATGTGACTTACATTCAATATTATATTTATATATGTATATGTATGTACATACATACATATGTATATATAAATATATATACTTAGATATTCATATTTCATAGTATGTATGTATATTATAGGTGCTTATATAAATATTGCACAAATAAGAAGAAACAACATGTAAACGAAAAGAAAAGATTGATTTGATCTGAATTTGAATTGATTTGATTGATTTGATTGACTGACTGACTGAATTTGTTGATTTGACATGATAATGTTGCTTGGAGTTTATTTTTGAACGCTTTTTATGGTGGTTAGATATTTAGTTGTGTTGGTGGTGGTGATGGGGGTGGTGCTGGTGCTGTATAAATAGTTGTGGTTGTTGGTGGTTCATTTTAAAATTAAACACATTTTAGACTTTGATTTTTTGTTTAAAAATTTATTAAAATTTTCATTTTTCATTTGTTTCATTTTTCTTTTCTTTTCATTTTATTATTTTTGTTTTAAACTAAAATTAACTGTAGTGAGTTTGTGTATGTGTATGTGTGTGTGTCAAATTGAATAAAATTATCAAAAGGATTTTAGGGTGGAAAATTTGAAAAAAATCCAAAAGGGAAATGAATAGAAACCATTTAGGTATGTGTGTGTGTTTTTTTTTTTGTTTTTAGTAACCCGAGCTCGAAAATGTGATGCATCAAAATGAAAGATAGAAAAAAATGGAAAAACTTATACATATGTAATTAAAAAATATGATTTGAGGGAATTATCAAGAGAGTGGAGGGCCAAAAATAGGAGTGGGGGATAAAGAAATGTTAGCAAATGAAGAGCACAAATCCAAATCAAAATCAATAAAAAGGAGACTCCACTTAATAATAATAAAACAAGTTATATATGTACATATATATATATATATATATATATATATATATATATAAATATTTATATAACATACATCTATATATACATATGTATATCTGTATTGTATATAAATGTATGTGTAAACAGCAATAAGCATAAGATAGGGAGGGCAACAACAGAAAACTGGTAAAAAACAGGTGAACAGGAATTTATGGGTTAGATAACCGAAAAAAAATAAGCTTGACGCATTTTTAACAGGTGTGTGAGTGAGTTTCTGTTTCTTTAAATCATATAAGATTTTCTATATATTGCATGTTTCTACATACGTACATATGTACATACATACATACATACATATGTACATAAAACAGAATCAAAGTTGTTCTCTTATTATCAAAATTTTTGAAAATTAATTGTTGTCACTTGTTTAAAATATATTAGGTACAGAATCGGTACTTTATTTAAATTTGGAATTTTGAAATAAAACAATTTTATTTATTTTTTAATATCATTTTCTGAGTATATAAAATGGAAACTATATAATGAAAATTTCTTGACTTATCTAAACATTTAGAACATCTTTGATTTATTTTTTGTAACATTTTTTTGCTAGCCAGCGCTTTTTTTTATAATATTAGTCATTGTTTTATTTTCTTTAATGTTTGTTTGTTGGTTGTGTGTGTGTGTGTGTGTGTGTGTGTGTGTGTGTGTGTGTGTGTGTGTGTGTGTGTGTGGGTATGTACATAATCAAATATTTACCTTATTTCGAATGGAAATTCACCCGAAGTTTCTCTCTCTCTCTCTCTCTCCATTACTTTATTAGGCTTCCTCAATACTGTGTATTTGCCAACAGATTCAAAGAATGTTCTACTTCGATTAATCTGAAAATTTAGGGTCATACAAGAAGTCCTTCGGCTCGGACATAGACAATGTGAGTCTGACTGACAAGCATGGCGATGGATCAGTGATGGTCTGGGGATGCATGTCAGTAAAAGGAGTACGTAATTTGGTTTTTATTGATGGAATTTTGAAGCAATATGGATATATAAACGTCCTTAAGTCCAATTTAATGTCAAGTGCCGAAAAATTTGAGATTCGGACTACTTTTAAGCTTTATACAGACAATGACCCCAAACATGCCTCCTTGAATGCGAATATATGAGCGCTTTACAACTGCCCTAAAGTAATAAAAACTCCTGCTTAGTTGCTTGATATGGATGCCATCGAACAATTTTAGTGTGTCCTTGAGCAAAAAATTCGATATCGCTAAATTTCGAACAAGGATGATCTGAAAAAGGATCTTTTTGAGGAGTGGAATGAAATCAGCTCCAAAACATACAAAAAATTGGTGGATTCGATTTGAAAAAGACTTGAGGCACTCAAAAAAACAATAGGCGTTCCTACAAAGTATTAAAATCGGAGTTACTGACATTAGTTTAAATAATTTTTACAAAAACGTACGCTGTACGATTTTCAGTGACACCATGATTTTGTACATCTCGGTGTATTGCCGCAATTTGAGAAAAGCTGGGCGTGGCAACTCTGTTTCAATGCACATTTCAATTAAACTATTTTACGCTATCTATATATACTTATGTATGAATATGTATGTATGTATGTATAGAGATACACATGCTTTCAATCTATGTATATGTAAATGTATATATTTTTTTTTTTTTTTTTTTTTTTTATTTAAATTTAAGCGCTGAATCCATTCTGTCAAAATTAGAATCATAACAACGCAATTGTTTAACGAGAGCCAAACCCCTTAGTGTAGCTAAGGGGAATTAGAATTATGTATTTATGGTGTTAATGTTTTTGGCGAAGCCCAATCTTTTTAGCCGTCTCAGGGGCCTGGCGGGGAGTAGTCGTCTTGCTAGGACACTACAGTGCCTATCAAGGCGGTCTCTATACCTACTGGAATGCCTATTAATCTGCTCCTCCACTGTATGTAAATTCAGATCCCGGTGTAGTGTGGAGCCACGCACATACCAAGGGCAGTTAGTTATTTGGCGCACAACGCGATTTTGGAGCACCTGTAATCTTGAGTAATTAGATTTAGCTGCAATTCCCCAGATCTGCACACCATATAGCCAGATCGGAGAGATGCAGTGTACGTAGACTGCCCTTTTAGCCCTAAGCGACATAGTGCTTTTTCGGTTGATCAGCCACCTTAATTGCTGCAATCTTTGCCCACATTTTTTTGCCGTAGCTTTAAGGCGGTGACCGAAGGTAAGGCGTTTATCTAGCGTGATGCCAAGATATCTAGCCTGTGTGGGTTGGCCAAGGGTTACTCCATCAAGTTGAATAGCGGGGGTGTGGTCATTGAGCCGCATTAGTGTGTAGCAGGGATTTATGGTCTTCTGTGCGTTGATTTTTAGGTTCCATCGCTTGCACCAAGCTGAGAAGGTGTTGAGGTACTCCTGCATACCTGAAGCTGCCTCAGAGCGGCATTTGGAGCTATATAGAATGGCTATGTCGTCCGCATACGTAGCAAGGAGGGCTTTATGGTTTACATTGGGGCCAGGTATGTCAGCAGTATAGACTGAGTAGAGTAATGGGCCCAGTACGCTGCCCTGTGGGACTCCGGCTCTCATAAGGTAAGGGTTGGAGAAAGTGTTCCTGACCTTGATCATATACTGCCGGCCTTCTAAATACGATCGCAGGACACTATAGTGTGGTGCTGGGAATAGTTTTTTGATTTTGCTTAGCAAACCCATATGCCAAACTCTATCAAAGGCTTGCTGCATGTCAATGAAGACAGCATTACAATATTCCTTGTCATCAAAGGCTTGTAGTATATGCTCCACTACTCTATGAACCTGTTCCACACTGCCGTGACCCTCCCGAAAGCCAAACTGGTGATCCGGTAAGATATCCCGTTCACTAATGATGTCCTTCAGTCGGTTGGCAATAATTCTTTCCCATACCTTTGATAGTGAGGGCAGGAGACTTATTGGCCGATACGACTCAGGATCGTTATCTGGTTTTCCAGGCTTATGAACCATTATGATTGCAGCCATTTTCCACTGCTTAGGAAAGTGTTGCACCCTTAGAATGGCATTAAAGATTAAAGCCACGTAGATAATAGCCCGGGTAGGCAAGACTTTTAGAGTGGCATTGCATATTCCCCGGAAGGCCCTTGATGATTTCAGCTATCTCTTCAATCCTTGCAGGCTTGATAGGTAAAGACATCTGCAAAGCTGACTGTAAGCTATCACTGGTCTCACTAAATTGGTCATCTGTGGTAAATTGGTAGTGCGTGAACCGAGCTTCTAAATGTTGCGCAAACGAATTGGCCTGCTCCTCTTCGCTTTTGGCAAGCTCACCGCTAGGACATCGGATAAGCACTTGTCTAAATGGTTGTCTTTTGAGAGATTTTGTGCACTTCCAAAGAGAATAATTAGCATCCACTGTATAGTCCATGGAAGCCAGTTTCTGCTCGAAGAATTTGCTTCGAAGATCCCTTAATACAATACGTAATTGTTTTGCAGCCCTATTCCAAAGGATACGGTCCCATGGGTCTTGAGTTCTTATTGCACGCCTTCTGAGTCTCCTTTTCTGCACCAAGAGCTCTCTGGCCTCTCTTGTTAGTGTTATATCATACCTATTGTTTATAAAACGAACAGAAGGCGTAGAAGCAGCAGCAGCCATGTGGATACATTCTGTTAAATTGTCTACAGCCATTTCAATATCTTCCCCAGAATTTAGAGTGGTGTTTAGCAGGAGTGCGTTTCCCAAATGCTGTTCGAAGGCTATTAGGTCGGTATGTTTGGTAATAAGGCGAGGGCTTAGATTGGCTATATAACCATCCGTGTGGATACTGACGATTAACGCCAGATGGTCTGATTCCAGATCCCAACTCTGAGTTATGTTTAAATGGCAGTATGGTATTCCATGATAGACCGCAAAGTCAATACAAGAGGGCGTATGGTGCAGCACATATGGGTACCTGGTTGGTGACCCAGTTGCAAGGATCTTGGCACTAGTAGCAGATATTGCTTCTGCTAGTTCGCGACACCTGGGTGAATTGTATGTGTCTCCCCACAACCAATGTCGGGCGTTCCAGTCTCCACCAACCAAATATCTTTGGCCACAGCCTCTTAGTAAAATGATAAATTGTTGTTCCAGAATCCTGATGTTTGGAGGGCAGTAGATAGCACTGAATTCTATGTCACCCAATCCTGTGGCTACTTTAACTGAAGACATTTGTATGCTGCGCGTCTCAATTACTTTTTGTGGAAAGTGGCGAAGAGAATTGCTTACCAGAACTGCTGCCCCTCCAACGCTATTATTGTTCCGAGATGGTCTATAAGCAGGGTAGAAGGCATAACCATATATTTTTACAATATCGCCCCTTTTCATCCTGATCTCCGACAAAAGAAGAATGTCAACGCTGTTGTTGTGCACGAAGAGCTCTACTTCTTTTGCCTTCCCTGAAATGCCATTAGCATTCCAGATAAGAACCTTCAGCGGGTTCATTGTAGGGCTGAAACGTTGTTTTGGGACTGAGGATTTGGTCCGTCCTCCATCCGTTGCTTAATTATATTGGCTAATTCCAGAACCATGTTTTCGAGTTTTTGTATACGTTGATTATTTTGACTGTAGTGCTGCTGTTGTTGTTGTTGCTGCTGCTGTAGCCATGTAAGAAACTGCTGTTGCTGCTGTTGTTGGAGCTGCTGTTGCCATAGCATGAATTGATTCTGCTGTTCCTGGAGTAGTGTCTGAACTTGGGAAAAGTTTTGTTGTTGGTTATGCATCATATCATGTTGTTGATGATTGTTGTGTCCTAGTGAGTGTAGACGTTGCCGAGCAGGTCCATCCTTACTAGTGGTTGCATTAAAATTGCGTTTTATTACATCAGCGTAAGACACACCTGTGTTGTTACGCTGTTGTTGTGGTGGTTGCTGTTGTTGCTGTGTTGAGGATCGCGTAGCTCTGCCATTCAATCGCAAAATGGGAAACTGTTGTTCAATGTTATTAAGCCTGAATGGGGAAGAGATCATTTGGGTACTTGATGAAGCTTGACCCACCCTGTTGGAATTATTCCTCTTTTTTGTGGATCCAGTTGATCTGCGTAGAAATTCTTGGTACCAATGGCAGCCTTTGTAACTGGCCATATGGCCTCCAGAGCAATGGTAGCAGGTTGGCTGTGCATCAGGGGACAGCATACACTGTGAGGTGAAGTGTCCTTCACCACATCTTGCACAATAGGGTTGTCGGTGGCAGTACTTAGCTGTGTGACCGTAATTCTGGCAGCGCCGGCATTGGGTGATTTCAGCGGTTTTCCGCATCCTTTCAATCCTCACTTTTTGACCGCATAGGTATTTAACTTGATAAATGTTACTAATTTTGGCACAGGGCTTTATATTGATAAAAAATATATTGAGTTTTTTATCCTTATCGTTTCTAGAGCTTGGACAATGTATGTGGAGGACCTCAAAACCTAGTTTTTTAAGATCAGCAGTAATATTATGATTCAATGTGCTATGGTTTAAATTTTTAACAACAATTCTATGTGGCTTCTCAGTTGCCATTTGATAAGTGTGAAATTCCAGTCCAATACTGTCCATATGGCTTACAATGGCTCTGTAAGTGTCACTGTCTTTGGGAAAGATTCGGACCGTTTCCCCTTGATTGCATTGGACAATGACTTTGTTAACATCTGCTACTTCCTTTATTAGCTCAAATAGATCATTTACATATATTGTTGGCGGTGACAACAATTTGTGGTGGTTTTGGAGGGCCCTTAACCTGAGTATTAGAGCTTGGAGTCGCATTTTGCGAGTCCTGGCCAATATTAGTTGCTTTGCCTCTTGGGCTGTAATCAGGATTATCTTCGGTATCCATCGGGCTCTCACTTTCTTCCTCAGAACTGGCAATGTCTGTGTCAAGAATGGCATATCTGTTAGTAGAGTTTACTTGTTGACTTGCAGTAGCGGTCGAGAGTAAAACCCGTCCACTCGCGCGCTTAGTTTTGGATATTGGTGAAAGAGTTTTTTCATTTTTTCTCTTAGCCCCTCTCTGTTTTTGGGCATCGAGCAATTTCCCAGCAGCTTCGCTGAGAGTTTCTGCTTTATTACAACTAGGTAGACAATCTTGTTTATCAATGCTAGTTCCCGTTTTTGCTGTGCTGATGATTGCCATGTTGATTCCTGCAGCTTCTTGCAATTGTGCGCGGCACTCAGACCGAATATCGGCAGGAGTTTTTCCTGATATTGAGAACATTTTGTTTTGATCAGCCAGCTTATTTCTAAGCGGAGGGTCCTGATCACAATTCTTCTGCATAGTATATATTTTACTCAATCCCTTGTATCGTGGTGATGCCAATGAGGCACCACCATTTGCCAACGAAGATGATACGGCAAGAGAAGTTGTTTTTTTTTTTTTTTTGTTTAAGTTTAATTAGTTTTATATAATAAACAAAGTTGCATCAAAAAAAGGTGGAAAAATTAGTTTAGAACATCCTTTTTTTCACTAGAAACTTACAACATACTAATGTACGAAGACATTATTGATCTACTGTATGTATAAACTATACATATACATACATATATTACATATATACATACGTATACATATTGTTGTAAAACCAGGCCCAAAATTAAAAGAGATATTTTAAGTTTGAATATTTAGATTATTTTTATTATTTTATTTTTCACTGCACAGCACATCAACTAAACCAAATGACAGACTCAAGACAACTAACTCAAGAGAACTAACCAACGCAATATGAAAATTATGCTGAAAAAAGTATTTCATGAGAATTAATGTTGCTGGACAATAGTCGCGACAGTTAGGTACTTAGTTCTAAGAAAAAGACTATTGAATCGATGTTGCTTTTGCGGCGTATATGAATTTCACAATGTTGCGAACTATTTCATATTTTAGAGATGCAACTCTATTGAGAATAATTTAGAGAAAACATTCATATATGTACATACTTTCAACATTTTTAATTAATGGATGGAAAAGAAACAAACTTGATCTGCGTGCACACTTGACGTATATACAAACCAAATTTGGTCGCTCCATATCTACGCTGCTTAATATAATTATCTTTTGTACTTAATACATTAATTTAACTAACATTAGAATTGTGTAATGTCGCCTTTGGCTTGTATTACGCATTTAACCCGTTTTGGTATTGAATTTAACAAAGTTTTGCAGTGTTCTTGACAAATTGAGTCCCACATCTCCTGCAACTTCATTTTTAAGTCAGAAATGTTCCTTTGTGGCTCATTTCGAAGCTTGCTCTTCATTAGCCACCAAATATTTTCAATTGGGCTTAGATCTGGGCTATTTGATGGCCAGTCTAAAACCTCCATTTGATTATATTCCAGCCAATTTTTGGTTCGTTTGGCTGTGAGTGATGATGCTCCGTCCTGCTGAAAAGTGAATTCACCGCAATCTGCCAGTTTTGGTATTGATGGCAGCAAAATAACTTCCAAAATATTAATGTATTTTTCAGCATAAGCGGTCCCTCAGTTTTCCCAATCCTTTGGCAGACATACATCCCCATACCATAGTGCTTGCAGGAAACTTTACTGTTTCTTTAAGGAACAGTCTCGAATCGCCGACACAAACATCAAATTTGGCTTCATCACTAAATATGATGGTATCCCATTGCCTTTGAGTCCAAGACATCCTTTCCCTAGCCCATTGCAAACGTTTCTTTTTTTGACGAAACGTAAGCAAGGTTTTTTCCTTGGCCTAAGAGTAATTTAAAACTTTGAGTATGTAACATAGATAATCCGGATGATTTAGCCAGATTTAATTTTTTGCTATTTAACCAAAACTGTTCCCAGATTTATAATAATTTAGAGCTAAACTTCTTATTTCTTCGCAAATCGGCTTACCACCATTGTTGCTACACTTTGAATAATTTGAAACAGTAACACATTTTTTACATTCCGATTTGTATAACTTTTTCCAGACTAAGAATAAATTGTGATTATACTACAGTATTTGCTATTCTTTTGATCTTCTTTCAATTCTAAGCTAAGCTAACGCACCGTACGAATTAATAGTGGTCAAATTTTTCATATCAGATAAGCAAAGCTCTCGATGAAATTATTGTTTTTGTTGTTATTGTTGAGGTAGAAAAAAAATTTGTTACTCCAAAATTAAGAGAATAAAATGATCTTTCAGAAAAAAATAGGTTTGCAAATGTTTTCTACTTTAGTATTGAAAATATAGTCTGTTAAACATTGCATATGGGTAAAAAGACATGCTGTTCGAATTAATAGTGGTTTGGGCTCGTAATGCTTTGTTATTCTTGGTTTTTAATTTTTAATATTATTTGTAATATTCTGTACATTATACATTTTTTTTTAAATTTTACTCTTTTTATTTTCATTACATTATAAATTTTATATTAAAAATGAAGCAAGCAAGTCGTCTCTGCCGACTTGGAGTATACCCTGTACCAAAAAAGGATATTTGATTTATGCAGACTCCTTCCAAATCCCCATTAATTGAATATAAATTTTTGAAAAAATTCTCGCAATAAGCCAAAACACCAAAATCATGCTTTCTCGCTCACTCATGTCAGTGAACGAAACTAATGCGTCATTCTGCTGCTGCCCATAGAATTTCAGTACAAAACATATATACGTATTATCTCCGATATTTATTGACCGATTTCGGTCAAATTCGGTCAGATGGTACATATGGGCTGTATATAAAATAAATACTGTAGCTTTAATAGAACTCTAGTTATAGTTTTTTCTAATTTGCGGGGGCGGAAGTGGGCGTGGCAAAAATTTGAAACAAACTTGATCTGCGTATGGACTAGGTGGATGTTGACACCAAGTTTGGTTGCTCTAGCTCTTATAGTCTCTGAGATCTAGGTGTTCATACGGACGGACGGACAGGCGGACAGACGGACGGACAGACGGACAGACGGACATGGCTATATCGACTCGGCTGTTGATGCTGATCAAGAATATATATACTTTATGGGGTCGGAAAATTTTCCTTCTGCCTGTTACATACATTTTAGCGACTTGAACCCTATGGGTACAGGGTATAATTATTATTTTTATATTTTATCAAGGTCGTTTGCCTTGCTTAAGTATTTCCCTTTTTTAGTACCTATTGTGCATTCAAAAATAATTTTGTTATTATTCATTCAGAAAAAAAAATGTAATTGAATAATAGAAAAATGTTGTCAAATTCAACTTATGAATCTTACATTATGTTAAAGTTAAGCTATAGTAAATGTGAGTAGCGAAAAATAAATTGCTATGATATATAATCCAAGATTTAATATATATGTATATATATATATATAGTTAATTTTGTTGGCGATAAATTCTAAACTGAAACATATGTATGTAGCCTTCATATATGAAACCATATACCTATATATATAAATATGTATACATATATACTATGTATATATATATATATACACTGTGTATACTATACTATGTATTGTACTACATATGTATATATATAATCTATATCTATAGATGATTCTCTATTTGAAAAATATATATATATATATATACATGTATATATTTATATTGGCTTGACTATTTATATTATCTTTTTTTTTTTTTTTTTTTTTATTTTGTATGGTAAGTTTAAATTTTAATTTATATCAAGTTTTATTATATTTTTTTTTTACATATTTCCCTGCCACTTGATGCTCCGGTGCTGGCTGCACAGGCTTCATCTTATGCTGGGGAACCGGTGCTGGCTGCACAGGCTTCGTTTTGTGTTGAGGCACCGGTGCTGGCTGCACAGGTGTACTCGCAGAAAGGCGAGTTTAACGGAACCTCACAGTCGTTGGGGCATTTCTTGTCCAGCTTCTGGGTCTCTTTAAAGGATGGTGGCGATTTAATTAATTTTATTTTGGCAATATTGTTTATTACAGGGTATGTGGATGTGGGCGCGGCAACTTCGGCATGAATTTTGACCGAGTTGTTCCAATTAATTGTATTTTTGCTGTTCATCAGCTTTAATAGTTCCGCCTTTCTGGCTTTTAATCGGTTTACCACTCCGCTTCTTTTTCCGCACATCACACTATACACACTGCGTTTTATTTATTTTTTTTTTTTTTTAAATTTTTGATTTGTTGTTATAATTCCTGTCCTTCAATGTACTAGTCGATCCTTCGAATAGTTGTCCTTGATCCTGTCCTTCTCATCCGTATTGAAAGTTGTGGGCAGCATCCAACTCCTCTGTCTCTTCCGTCTTTTCCTCCTTGGGCTTCTTCTCCTGTTCTGGCTGTGCTGGATTGCCTCCGCCAACCTTAGCCTGGAACTCAGCATATTTCTTGGGATCGAAGACCAGAGCCTTCTCGCATAGCTTGTAGTCGTTAACGACAGCCTGCACCTGTGGCTGGTTCAAAATGGTAACGAACCAACGTGTTAAGTTGCCATAGGTCTCGCGTGCACCTTGCTCCAAGGCGTGCTTGTAGAGATCCAGCAAGCTGCAGAACACTATAATATCAGCCAAAGTGAGGAGCTCGCCGGCGAGGAATTTCGAAGTGGACAGTTTTATATTCAGTTGCTGGAGCACATCATCAACATCCTGCTTGGCGGTACTGTTCTTCTGCTGGGGCAGAATGCCCAACAAGGGGCATACCCAGGCGCAGGATGCAGGCACGATTTCTTTGTCAGCAAACGAGATCCATTGTTGTACTTCGGCCTGCGTGTAGGGAAATTTGCCACCGCGCAACTCTTCATTGGCCACATAGTAGGCAATGGCATTGGACTCGAACAGCTGTTTACCGTCGGCGGTCTCAAATGCTAGCCCCTCGCAATTGCTGAACTTCTCCCGGACTTGGCCATTTTCACCTGTGGACTTGGCCATTTTCACCTTCGCACCAGAGTACTGGGCCGCAATAAGGGCCGCGTAGGTGCTGATGATGTTGACGTAATGAAGTATTCCAATAAACATCGTGTTCTCTGCAAAAAGAAATGGTAAGGTAAGGTAAGGTTTTTAAGGTAATGGGTTGTGTTTTTTATGTCTTGTCTCTATTTTGTTCATGAAGTATGTTTATTGTGGATTTGGCTAAGGTGTCCTTTGCTTCGATGCCACAATGTCCAGGAATCCAGAGGGGTTTTACTAATGTTGCTTTAAATATTGATTTAGAATCTGAATAATGAACTTTCACATATGATTATCAACTTATTGGCCTTTTTAAAAATTATGTATTAATTTTGGTTTTTCTTAAAAATTTTGAAACTAATACTAGATTTCAAAATGATTATCTGATAATAGTAAATCTGTAAAATAAAGAAAATTCTAAAGGATAGCATGTTAATACCAGATGGATATTTATAACAAGTATGATCGATTACTCTCAATATATTAAAAACCTAAGGCTAAATAAGCACTTCTTTCCTTCGATTTTAAATTTTTGATGATGGGGATTTGACTTTATGAAATACCTATGTATACTTGGTGCAGGGTGGACTCAAAGTGGCTGAACTTTTGAAAAATTAGTCATTCTTTTTACTTTTACATCTAATTCTTATTTTTACTCATACATCTAATCACTATTGTTACTTTTATTACTCTTGGAGATGGTATTATTAAAATGACAATTTTAACAAACGTCAAAATAGCATCCAGCAAACAAGGAAAAAAACTGATTAAATAATTGGAAAGGCAATTAATATAAGAAAAGAATTGGGTAAGTCAATCGCAAGGGCAATCGCCCGGCTATTTTGTTCTCTCGTGTCAGGAGTTCTTCCAATGGGGTGGTAGGGAATCGCAGTTTGTCAATAAAGATGTATTTTTATATACACTGCTGGTGTTAGGTTAGACGCACCTACTTTTTTCTCAAATAAAGTATTCTATTTGCTATCAGACATGCATAAGCTGACCAAAATATTTTTTTTATTAAAGTTCGAATCTTGCTCGAAAAGCACATGTACATTTTGGGTAAATTTCCGAAAACATAACGGTACATTCGAAGACTCTAGAAACTTCTATGCAATTACATGCAATTTCGGTTGGTCAATGAAATAGACGCACTTCACGTTTTTAAGTCTTGTGTCAACAACTGAAGTTATTTTGTTGAAAGGAAAAGTAAATATTAAAGAATCAATTGTTTTTAAGCGAAATTTGAAAAAAAAAATGGGAGGAGCTACCATATTGACCGATGCGGAAAGTCAAAAAATAGACTTCTCCCACTCACAAGGACTATCTAATCGAAATATTGCCAAACAGATAAAACGTAGCTCCAGAACTGTTGATAGATATATAAAACATTCGGAGGCACATGGACAACACTTCAAAGGACGAAAAAAAGCCCTAAGTTCAAGAGCAGAACGCGAAATTGTTCGAACTGCTTCCAACTCGATGAAGTCAGCTGCTAAAATTAAGGAATTAGCTGGAGTAAGCGCAAGTCTTTCCACTGTTCAACGTACCATCAGGAATGCAAAACATCTGAAGCGTCTAAAAATCAAGAAAAACCCACCTCTGAACGCTATTCGCAAAGAAAATCGGCTTCAATTTGCAAAGGAACACATGACATGGACTGTTCAATTAAACACTCAACTGAATGATTGGCGTTCAGTTGTTTTTTATGATGAAAAACGCTATAATTTAGATGGTCTGGATGGCTTTCAGTACTATTTTCATGATTGGCGAAAAGATAAGTTGTACCTAAGCCGTCATCACAGCCGAGAAGGTGGAGTCATGGTGTGGGGCGCCATCACGTATTATGGAACGATGGACTTAGTATTTATAGACCAAAAAAATGAACGCTGAGCGTTTCAAAACGTTGTTGGAGACCGTATTTCCAAAACTTAAGGAACTTTTTGGGCCAAAACCATGGATCTTTTAACAAGATAACGCCCCGATCCATAACGCTCGAGTGGTAAAGTCCTTTGGGTCTAGTCAAAACGTTAATATCATGGCTTGGCCACCATATTCTCCAGACCTTAACATTATTGAAAACGAATGGGGCTGGCTTTCAAAGAAAGTTTATGAAGGAGGAAAGCAGAACGATGACAAAGAAGCACTAATCGCAGCAATCACGCTAGCTTGGAGTGAGATTTCGCTTAACTACATAAACTCTTTGTACACTTCCATGAAGGACCGGATATACGAAGTCCTTACAAACAAAGGGGGCAGTACCCATTACTAAAATAATTTTTTTTCTTTTCCAAAATGTCAAATACTTTATCCAACTAAAAATGAAATTCTAAAATAAGTTCCTTTTTTTTTTTAAAATAAATTAGTTTAAGTGCGTCTATTCTAATGACCAAGAAAAAAGTTCCTTTTTTCAAATAGCTTTAAGAAAATGTTTAAAAAATATAATTTCGTTTAATGTCATTAACTTTTCTACTATTATTCTTAAAGAATAATTAAATTACCGAGATTTTCCCATAACAAACTTTTTTTTGGTTCGAACAAAAAAGTTATAAAACAATTGTTAATGCAAGTACGAGTGCGTCTAACCTATTGACTAGCAGTGTATCGTGTCAAAGTGAGCGGTCCAGGCACACCCGTTGGTCATGCTTTCTAAATCCAATTTTCGGGTCTCGGCATTTCTTATAAATATTTCTGTAATAGGAAGCCCCCCCTAGGTAGTCTTAGAATTGTACTCTGGTACTTTTAAAACTTGGTATATATACGAATACATATGGGCATTTCTCCAGAAAGGTCAACCACAGCCAAAAAATTCAAACTCATTGAAAGCATGTTATTCTTACATTTTTTATAACGAATATATGTATTAAATTTAATTATTATAAAAAAAATTTACATTCATCTATAACACATCTCGAAATATTGACATTTATTTATGTTCTTAAAGAGAGCCACAACGCAATGAAATTTGCTTTTTAAAATCTTTCTTTATGTTCAAAAAGTAAAAGAAAAATGTAAAAGGAACGATGCAATTGACCATACGGTCAATTTTTGCGTCTGTTTCATCGTATATTTCGATGTCACGTGCGACCTCGAAAAAGAGGTTTTGTTATCATTAAGTCAAAAGTATTTGTGCAACTAGCATGAAAATTCATTAGCAAACATACAAATTTAATAAAAAAAATTTGACTCGAAGATATTAATCTGTTTCACTGGAGTGGCGTGCGACACCGTAGTAAGGAAAAGAACAAATTTTAACAAGCTAAAGCGAATTTGAAATCCATGTTGCCAAAAAATGAAATTAAAAATATAATTTTCTGAAAGTTTTGGGTGGGGAACACCCGAGAGATAAACTATTATAACGTAAGATCGAACCAACATCTTTGATCATTGCAATGGCATTTCAGTATAAAACGTTCACATCTCTCGGAAGTTTATTGTCCGATTTCAAGGAAAATTTGTGAACCAGCTCACACATTGCCTATATAATTGAGTGAGCCAAATACGATACATTTAATTTTACTCTAGTTTTTCGTTTTTATTAAATGGATGGAAAAGAAACAAACTTGATCTGCGTGCACTCTTGACGTATCTACAAACAAAATTTAGTCGCTCCATATATCCAAGATTTCGATGTTTATGTACTCATGTGTACTAACCTGTCGTCTCGTCGTCAACTTCCATTGGTTCTGAAAAAGAAGAGTTTTAGAGTACTTAGTTTAATTTGCTAATTTGTAACTTGTAAGGAAGTTTTCCGACCGGGGTACATATGTATCTCAGTCTCTCCAGGCCCTTTATATCACAGAAATATTTGTAATTAAAATACCGTGAACCGAAAATGGGAGCGAGACCTAAGTAGATGTTTGGCTGCCCATTTAATATCATACGCTATGACAGGAATATTTAAGAATGGAGCGTGAGCGGGAATGGAAAGGATATATTAGACAACATAATAACAATTACTTAGCTTCAATGGATAGTGAATCTCCACTAAATCATCTAGGGTGGTACCCGAAAGTTGTTTTAGCCGGATCTCTAACTACGATCAGTCAAAAATCTTCTAGAAAATCAGTTAGGGTGTCACCCGGAGATATAGACCGCGATAGTTCATGCAGCGCATACACGTGTCAATAGAGTCAATTAGGGATTTACCCGAAGATTGACTTAGTTGAACACTTATAACTCCTTTTAGCGCATGCATGCATGCTCAGAAATAATTACACTTGGTATCTTAGAACAGGAGAAACTGTAAGGAGACTGAGTGTCGGATAAAAAGAAAATTAACAAAAAAAAAAAACTGCAATTCGTGCAACATTATTCGGTTTTCTCTTATGTAGTACATTACACCTACATTAAGTAGAAAAGGAAAAGTATTTAATATTAGGTGTGACACCCATCGTTGTTAATGATATCTTTAGGACATTTTGACATATTTTGTATAATTTTTATACCCTGTACTTATAGGGTGAAAGTGGGGGTGGTAATGCCATGGTTGGGGTCTGCAATTCATCTCGGAAAACTAGAAATCTGGTGTTTGCCAAAAAGGAATACTGTAGCTTTAATACAACTCTAGTTATAGTTTTTTTCTAATTTGTGGGGGCGGAAGTGGGCGTGGAAAAAATTTGAAACAAACTTGATCTGCGTAGACACCAAGTTTGGTTACTCTAGCTCTTATAGTCTCTGAGATCTAGGTGTTCATACGGACGGACAGACTCAATTATATAGCCAATATGTACCATCTGACCGAAATCAGTCAATAAATATCGGAGATATACACATAAGTATGTACTTCATTTACTGATAATTTGACTTGATTTGAGACGTAACAACTGCAACATTATAAATAGGAGGATTATTCTGGTGATATATTTATCTCACCTGTGTACGGTTTACGCCTTTTCTTCCGTGGCTCGCAATCTGAAAAATAAGAGTGAGAGTTTAAACGTTTATGATATGTTGACTTCGGATTCGTGATAATTAACAGTCGATTACTAATATACATATGTATGTATGTATGTATGTACATCAACCAAATAAACTCACTATGATTTCTCAATTCCATTATGTTTTTTCCTTTTATGAATATGTATGTATATTTTAAGCGACTGGTTTTGTTGTTTTTTTGTAAGCAGAATATTTGGCATGGTGGCATAAAGTGCGGCTTGAAAGCGATCATTATAATAGACTCACATGCTTTAATTTTAGTTGCCCTAGTTTTCGGGTGCATTTCATTTGTCTCTGTGAATTCTTGTTTTTTTCATGGCAATGGCAAAAGGGAAAATATTGGCCTATACGACAGCAAACTATCTACAAGAGAAATAGCTTAAAAAGTAGGTCGAAACCAGACTGTTGTTAGTCATTTTCTAAAAAATCTAGGAAACCTAGGAGGAGTGATGAGGAAGCAATTCATCTATAATGATTAAAATTGAAATGAAGTAAACAAGTCGGTACAGGGTACACTTCAAGTCGGCGACTGTACTAATAAGAAATATCAAACTCCTTCGAAATAATCCATAGCTCGAAAATAACTGTTGACACTTTTTCGTTGTCTGCAAATAAGTGTCTTAAATTAAGTTAAAGTTAAAGTGTGTTAAATGAAGCAAATTGTCTTTTGCGTTTGTATGGGTAAACACATGAGTTACCATTCCCCAAATGGTCACCATTACACTTCCCCTCAAAAACCGCTTCCTAGTTAAGAGAGAGGGCTCTATGCGGCAACAGAAATAATTTGAGAGAGGCTGACGAAAAGGGGTGGAAAAAATGCAAAGGAGGGTCAGTTTTTAGACAGACGGGGGACTTGTTGGCAAGGGTTGGTCAGCAAGTAAAAAAATAGCAAGGAAAAAGAAGAACTTAGCAAGAACGTGTGGCATATTTTTTAGAGGTTAAGGCGAAGAAGATTTGTACATATGTACATATGTATGTATGATGTCAAAAATAAAAAAAATCAAATATGTAAAATCTTAGAATTAAAACAAAATTTTTGTTAACTGGAGGTTGGTTTGTGGCTGTACACCCTCTGGTAAGTGCTCCAACTCGACACGACTGATAACTCACGCGATTGTTGCGTTCATTTTGTTTGCATTATACATACATACATATGTACATATGTTATATGTTATATGCAGGGCCGGATCAAACACATTAATGTCATGGGGCCAGGTGTGGTGGGGGCCAGGTGTGGTGGGGGCCCTTAAAATAGAGCTCAATATCCCAGTGATAAGAATTAAATATTATAAGAGTCATATACTTATGTACGTACTTGATTTTATTGAGAATAAAGAATACATAGCGTATATTAATTATAGAATATTAACTTTTCGCGATTTTTTGTGCGCAAAACTTGTAATAAGGAGGGATTCGAAAGAGAGATTGTTAAGGATATCATTTTCCAAACTTGAGTCTGAGCGTTCTCACGAGAGATGTCGCAATCAAGCGGGAAATGATACGAATTTGAAACCTTTCGAATAAATATATACAGCTGATGATGCTTAACATCGAATTATGCTACTTAAAGGATATAAAAAGAATTAGTTTAGTATTTATTATGTTAAACTAGGGTAGTAACGTGATCTTACGTGTTTCCTTGTTAAATTGGTAAAAAAACAGCTATTCACAAAATTTTTCTTCGCGGCTGGTGGAGGCCCTGGGGCCCTGGCCCCACTGGCCTCTATGATAATCGGGCCCTGGTTATATGTATATGTATATGTACGTATGTACATACATGTTTACATACATACATACATGCACACGTAGGCAAGGATCATATCTGTTGAGTTTTTTAGTCAAACAGTCTTTTGCTGAGAATTTTGGGTGAGCGAAAATCGAATCACTCTTTCCTTTCCGCGACACTCATACACTCATGCAGTTTGGCAAGAAAGTATTTACACAAAGGAAGAAGTTTTGAAATTCTAGGTTTAACGGGAAATAGAAACACTAAGAATATGATTATTCTTTTTTTTTAATTGAAATAGGTTAATTAAACTATAATCTTATCATTAAGTAAAAGAAAATTTAAAATATGTTTCCATTAACATAAAAAAAATAACAAAAACTAAAAACTAACAAAATTCATCTGCCAAGAAAGTGTTTACACATCTCGTTTTTTTGTTTCTTTTTGTGGCAAATTCTAAATTTTACCGTTGGTTCGCGGAATTTCTATAGCGTCAGCTATGCCCGCATCAATTTTTTGTGAGGCTTTATTATCAGTTGGTACAATTGTTCCGGGATTACGAGTAATTTGGATAATATAAACATGCCAGGCAAACGTGTTGGATTTGATATGGCCTAGTTGGTCTATTACAACCATACTTTGGGTAAAAGTGCTTCAGAGATTGCCAACATATTTTTGATTTCTCGGACGGTATATAATATTCTGAACCGTGCCAAAATAGAAGGAAGGCTTAAGACAAAGGTAGTAACTGGACTTCCTCGCCTATTAATACCCAGGGCAGAGCGTATTATGCTGAGAAAGATTGATAAAAAAACCAACCATTTCTACCAGAAAGCTTGCCAATGAGATACAGGAGGAGTATGGCATAACCATTTCCCGGGAAAGTGTTCGGATTGCGCTTAAACGAAATGACTTTTTATCCCTTACTACTCGTAAAAAACCATTGATGTATAGAAACCAGACGAATTCATATTGGGACAATGTTATATTTTGTGATGAAACCAAAATGATGCTGTACTATAACGATGGTCCCACTAGAGTTTGGCGAAAACCGTTAAAAGCCCTCGAAATGAAAAACATAATACCGACTGTAAAGTTCGGTTCACAGACGATTAGGAGCAGTTCTAGATGCCAATGGTGGCCATACAAAATATTAGTTTTAACTTTTAAGTATATAAAACACTATAATGAATTACATCCCCTTTTTTATATGTACCTATACATTTAGTTTCATTTTAGTTTTAATGGAATAAAAACTTCCGTCTTGTTTGACGTTCAACACGAGAAGAAAAAATGATTTTTTCGGCAAAAATGCCATTTTCAGCTTCAGCTAATGCTTACAAAACTATGTGTGTATGTATGTATGTATGTCATATATGTATGTATATATATATGTATGTGGGATTTGTGCCCACAAGAATTAGAATTGTTGTTATAGTATTATATTGTTTATTTATTATGTAAGTTATTACGGTTAAGAGTATGTTTACAATGAGTTTTTTTAGTTGATTAAATATTTCTTATTCCTCGCGTCGTTCGTCGTTCGTCGTTTTTTCTACTCTCCCCGTTTTCGACTCTCCCTTGCCACCTTGTCTCGTCTGCTTTCCTTGCCACCTTGTCGATCAGCTGCTCGAGGATAGGTCTGGCCTTACAGCGCTACCATACCATCCCCACATATCGGCCATCCTTAATTGCATTTGCCCCAAATGCATCGTCGTCGTCTTCAAAGTCGTCCTCATCGGCTTTGGAGTCATCTTCATTTTCGTCGTCTTCATCATTCTTGTTCTCTTTCTGGAGTCGTCTGTATCGTCGTTAGAGGTGTCGCCATTAAATTCGTGGTTATTAGCGTCGTCTTCATATGTAATTGTCATCATCTTTATCATCGTTGTTATCATTGTTATCATCATCTTTGGAGTACTCATCATCAGTATCATCGTTGTAATCATTGTTATCATCATCTTTGGAGTAGTCATCATCAGTATCATCGTTGTAATCATTGTGCTTTGTTTAATCCTTCCATAAGTTTTTTTAGATATCAGCAACATCTTCGTCATCGTCTACATAAGGGATCCATTTCTTCATATATTCGGCGCAAGTAGTCGTATTTTTTGGACCATCTACAAAGTGTGCATCTTTAATGACATCATAAGTATCCTTTGATTTGACTTTAGTTACTCGGTAAGGACCTAAATACTTTGGCTTTAACTTTAGCCCACCTCCGAATTGGGTACGTTTAATTGCAACAAGATCGCCTTCTTTATAAATTGATGCATATTTTCGTCGTAGATTATAAGTATTCTTGTTTTCCTCTTGTAGATTTATGATTTGCTGCTTAGCTTGCTTCCTTAGGTCATCTCTTTTTTCGCTAAACATATTTATTATTTCCTCGTCAATCATTTGCTTCAATTGGATATCAAACTTCGTACGCATTTTAATTCCAACTAATAACTCGAACGGCGTCATATCTGTGCTTCTACAGTAAGTTGAATTTATCGTTTGCTGAACTCTTCCAACAAACTTGTACCATTTACTCGGGTCATCAACAGAAAGCTTAGATAAAACAGATATAATAATGGCATTTAGTCTCTCTACTTGTCCGTTTGCTCTAGGCAGTCCAGTAGTAACAGCGTGATAAAGGATATTCTCTGAACGGCAATATTCCTTGAAGTCTTCTGATGTAAATGCAGAACCTTTATCTGTAATAATCCTGACTGGGTTTCCAAATGTAAGACTTTGTGTTTGCAATCTCGATATAACTTCTTGGGCGGATGTCGTCTTAGTTGTATATAACCAGCAGTATTTGGTGAATGCATCTATAACAGCGAGGATGTGTTTGTATCTCTTGTCAGTAGATTCAAGCGGACCCAAAAAATCAATGTGGAATGTTTGGAGTGGTTCTTCTTCCTTAGGCAATGGATGTAACAGTCCATCCTTTTTCCCTTGTTTGCGGTTTGAGATAATACACGGAATGCAGCATCTAATATGTCGTTCAACCTTGGTCTCGAGTTTCGGTATATAATATTCTTTCGCAATTATGACTTTCGTCTTCCTAATAGAAAAATGTCCTCTCTCATGAGCTTCTTTAATAAGATCACGCTGAAAGGATAAAGGTACAACTATTAGTTCGACGTCGTCCACCAGCTTACATAAAAGACCGGCCCTCATGAAGTAATCATTATGTGATGTTTTCTCAGAGAGAATATCGATAATAGCTCTTATCTCGTCGTCTTGTCCTTGGAGATACTTTAGTTTGCTGATTGCGCTTCCATCGGTGATTAACATTACTGGATTTCGGCTTAAGGCGTCGGCATGCCGAATACGAGTACCTTCTCGATGCTCCACCTCGAAATCAAATTCTTGTAGCATTAGAATCCATCGAGCTACTCTTGTGCCAACTTCTCGCTTTTCCATTGTTTTGGTGAAAGCATTGCAGTCGCTTACGAGTTTGAAGCGAATACCAAGTAAGTAGACTCGAAATTTGTTGAGAGCTTCAATGACGGCGAGTATCTCCAGTTCGTAGCTAGAAAACTTCCTCTGGGCGTCTGTTGTGATCCTGCTCATATAATATACAGGGTGTAGTTGTCCATCTTCAGGTGAAACTTGTAAAAGAACTGCTCCAAACCCGTCAATCGAAGCATCGGTATGGAGCTCAGTCTGATGGTGAAAATTAAAGATATTTAACACGGGCTTCTCTGTGATCAATGTTTTCAACCTGTTGAATGATTCGATTTCGGGGATCATTAAAGTGGAATTTAGCATTTTGTTTTAGTAGATTAGTTAGAGGCTTAGCTATTAAACCAAAATTTTTAATAAATTTTCTAAAGTATCCAACTAATCCTAGGAAACTTTGAAGTTGCTTCTGGTTTGTGGGCTGGGGAAATTTAGTCACAGCTTTGGTTTTCTCTTCAGAAATACATATCTTTTGGTCTTCGATTTCGTGACCCAAAAACTCTACTCTTTTCTTCAAAAAACTGCATTTTTTTAGGTTGATCATCAGGCCGTAATTTTCACACTGTTTCAGGACTTCTTTAAGATTTGATATAGCCTCGTTTTCATCTTTAGCTGGAATAATGATGTCATCTACGTATGGAATTGCTATATTTTTACGTGTCAGCTCTCGAAATATTGCATTGATGTGTCTTTGAAAAACACTAGGAGAATTCGCTAGTCCAAATGGTACCTTCAGAAACTGGTATTGCCCATTGTGGGTTACAAAAGATGTATATTTTCGGCTTTCCTCCTCGACATCAACATGAAAAAATCCATTTTTCAAGTCAATAGTGCTGAATATCTTTGCACTTACCAATCTGTCCAGTTGGTCTTCGATTAAAGGTAAGGGAAAATGGTCCCGTAATATTACCTTGTTAATCCTTCTATAGTCGATACATAGTCTTGGAGATCCATCTCGTTTTTTACCAGGACTACCGGGCTACTGTACTCTGACTCAGAGTGCTCGACTATACCTTGTTGTAACCATTCATCAACTTGTTGGTCTACTACGCAACGTTCAATATAACTGATTCTACGCGGTCGCGAGTAGATTGGGGTGTCATCATTGACCACGATTCGCATTTTCACGTTTTTCCGATTTCTTGGGACATTCTTTGCCAATATGTCCAAACATGTTGCATTCAAAACACTTTTTACCTTTGTTTTTATTGTCACAAGCAGCGGCTGTATGACCTTTGAGACCACAATTGAAACATTTTATATCTTTATTTACACTTCGAACTAGCATTGGTTGAGAATTACGTTCACTTTTCTGGATTTGTTTATTAAAACTTAGTACATTTTTATTCTCACTCTTGGATTTCTCCCGCATTACTTCGTAGCATTTCAATTTGTCTTTGAAGTCTTTTATGTTTTTAGCTCCATATAACATTGACTTGTTCATACCAAAGTCTTCAATACCATCAATAACATACTGGATTAATGCAGATTCTTCGATGTTTCCTCGTGTGGACAACTCTTTCATCAGCAAGAAATACTCTTGTAAATTTTCGTTTTTCCTAATTTTCCGATCAGCCATCATTTTGTGCAATTGAGCACTGTTCGTAGTCGACTTAAATTCATTAAGTAGCGCCTTTTTTAGTTTCAACCAGTTAGAGATACCTCGTTCGCTCGCAACAAAAAGCTTTGCTAATCCTTTTAATGACCGTTTTGCGAATATAAACATTTGTAAATCATTCCAATACATTATCGTTGCAAGATCTTCAAATTCATTAATCCATACTTCAATGGAAAGGGTATCTTCACCATTAAACGATCTAATTGAGTCTTCGACGTCATTAAAATTTAAAGCAAATCTGGGAACACTTTGAATCGGAACGTCTTGAATCGGAACACTGGCCACTGAAGGGTTGTTTTTGTCTCTTTCTTCTTGAGCATCATTATCGTCAACTTCATTATTACCATCCTCTTCATTGTCGCTTTCGTCAGAGACTTCGTCATTCGCGGTATTAAAATCAGCATCAGGCAGTAAATTTCCCTTTTTCAAATTACAAAATATAAATTTAGACAGGTCGTTCTCATTGTGGCGTAAATGTAGCATATTACATATTACAGCTAAGTCATTATCAGAAAGTTCATAGGCAATATATGACATTTTATTTCCATACTCTTCATTTGTTCTTTCGTAGTCGAAACCTTGAAATTCGCGTAACCGCTTTCTGTTATTTCTGTCTCCATCCCTTTCGAATACATACTTGTGAAGCAGTGTGATGTTTTGTCTCTTTTCCGTACGTAATTTTTCTTTTATAGCGTCAAAATCTGCGAGCTTTGCCATGTTCACTTTTGTATGTCTGTATTAGTGGCGTCACTCTTATATGTGTGTGTATGTGTGTATTTTATTTCACAATTTGTCGAAATATTAAACGTTTGAGAAATCCGTGGAACCGTGTTAAACCCGTTACAACACTTTTGTTTTTATTCTTACAGAACACAATTTATTTAAAGAAAATCACTTTTAATTAATCACTTTTATTCGTCGTTTTAGCACTTCTCATTATTTTGCGATTATGTTAGGTTGAGCCCCCATATTTGTGGGATTTGTGCCCACAAGAATTAGAATTGTTGTTATAGTATTATATTGTTTATTTATTATGTAAGTTATTACGGTTAAGAGTATGTTTACAATGAGTTTTTTTAGTTGATTAAATATTTCTTATTCCTCGCGTCGTTCGTCGTTCGTCGTTTTTTCTACTCTCCCCGTTTTCGACTCTCCCTTGCCACCTTGTCTCGTCTGCTTTCCTTGCCACCTTGTCGATCAGCTGCTCGAGGATAGGTCTGGCCTTACAGCGCTACCATACCATCCCCACATGTATGTGTTATTCGTTGCCCTTTTTGATGTGTTGCCCGTGGTTTTTGTGTAGCTGAAGGTGGATACGTTGGTGTGGTGACCGGGTAGGTAACTCCTCCCCCCTGGATTGAAGTGAGGGCCAAAGTGGTGGTTTGAACGAAATTAGTAGCGACTGGTGGTGGTTTGAGAACGATTGATCCTCTTCAAAGTATTAAAAAAAAATATGGTTGCGCTTTGATTGCTTCCAATCATGGCGCTTGTGTAGAATTAACTCTTCCGTGGCGTTGTTAATTTGGATTTTGGTGAACAGTGGTATCCTGGTCATGATATTATCATCTTTGCGCATTTCGAAATCATCGTAGGTGAGGTTGTCTATGCTAGGTTTTAAGTCTATTTAACACAAAAACGAACTCCCTTTCTGGTTCCAGAATTTGCGGTTGTTCTCTCCATTGATGATTCCTTGCAGACAATTTGTATCCCACGTTGGGGCATTTACGATTTGTTTCATACACATATACTCATTATGAATTTTTTTTAAAACATTTATCTTTAAGAGGCTTAATACTATATCTATTATAAATAACATGTTTAGGTATTTTCAGATATTTAGTCTTGTCATTGGCAATGGTATAAGGTGAATGAACTTATAGTCTTTAATTCTGAACATTGGAATTGTTATGTAAAATATTACATTAGTTTTGTTTACAAATGTATCTATTTCAAGTAATCTATATAAATGTTCTTGCGATAAAATTGTCACATTACGTCTTGCTAAAATTTCTGTGATTGAATTTCTGTGTCTATTTCTTTAGTTGATAAAATAAATTTTGGGATAATTTTAAGCAAAAAATAAAGTATTTTTTAAATGGTTATAAGTACATAACATCAATGCTAAGGCCAATTCTATTTATATATTGAAGAACATGGATTTCGTTGTGTTTTTTTATTTTTTTTTGTGTAATAAGTATTTATATAATACATATGTTGTTGTTTACAATAATTAGGTATGTATGTATGAAAAATCTTATTTAATTATTTTTTTTTTTTTGCTTGTGTGTTTGTATTTTATCTTATATATATATGTACATGTTTTTTTTTTGCTAAGGCTTTCATGTCAATCGTTTTATTTTTGACTTGTGAATTTGTTGCTTTTTCTTTGTAATAAGTGTGACCCCCTTATCTTTAGTGACAATATGTTTTGAAAAACGAGGAGTCAATTTATTTCTCCTATTTTCTTTTCTGAAAACTGTTTCGTCAGTTTCCACTTCTGGTGGATCCTTCCTTTCTTCGTTCAGTTTTAAAGTTCGTTTTTTATTTTGATCAGATATTTGTTGAGCAATTTTGGGGTATATTTTTCTCTGATAAAGGTCCAAGTCTTGTAAATAATCGTGTTCGTTAGTAAATTTTAATGCTTTTTGAAACAAGTGGGTTCGACTCGAGAATAATTCAAAGGTTGTGAAATTAGTTGCAGAGTGTATAGCATTGTTATCAGTGATCAATGCTTCGGCGAGGATATCGTCATGTATTGTGGGAGTTTTTTCAGTTTTCCTCTTTTCCATTATTAGTCTGTAAATTTCTGTTAAAGACGAATGAAATCGTTCAACAGGGGCGTTACTTGAAAACTGTTGAAAAGATGTGACATGTCTGGTGATATTGTATTGAGTGCAAAAATCAATGAAAAGATTTCCTGCGAACTCTGCACCCTGGTCACACACAATCTTTTTTGGTATGCCATGAGTGCACATAAAATGTCTGATTGATTTTACTATGTTTAGGCTATCTCTTGCTGGTATAAGTAGTGTACCCAGCAGCAAATTTTGAAAACTTGTCTATTATTGTTAAAACATTTTGATGGTTAATGGTATACAATGGTATACAAATCGATATGAATTATGTCTAATGGGAGTTTTGGAAACTCTGTTTCCTGATAGGGAACTTTTTGCGGATGTCTATCGTATTTCAGGGTTTGGCATAAGTCACAATTGTTTATTGTTTTTGTAATTCCTATGTGGAAAATATATTGTTCTTTTTAAAAGGGCTAGAGTTTATCAATTCCCCTGTGATTATTATAGTCTCTAATAATAGTCTCTAATTTCTTTTTCTTGTTCATCCTGTGCGGTTCGTTCTTCCAAAAACTCTGTGCATCTACAAAGTTTATAGAGTGTACTGTGTGAGAAAAACTGTGAAAAAACCTCTTGTACTATTTTGAATATTGTGTCAGTGGAAAAATTTCACAAGTTTTATTTGATTTTAAAATAGTTTTCAAAATTCTAATCACGACATTTTTATTTAAAATGGGTTCTGATATAATGCGGCGTAGTTTGTTTTGAAACGGGATTTCGATTTTGATGTTATAGACTGGATCTTTTTTAAGGATAATTTGGATATTAAAATCGTTTAAACATTTTTCCGAAATTGCTATAATGAATGTACGGTTTCCCCACATGTCGCCTCGACTGTGTGTTGTTCTGCTCAAAGCGTCGGCAATCACGTTTTGAGACCCCTTTTTGTATATACATAACTTCGTAAGCGTACTCTAACAGTCTGAGCTTCCATCTCACCAATTTGGAATTTGGTTCCTTGAAACTCATAAGCCATGTCAGGGGCTTATGGTCAGTGACAATTTTGAATTTTTGACCAAAAAGATACGGTCTAAAATACTTGATTGCCCAAATTATGGCAAGCATCTCTTTTTCGACCGTAGAGTAGTTCGCCTCGGTGTCCGGTAGTGTTCTGCAAGCGAATGAAACTGGCATGTCCGATCCCAAGTTTCCTTGAGATAAAACAGCCCCTAAAGCGACATTGCTTGCATCCGTATTAAGTATAAACGGATAATCGAAATCAGGGTATATTATGATCAGGATCATTACATAACAAGGTTTTACAATATTCGAAAGTTTTTATAAAGTCCTCGTCAACAGTAACCTTTGATTTTCCCTTCAGTTGTTTAGTTAGTGGTTTTGTTATTTAAGCAAAATCTTTAATAAACTTTCTATAATAACCCATAACACCTAAGAATGATTTAATTTGTTTCTGTGTAGTAGGCAAAGGGAATTTCTTTATTGTCTCAATCTTTGTCGGGTTTGGCTTTACCCCTTCAGGGGTAACAATGTGACCCAGATATTCGATTTCCTTTTTCAGGAATTCAGACTTATCCGGTTGTAATTAAATTTAAATTTGCATTTCTAATTTTCTTGAAAACTTTTTTAAACATTGGATATGTTCCTGTAAGGATGGCGAGAAAACAATGATGTCATCCATATATGCAAGGCGACAGGTTCCAAATAAGTCACCAAATAAGGAATCTATTACCCTTTGAAAAGTTGCAGGTGCATTAGTCAGGCCAAAGGGCATTCTAATAAACTCGTAATGACCTCCCTCCGACGAAAATGCTGTTTTCTGGATGTCGTTTTTGTGCATCTCTATCTGGTGGTAACCACTGGCTAAATCCTGTATTGAAAAATATTTCGATTTCCCAATTCTATCTAAGACATCATTTATTATTGGCATAGGGTAGTTGTCTTTTATGGCTTTCTCATTTAGCTTTCTAAAATCTACAACTAGACGCCACTTTCTTTTTCCTGAGGCATCGGCTTTCTTTGGCACAAGCCAAACCAGTGCACTCCAAGGAGAGTGACTATGTCATATTATTTTATTATCGAGTAATTTTTTTAATTGTTCCTTTACCTCAATTCTTTCGTGGAACCCATACCTATAGGGTCTTGTATAGATAGGGATATCGTCTTTAGTCAAAATCCTATGTTTGACTTCGTTTGCTTACTGTCATCATAATAGATTTCAGAAAATTCAACACAAATGTCTTTTAATAATTGGATTACTTCAGAGTTGATATGTGTAGTTCTAATTATATTGTTAAAATCAAATGAGCTTAAATATGTTCTATTATCATTTTGGAAAGCGATGTTTACTTCTATATGCTGATCTTTGGAATATGAATTCACTTGAAGTGGTTGGTCAAAACATATACTTTTATGTGAGTCGGAGTAATTTGTTATTTCGACCCAACTGAAGTTATTTTCTGCTGAATATAATTCGTTTGAAATTAAAAGGTCATTATCTAATTGGATTTCCTGACAAAGAAAAGTGCCTTCTTTAAGGTCAACAGGGATTTTGATATGTTTTCTGGTTGAGTGCTCAAACTCTAGCTTTTCTCCTGCTAAATTTTCTTTTGTGAGTATTGGGAGTTTAGCATTTTGTGTGATCAACACGAAATTTTCTAAGTCTACTTTTGCTTTCAATGTCTTTAGTAAGTCGACTCCTATAAGGCCATCGAAAAATGAATGGAATTTAAATAATTTTTTTTTTTTTTTTTTTTTTTTAGTTATTTATTTGTAATCTGTCTTATTAAAAAATAAACAATAAACAAATTTTTTAACTATCTTACACATAACCGGATGGCTTGAGCTCCAATGAGATCAATCCATATATTTACTTATATACATATTTACAATACTTATATACCTTTTCTTTAATTACATATTTACAGTTTTGCATATTTATTTATTTCTGTAGGGCAGATCTAGGACGTGAAATCTTTTAAGGCGTCTATGGTTGCTTGTGTTGTCCAGTAGTCCTAGTGCTAGAGCGTTATCATGGTTATGAAGTCTATTAATATATCTTTCTGCATATAGTTTTATTTCTTCCTTAACAGAAGGCAGTTTAAGGTCTTTGTGGATATTATAATTAGTCACATACCAGGGAGCACATGTGATCAATCTGAGCGTCTTATTCTGGTACCGTTGCATAATTTCAATATTGGAATTGCTAGCTGTACCCCATAGCTGCAATGCATAGTTCCATACTGGCTTCAATATGGCCTTATATAGTCTTATTTTGTTCTCAAGACTAAGTTCGGAACGTGGTCCTAGTAACCAATACATTTTCCTGGCTCTCGCCTTGAGCTGTCTTTGTTTCGATTTGATGTGTTGTTTCCAAGTTAGACGACGATCAAGGTGTACACCTAGGTATTTTACCGATTCACTAACAGGAATAGTTTGACCGTTTAGTGTGACAGCAGGACAATTTCCAGGTCTCAGAGAGAATGTGACTTGCATTGACTTTTGGGTGTTCACCAGTATTCTCCAATTTTGAAGCCATACTTTAATCAGACCAATTTCTTCCTGGAGTAGGTTGGATGCTACTTGTGTGTCAGGATTCGTAGCAATGATTGCGGTATCATCAGCGTATGTTGCTATCTCAACAGAGCTTGTTGTCGGTAAGTCAGCCGTGTAAATTGTATACAAAACTGGGCCCAAAACACTGCCTTGCGGGACTCCAGCCTCAGAAGTGTATATACTAGACGAGTCGTCATGTTCTTGTACATAAAAGGATCGTTTTTCCAGGTACGATTTTATGATGGAAAAGTATGGAGCTGGTAGCCACTTTTTAACTTTGTAAAGAAGACCTGCATGCCATACTTTGTCAAACGCTTGCTTAATGTCTAAGAAGACAGCTGTACAATATTTTTTACATTCAAATGCATTAACAATTGCATGCGTTATACGGTGACATTGCTCGACTGTTCCATGACTTCTTCTAAACCCAAACTGGTGTTCCGGTATGATGTCTAGTTCGTCCAGCACTAATGACATTCTTCATAAAAATATTCTTTCGAATACTTTAGAGAACATCACTAGCAAACTAATGGGACGATATGACGATCTGCAGCCTTCTGGCTTGTTGGGTTTGACAATCATAATTACTTCAGCACATTTCCACTGTCTTGGGAAGTATTCCAATCTTAGCATAGCATTGTATATATGTGTAATCAATCGGATGTATTTTGGCGGGAGATGTCTAATGGTATTTGCGCATATTTTATCATATCCTGGCGCTTTCTTCTTGTTAAGACTCTTTATTTCATCTTCCACTTCTGCAATAGTCGTACAGCGTATCGGAAGGCTCATCTGGCAAGCAGTTTCTAAGAAATTGTGAACTTCAGCTACTGTGTCAGGATCGTTTTCCAGATTTGGCTTAAAGACAGAGCTTAAATGTTCGGCAAACGCCTCAGCTTTCTCCTTATTGCTTCTGCAGCGTTGTCCATTGCTGTCAATAATTGTGGTAGATCTTTTGGATGGCCTCTTAAGATACCTAGTTGCTTTCCAAAGGCTGTAATCCAAATCACTTGTGCACGGATCAAGATTTCTTAGATATTCTGCTGTAACTTCATTTTTTATTTCCCATAGTCTACTTTTTAAGTCTTTGGCAGCCTTGTTGAATTTTGTTTTGTCGACAGGGCTTCTCGTTGTCTGCCATATTTTCCGTAGTTATCTTTTTTCAGCTATTTGTGCTCTAAGATCCAGTGGTAGAAAAACTTGCCTATTTTTATTTTCCTTTGGTGGTGGAGTATACATGTACCCAGCAGCATGAATCAGATTTGTTAGATCTTCAATTGTCATTTCAACTTCAACTCCTGTCTTGAGCGAAATATCTAGGGATGTTCGATCTTCTAGCCAGTTTTTGAATCCATTTATGTTAGTTTTTCCGTTAATAATTCTATAGGACTTCTGCTTGTAACACACTGTTGTTCCATAGGTTACTATAATCGGTGAGTGGTCAGAGCTCAGATCAAAGTTCTCCTCTATTTTGAAATTCTTTTGCGGTAGCTGTGAGTATACAATGAAATCCATTAAGTCTGGGATCTTACGTGGATCAGTTGGCCAGTAAGTCGGCTTGCCTGTCGATAACGTTGAATATTTGTTGATGGTGATGCATTTGTATAACTCGGCACCTTTTGGATTTACAAGCCTTGACCCCCTCCATGGATGCTTTGCATTATAGTCGCCACCAGCAATAAAGCATCTACCAAGTCGTTGGAATAGAGAATTAAAATCGTCTACTTTGCATGCATACCTTGGTGGTAGATACACTGCAGCAACAGATATATTGGAGTGTAAACATTGTACTTGGATCGCGGCAACTTGCATAATATTTGTGCAGATACAGTCTAATATCTTGTATTTTAAAGAGTTTTTTACAATTACTGCACTTCCACCTTGTGCTCTTCCAGATGGGTGGTTAGTATTAATGATGTTAAACCCACTGATGGCCATATAATTTTTATTAGTAAAATGTGTTTCTGAGACAAGTAATATGTCAATGTTGTTGACTTTAATAAATAAGGTTATTTCATTACGATGATTGGAAAGTCCGTTAGCATTCCATACGTTGTTGTTTTTGTTGCGTTATTTTCATCATCCATATCTGCCAATAGGGCAAAGTGGTTGGCTTGTCCAGATGTAGAAGGGCCAGTGTAAAGACTTTTCCTTTTCACAGATGGAGACTCTTCATTTTTTCGTTTAATTATGCGTGGATTTGGTGGTACCTTTTGCCACGCAAAATTATTTTCTTCGCCTAACGGCATCATTTTGCTGCTTAAAAACAGCCGACTTGCAGTCGCTTATCAGTTGTTCTATTTTTAGAACAGGTGACCGTTACTCACTGCTTGTTGTTCTTGCGTGTTTATTTTATTTTGTTTAATTTTTGCTTGCTTGTTTTCGAATTTCACTCTTCTGCGTATGCGCGACTATTTTTTAAATAATAAAAATTTTATTGTAACATTTTGGTTAAATTCATTAAACATGTCTAATGAACATGCTGAATATAGTGCATGTGTATTTATTGTTTTTATAATTCTTGGCTCGGTTAGTTTAATATATTGTTCACTTGGAACAAAGAAGTAGTAGACCCTGTGTCGATCAAAAAGTTTAATTTTTTACCAAATGGGGATTGAATTTGAACATATGGTAAAATCGAGCCTGCTTGGATGTTGAGGCTACATACTGAAAATTTTGGTCATCATTAATGTTGTGCAACTCATCTCTTTTCTTTATTTGATTACTGTTGTTTATGTTGGATTTTGCAGACTGGTTAGAGAAGTTCGAATTTCTGGTTTGGGTATAGTTTCCCCAATTTTTCTGTCTCTGTCGGTCACTTTGTTGCTCATTGTCGTACTTTTTTTGTTTAAATGGTCTTTGATTGTTGTTACTGTAATTATTTGTTTTTCCCTCTTAAGACCAATTTCTCTCTCTTTTTTGTTGGTTTTGGGGCCCAAACGATTCCGAATTTCGACCATTATAAGTTGTCCTTCCAAAGCTCTGATTTATTCGCCTAGCTTCTCTTTGACTAGTATAAATTTTCTATTCCGCAATTGCTATTTCATATGCTGTAACGATATCCGTGGGGTCTCTGCCTCGAACTATTGAACCTAAAGGTCCGCGAAGTCCCTTCAAGAAAGTGGTTATGCATTGGTTAAGAAACAATTCTTTCTTTGTTTGTATGATAGTTGGATTGGTATCCTTTTGGTCAATGATGTTTAGTAGGGCTCTTTGAATATTTGTGATTTTTTCGTGTAATAACCCCTCCTGCGGATGGCTTTGCAGTGTTAATATTCCAAGTTCGGATATTAGATTATACTCGGTTCTTTTATCGACAAAGTGTTTAATTAAGGTATCTTTAATTTTATCCCAATTAAGTCGCACATTTGATTGGTACAAGACTTCATGAGCTTTACCCTGAATTTTGTTCCTGATTGCTCTCAAAATCATGACCCCTGCAGGTGTCTGATCTGCTCCTTTAATTAGCATTAAAAACTCCTCAACATTGGTAATGAATTCTTTTAGTCCCTTTTATTTCCCTCATATGTATACAGGCATAGACTGAATCAACTGTAATAAATCGGATATCTTAAGCCCACCCAATGGCTCCTGTGTTTGGGGGCCAGTGGATTGGGCTGGAGGAATCTCCTGATCTAAAGGTATTGATAATTCCTAAACTTCTTCCCTAATGTCTGGTATGGTAACAGTACGCTTTGCGCCTCTAGTGGTTACAGCTCTTCTACTTCTACCTAAACTCGACATGAACAAGTTATGGTTTTGATTTTGTTTTTGTTACTAGATCATGTTTCTTACTTTTTAAACTTAATCGTTGCTTAATATATCTTTCTTACTTATGTTTTATTGTAATTAGTGTTATGTGTAAGCAAGGTGTCTTTTTTTTTTTTTTTTTTTTGAATCTATCGACGCAAGAATTGTTGTCCCCCCGTGTGGCAAGCGATGAAATGATGTATTTAAATATTTGTTGGTTTATTTCGCGGTTGTGCTGAAGCTAGCTGAGATTGTTGCTCGTTGCAGTCGTCCCAACTAAGGGCGGACAGTCATCAGCCGTAAATTTCACCAGTTTAAGCTATGCCACACCTTGTTAATTAAAAAATAATTATTATTTTTTGAATAGACAAGCTTTTATGTACATATATTCAACATCTTTTTTGTTATTTTATAATTGATATATAGTTTTAAAAAATTTTCTTTTTTTTTTATTCGCTCTGTCCAATACAGCAGGTTCCGGTTACACATACACACAAACTTGTGGCCACATATGTATGTGGCGCGATAAGAACACAAAAAAATTCGTGTCAACAACTTATGTACATATGTGTTGGTTTAACTATGTATTTGTTTTCTTTTTTTTATTTTATTTACTTTTTTTATTTGGGTATGAAAACCAGAGGCTGGTTTGCCCCTTTTACTTTGGAGGGTCCCTTGGGAATCGCAAAGTTGGGGAAAGTTATACTATTTTTATAGTATTGTTTTTTTGTTTATAGTTTTACAAATTTTATTTGAATCAATTTTGTGGTTGTTTTTATATATATATGTATATATATATATATATATATATATATATATATACATGTATGTACATATGTATATTACCACTTTCTCTTTTCGCTAATATTGTTGGGCCTTTGCTCACTCCAGTTAACAAACTTGAAGGATTCCAATTTCACAGCTTGTTGTTTAATTTGCACACCATTAGACTTCTGTCTACTTTTCTTTTTTTTTTGTGAAAGATCGATCTTGCTTGCAAGGCGACTGAAATTTAAATGACACGCTGCCCAAAAGGTTAGGAAGCTACAAAACGCATTCCAAAATTTGCGACGCAATTCGGTAAATAATTCTGACTGTCGCGAAGCAACTTTGTACCGTTGCGGTACATACATACATATGTACATATGTACATGTGTGTATGTGCTTAACGGGAATTGCTGAATTCGGGGGAACAAATACACCCGAAGCAAAAATTTTAAAAAGATAATGAAATATTTTAAACTCGAGTGAAACTCAAAGGCAACACCAACATCAATATCACGGAGTGCATTGACGATTTATGCATATATGTATGTACATATGTATGTATGTATGTACATACATATGTATGTGTACATGTTTTGTTGTCTTTATCGCTCTATCCGATACAGCTAAATGCACTGGCTTAGCGCACTTAATGATCTTTAGCACGATTAGGCAACAATTTATGCATTATTAAAAAAAAATTGTTTATTAATGAAATATTTATGAATAATTAATCATTGTTTATATACTTGTTGCTCTGAAAGGTTTTTTTTTTTTTTTTTTTTTTGATACTTAACGTAAGTTTCTTTCGGGTTTTCCCGTCCCCGCCAGTTAACATCTTGGCCAAGTTTGCCGTGGTCGAGGAAAGGGTAACATTTCCCCTTTTTTATATGTATACATTTAGTTTCATTTTAGTTTTAATGGAATAAAAACCTCCGTCTTGTTTGACGTTCAACACGAGAAGAAAAAATGATTTTTTCGGCAAAAATGCCATTTTCAGCTTCAGCTAATGCTTACAAAACTATGTGTGTATGTATGTATGTATGTCATATATGTATGTATATATATGTACATATGTGTTATTCGTTGACCTTTTGTTAATACACACATGTACACAGATATACACACCCACAAACGCATAGGGTATTTGCATTAGATACATATACATAAATTGTTTTTCTTTTTGTGTAAATTTAGTACATTTTGTAAATTCCCTCAAAACATATTTATTAATTATAAGTTTTGCCATTTTGTTTTATCCATTACTTTATTAGGCTTCCTCAATACTGTGTATTTGCCAACAGATTTAAAGAATGTTCTACTTCGATTAATCTGAAAATTTAGGGTCATACAAGAAGTCCTTCGGCTCGGACATAGACAATGTGAGTCTGACTGACAAGCATGGCGATGGATCTGTGATGGTCTGGGGATGCATGTCAGTAAAAGGAGTACGTAATTTGGTTTTTATTGATGGAATTTTGAAGCAATATGGATATATAAACGTCCTTAAGTCCAATTTAATGCCAAGTGCCGAAAAATTTGGGATTCGGACTACTTTTAAGCTCAATACAGACAATGACTCCAAACATGCCTCCTGGAATTCGAATACATGAGCGCTTTACAACTGCCCTAAAGTAATAAAAACTCCTGCTTAGTTGCTTGATATGGATGCCATATCAACAATTTTAGTGTGTCCTTGAGCAAAAAATTCGATATCGCTAAATTTCGAACAAGGACGATCTGAAAAAGGCTCTTTTGGAAAAAAAAATTGGTGGATTCGATTTCAAAAAGACTTGAGGCACTCAAAAAAAAACAATTGGCGTTCCTACAAAGTATTAAAATCGGAGTTACTGACATTAGTTTAAATAATTTTTACAAAAACGTACGCTGTACGATTTTCAGTGACACCATGATTTCGTACATCTCGGTGTATTGCCGCAATTTGAGAAAAGCTGGGCGTGGCAACTCTGTTTCAATACACATTTTATTAAACTATTTTACACAACCTTTGTTTTAAAACATATTTTGTACAAATATGTTGATTATTTTAGAAGTTATAAAGGAAATTATAAATCTTTAGTCGGTGTACGATTTTCAGTGACATTCACTGTATAGTGCAGTTCGAAACCTTTGAATAGGACGACAACATACAGACATACAGACGTACTAAAGGTGTAAGTACATACATACATACATACATACATATGTATATGTCAAGACAATCTATTGGGACAACGAACGGTCACTGAATTCCTCAACCATAAAATCATTATTGTCTAACAATTTTAATATCCAAATTGCAAATGCAAATCGAACTGGTGGTGACAGAGCAAAAAGTTAAGCTCTCAAACAGATAAGACTGTTGACGTCATATTATTCGCAACAATAGTATACAACCGAACGATTCACTCAGTAACAAATAAAAAACCGATCGAAATTGTTTGTGCATCAGCTACGAAAATGGCGATGGGTCAAATCCAATAAGCGATTAGGAAACAAACTGTCCCCATTGTATGTGGAAGGCAGGGTAGAGGCAGACCTGGGAATGGACGGAGGCGTGACCATTTGGGACGACTACGCGTACATCGGGCACACAACAAATGTGCGTCATACCAAACCTATGTTGGGGGCTGCAATTCATCTCGAGGAGCCGGAAATCTGGTGTTCATCGATGGTAACATCATCCAAGATTATTATTTGAAAATTTTATAAGAAAATTTTACGCAGTCAGCGGAGAAAATGGGCATTTCCCAGAAATTTAAGTTATACCAAGACAATCACCCACGCCTTGGAGCCCATAAGGAGAGGCCTTGGTTATTCTTTAACTACCCAAACGATATGGGAACGCTGCCTCAATTGCCTGACGTCAACCCTATAGACAATTTTTGGAGTCAGGTGGACCGCCGAGTGGGGAAAACTCCAATATCATACATATCCGACTTAAAACAACGGCCTTAGGAAGAGTGGGCCAAAATTGGCAAAGAATTTACTAAAAAAAAATTATACAAAATATGTCAAAATGTCCTAAAGATATCATTAACAACGATGGGTATTACACCTAACATTAAATAATTTTCGTTTTCTAGTTAATGTAGGTGTAATATACTACATATGAAAAAAACCGAATATTAATGTGGCACGAATTTGCACTTTTTTTTGATTTTGTTAATTTTCTTTTTTAGTTTAAAATAAATATTGTGTTGTTGTACCTCTATGTAAAGGTAAAAAAACAGCTTTAACTTACTATTTTAAGTTTTTTTGTTTTACTTATTTTTAGAAGAGTTATTTGCGTTTAAAGTTGAACAAAATAAAAAACCGAATATTAATGTTATTCACTGTAAATTGTTTTTCTTTTTGTGTAAATTTAGTACATTTTGTTAATTCCCTCAAAACATATTTTTTTAATATAAGTTTTGCCATTTTGTTTTATCTTTCATTTTGATGCATCATGCTTTCATGCTCGGGTTACCAAAAACGAAAAAAAAAACACACACACAAAAATGGTTTCTATTCATTTCCGTTTTGGATTTTCTTCGAATTTTCCACCCTTTTGATAATTTCATTCATTTTCACATACACACACACCACTAACCATACAACACATAGATGGAACAAACGCATGATTTTTTGATTGCAAACGCTAGCCTAGTCATGGAACCCCAGAGAACTCAATCATGGCAAAACGACTGCTTTACAGACAAGCACTCG
The DNA here is from genome assembly GCA_018150375.1 of Drosophila sturtevanti. Taxonomy (NCBI): domain Eukaryota; kingdom Metazoa; phylum Arthropoda; class Insecta; order Diptera; family Drosophilidae; genus Drosophila; species Drosophila sturtevanti. Next base: position 143,587 of record JAECWJ010000564.1, read on the forward strand.
TTTTGCCATGAACTCAATGAGAGAAAAAAAAAACAACAAAAAGCAAAACGACAACAATATATGCGCATGCGCATGCGCATGCGCATGTTGCTGTGTTCCGAAGACGTATTAGTTTCGTTCACTGACATGCACGAGAAAGAATTTTATAAAATTATTTATATTTAATTAATGGGGATTTCGAAGGAGCTGGAGTTTATAAAATATCTCTTATTGGTACAGGGTATACTCCAAGTCGGCAAGGACGACTTGCTTACTTCATTTTAATAACAAACGGTGAATTCTCTTTGAGAGAACCGTTGCCTTTCCGTTTCCAAACAATGAATTTGGGTTCGCCTAGTTAAGAGGAGAAGTTAACTCATGTAAAATTACAAGAGACGGCTCCCTTCTCATCAAAACAAACAACAAACTGCAAGCATTTGAACTACTCAAGCTTACCAAAATTTTGAATACTGAAATTACAGCAACAGAACACAGAACACTCAACTCAACCAAAGGAGTGATATACTCTAATGAATTACGCAACATACCCGAAACTGAAATTCTACAGGAATTAAAGTCACAAAATGTAACCGAAGTAAGGAAAATATTGAAAAGACAACCAAATGCCCCTTATCAGGTAGGCGACGCCACCAACACATTAATAGAAACCGGACTTATTACATTAACTTTCGAAACACACAAACTACCTGCTCAGAAGAAAAGCACTCAAACGATCAGGAACTATGCCAAAACCCAAAAAATTGTATTAACTGCAAAAACAACCCAGAACTTGATAGCCAACATACCACCCTCGACCGCAAATGTCCAACCTTCTGCAAACAACAAGAACTAATCGCCATAAAAACCATTGAAAAAGTCGATCACAAAACTGCACTCAGCATATACTACAACAGACAAGGTCATCTTTTGAGAAACACCTCCCACTCACACAAATTCAACGCCCACACTCACAAACCACTGCACTACAACAACAAGAAACCCTCTCTACGCCCAGTCCCTTAAGCAAGAATTCACCAAGCGCACCACAACCAAACGAAATACCTTCACACCAACATCAAGATCACACATCAATAGCATCGGCTAACATGGATATTGACGGTAACCCAAACACAGAAAACAACTCTTATGCAACAAATCACACTGGCGATCTTAAAATTAGAATCTTTACCAAAGACAAAGACCAAACCACAAACAACAGCGACAACGAATTCATCTAAAACAAAAAACAACCAAACTTAACTATTTAACCTTACGCCATTTGCAACAACAACAACAATAATATATACCCCACTACCATCTGAACCATACTTAGCAAAACTGCCCCCAGAATTAAACTTCTCTGGATCCCCAGCCAAAGCGGCATTAAAGGGAACGAATTAGCCGACATAAATACATGTCCCCTACTTATGATCTCGAATCCAACCCCAGAAAACATTTCTAAAATTATGAATTACCTCAAACTTTTCAAAAACTATCACCTATAATTATAAACAAAACACCTACTCTATATGTGAACTATAAACTAATACGAAATTAATCAAAATGTAAATAGATGTATTTTTCTTCTTTTATATATATATAAATATATTCCATAAGTAATATAGGAATCTCATACAATAAAAATTAAAAAAGAAATATTTTTAAAAATGACGAAAAAAATTATTAATCTGCTTATATAAGGATTGTTTTGTTTTTTACTGCTTTCTGTTGATTTGCTTTCTTTTTTTAATTATTAAATTTGACGCATTTTTCTGTTCCTTTTTTGTTTACAACTTTTTTAATATATTTTTTTTGCATCTTACTTTTCGCTTATATACTTTTTCTCTCTTTAAAGTTAAGGTTTTTTTTTTATTTGTTGTTGTTGTTTTGTTTAAGTAAATGATAATGGATTTCTTCTTGTTGTTGCTGGTTGATTTGTTTTTGTTATTAGTAGGAGACAGTCACAGAGACAGACAGAAGATAGAGACGACTGACAGAATTTTGTGTTAGTAAGTACTATATATGTATATTTATGTGTAGAAGTTTGTGTGAGAGCTTATACTTTAGGCAACCACTTCGCTATATATGTATGTAAAACGTTACTAGCAAAGTCAATATAAAATCAAGCCGAAGGCCTTTAATCTAAGATAAGACTGTTGTCGTCATACTATTTGGCAATTGGGACGACTACGTGCCCGATGCACACAACAAATGTGCGTCATACCAAACCTATGCCGAGGAAATGAAAATATTGGTGGAAGCTTTTTTTTTTAGGATTAGTACACTAATAGGGACATTGAGGGTACACTATAGACATGCTAGGAGTTTAAACATATTAGATGCAGCTCTAAAAGTAGTGTAGAGGGTACACCCGGCTTTGATAATTGGGAACAAATCAAATTTATACAAAAACAATTAGTAGAATCAGAAAATAGATAAAGTAAACACAGAAAAACTCTATGAAATTGTCTTAGCAAAAAATAGAATGATCATTAAAGACTTACAAAATTTAATTCTTACAATCACACTCGCAAAAGCTAACCTCATCAGTGCTGTAATTCTCGATGATTTGGATGTTATCGAAATCAGAAAAAAACATCTCATAAATATTAGTGTCACCGATATCTTAGAAGTAGCTAGTATTGAGGCCTTCCAGAATAACGATGTCATATATTTTCTTATCAAAAAAAAAAAAATTAGTACACAGTTGCAAACGCAAAACAGCCCATGGCCCGCGATTTGTGACGCAGCTTTGGGCTCTTGGGTACTTTAATAATAACTTTAAAATAACTGCTCAATCTCCGAACTGCTTTTGGACAGATTCAATTCTTGCTTGGTGCGAATCATATTGAGGTGCCCATATGCAAGATCCATACTCAAGGATAGGACGGACCAATGAAGTAAAGAGAATTTTGGTTGTGTAAGGGTCATTAAATTCCTTTGACCATCTTTTTACAAACCCAAGAACTCCCATAGCTTTGCCGACAGTAGTGGAAATATGAGACTTAAAAGATAACTTTCGGTCCATAAGGACACCCAAGTCATTTATCTCATCGAGGCGTTTTAAAGGACTATTATTAAGAAAATATGTCACAATCTGTGGAGTATTTCTGAAAAAAGTTAATACACTACATTTAGAAGTGTTGAGGTTAAGCAAGTTAAGTCCACACCAAGACTCGAAGTTGTGAAGGTCAGATTGCAACCGAAATGGGGAGGCCATGTCCTTAAAACTAAGACAAATCTTAACGTCATCCGCATACATAAAGACTCGAGAGTGATTTATGACTGATGGAAGATCGTTTATGAATAATGTGAAAAGCAAAGGTCCCAGATGACTGCCCTGAGGCACTCCCGAAGTCACATGGATGGACCTAGAATATGAAGACTTGAAAAGAACCTTTTGAGTTCTTTTTGTCATGTCTGAACAATTGTATAAAGGAGACCAATCTGTTGAAAGAATAGGCTCATTCAATTTAAGAAAGTTGGCTTTATGAAAGTTACGTGATCTAGGCTTTGTATTAACACCAACAATTGGTACTCGAAAAGTTAGATCAATAGTCAATTCTAAAGTGGGGTGAAATTTATCTTCCGGGAGAACTAGAGGGTCAGTTCTAGAAACAACGCAGTTGGAAGAATCAATCACAAGTATCAGATCCAAAGATCTTCCATTCTTATTACGGACAGAGTTTATCTGGGCCAAGGATAAATCAAAAAGGCCATCAATAATCAAATGTGACGAAGAAGGAAGCAACGAAGCAGATTCATCTGAAGGTGACCATTGAATTTCAGGCAAATTAAAATTACCAAGAGCAATTAAGATGTCACGATCTGATAGCAAAGAAGAAACATATTGAATTGGCTCTAGATGTTTGTTATATACTGACATGTCGGATTGTGGCGGAATGTAGGAACATGTTACGTAGGCGGAAAACGACTTGAGTCTAACCTTAACTCCAACAAACTCAATTTCCTGAAATTCAGGAGAATGAATAATGTCAGAGGGTAAGGTAGAGTCAACTGCTATCAAAACTCCTCCACCTACGCGATTGGTCCGATCACGCCTTTAAATTGAAAATTTTGAAGAAAGAACAGATGCATCGCTAATATCAGGTTTTAACCAAGTCTCTGTAAAAGCTAAAATATTAAAATCAAATACTAAACTATCTACATATAGTCTAGGAAGCTTAGATTTAAGTCCTCTTACATTCTGATAGGCCAGACAAAGGGACGAGATTAGTTTTTTGAACCACCAGCAGATGCTGATGGTCCGGCAGATGCTGAAGAGGCGGGGATAGAAAGCCTTACCGGATCTCGAGTTTTCTTTTTGGCCGTGTACTCTTTAACTAAAATGTGATCCGGCCAAAAACTGTTACTGCAAGTACAGTCAAACATTTCGACCGTGACACTAATCTTAAAAGAAGAGATCTCTCTTGAATAATTAAATTTTTCCACCGATATTTTGTTGGCTTGAACTTTTGTCTTAATGAAAGCTAAGACGTCATCCGACGAATGTTCGGGATCAAGCCTAGAAACAAATATGTGTTTCTTCGGAGGAACACCTGTTAGAGGTCTACGGAGGCCAGACATGGGATCCACCACGGCATTTATAACCGCAGCAGATTCAATCAGAGTGTCCGTATGTAGGCCTCTGACAGGATCCCTATTGGCAATATTCCCTATGTTGGATATATGCCCAGACATATCGGAAACTACAGCTTTTTTCGCCTGTAAAGGGAGACCATTTCCTGGAGAAATGGAAATAGTCTCATTTTTCCGATCGCCTTGCGGAACGGGAGTAGTAAACGAAATAAGCTGCGGTGGGTTTGGTTGTAGCAATGGAGAATGTGGTGCTCGGGCCGAGTTCAAATTGGGGACAGGCAGATGCATGGAAGGATTCCGCACACTGGTTTTCTTACGCTTTGGAGACTCATTCAACAACTTATAATTGTTGAATTCTGCTTCCATAGCGTTAAACTCGTCAGAGAGCTTACGAAAACCAGTGGACAGTTTTTTGAATCCATCCCTGGTCTGCCTCATGAAAACCCTCATTTCAATTTCGACTTCTCGGCATGAGTCACAGCCCCATTTAAGCCCCCCTACGTGCGCTAAACTATCCCTTACCTTGGCTGTGTAGCCCGCACATTTAACATGCATGACATTATCACACAGCCAACATGAGAGAAATACGTTATGGGGTGCAGGGGGGTTCAAACATTTCTTGCTTGAGCAGACAGACAATTTATAAAATTTAGTATTAATAAAAAAATAAAAATGTAAATTGGTAAAGAATAAAATAAATGGCCAAAGAAGAAACTCACTCAGTAGTTGAAGCAAATTCGACACTTGGGTCAAACTTGCAGAGAAAATAGAAAGAAACTAAAAGAAAACACGCACACGTATCACGCGAGATAGAAAATAGGTCAGAGCGCGAGCAAAAGAAAAAAGGTAAAGAGCGGGAGAGCCACAAACACTGCACATGCAATATCAATGCGTGGGCGAGAACGCGAGAGCAACTTGCTATGGTAAAGATTACAAACGCAAGATCAAAAGCAAATATAAAAAAAAACGCAACAACAATGATATAAAATCTTTGTTGTTGTGCGAAAGAATAATTTTTAAATATTGTTTTGTTTTTGCGTTTGTAAGTAACAAAATAGCAACGAAAGCGATGAAAGGAGAGAACAAGAATTTAAATTAATCGCGATTTTATATTTTGCTTCGCGCTCTCTTTAACTTCGTTCCAATTGCAGCAACAACACAATACAAACACATACATACATACATATGCAGTTTTCTGCTTCTAAACGTTTCTCATTGGCTCGATATACATTCTTGGTGTTTATGGGGGTTGATTTATTGATTTTATTGACTTATTTCGGTTTTTGTTATCCGATCTGGTAGGGTGTGGAAGTAGAATTATCATCTGTATACCAAATTTGGTTGAAATAGCTCAAAAAATACTAAAGTCATTCTCACAAGACCGATCAATTCTTAAAGCTGATTTAATATGTCACATATCATGTGAGCAAAAAGCATATATGTACATACATACAACCCATTACCTTAAAAATAGTGCACAAATAAAATTCGCAATAAAATTGTATAGCGTATGCTTACATCATTCTTATACATAGATACATACATATGTTTATATATATGTGTGTGTATACATTTACATTTACTGTATGCTTCTGTATACATCAATACATACATACATACATACATAAATACATACATACTTACATACGTACTTACATATGTATGTGAATGCAAATCAACAACTTACATATATACATACATACATATATGCATACATATCTATGCATCTATTTTCTGCAACGCTATGGAAACGATATCCGCCGACGTGATTGAAACTTAAATTTTAAAATATAATATCAATTATCAATAGCTGTTTCTTCAGAAACAGCTTTGGTGAAACGTTCTTCAACTTCGAGTCGTCCTTGGTGAGCACTTATCCTACACACACACCGAATACACTATACGTATCAATTATTATTGTACATATATTAATTATTACATACATATATTATACATATTATTAAGACAGTCACACACGTGGGGAACACCATAAAACGCTGAATGTCAATTATTCCAGTAGCTAGAGAAGAAATAGAACTATCAACATATCAGCTCCAAGCCCAGCCTTGACCCATACTGAAATGCTTGCTTATGTCAAAGAACTCCAAACCTTCGATGGTACTCCAAATACCTTGGACTCCTTTTTTACAAGTGTTGAGGAAGTAATTTTGCTTATCTCTAGTTCCAATCAAACCTTGAATGGGCAAGTCCTCTTGAGAAATATTATAAACAATGTAATTGGTAAATCCAAAGAAGCCTTTGTTATAGATAACCCTAACTTAGATTGGAGTTGTATTAAAGCCAGCTTACTTTGAGAAAACTCTGTTAGGACAGATGGAAAATGTCGTAGGAAGATCAAACCTGAGCAAACTGTACTTTGATGTCTATAATATAAGGAAACAACTCTCGTCCCTTCTCAAGTCTAATGTTATAGGAGAGGAAGTGTAACCAGACCAGTAGCCAATCGGACAGAATTCGTCACCCATTCCATAACGAAAATCGTTCAGGAAATTTTCACAACTTGGAGTTAGGAAGTTCGACTCAATTAACTAACATAGAAAACAAAGAAAATTTTCGCGAAAGAGCCTCGATCCATCAACCGGATATATAAATAAAACCTCGTACGGTTCTACCCTTCCCTACATCATAATAAAGTCTCTCACTGGACGACCACTTAAGTTTCTAATCGACACAGGATCAACAAACTCATTTATTGATCCTGACTTTGCTCCTATTCACGACCGCATAATCTTGGACAAAACCATAACAATTACAACAGCTCTCAACAGTTTTAAAATACAGAAATCAGTTACCGTTCCAATATTCACAGAATTAAAACAAGAAGGGTCATGTAAATTGCTTCTATTTTAATTTCACTCATACTTCGAAGGGCTTTTAGGTATGGACGTACTGAATGTTCTTAATGCTAAAGTTAACGTTACAGATACCCCCCAATTCACAAACTTGAAGTAAAAAAACAAATATCAAAATTAAACTGCATACCAATACATACATACGTCCAAAGAATCCCCAACGAAACAATATTGTTCAGTTCGCTTCACTTCCATTCATTCCTTCAGATAACAATTATCGACTACATCCGAATCAATGCAACAATATAAGCTAGCACTATGAAGTCTACATCCGGAACATCTTGAACATTCACCCAAATTGAACATGACACCCACGACTACAATAGCTTACAATGACCATAGTTTAAAGATACTGGAAGGAGGAAGGAATCTTCAAAAAAGCACCAGCACCTTCAATGGTCGCTCCGGAGATACACAACCATTGGCCGTCGCACCGTACTGTGAGGGAGGAGGAGTTACCATTTCCAAAATGGCCACCATTATACACTTCCCCTCAAAAACCGCTTCCTAGTTAGGAGAGAGGGCTTTGTGCGGCAACAGAGACAACACATTCATAACTATATAGAAAAATGAGGTACGCTTCCGCATATGTACATACATACATACATACATACATACACAAATGCGACCGGCTTCGACTTTAAAAAAAAAACAACTGCAATTAACTGCAAAGGTCGGCCTTTCCAATGCAAACATTTGAAAAAAATTTTTTAATACCAAATTTAAACTTGACTATTTTTTTTCCTTCTTTTACATTTCATTTCAAATTTTTTTCGACTTTAACGAGCTAATAAGAGGATTATCCGTTTGATAAATCCATCCAGCAATGTGCACATGTTAAAAATTTAGGCGGCTTACCTATAGGTTTTTTGCGCAATGACACGGAAACTTCCATTGACTTTCTTTTTTGACGTGGCATATTTGTTTTTTGTTTTTCACTCTAAAAAAATCTATCAAAAGCGACTTTGCTAAGAAGTTTAACTGCAACTAAGAACAAAAAGAAGCTTCGCTAAGCTTTTGATCAGACAACCACTCGCGTTGACGACAAATATTGAACTGGCGCGCAAAACGCACGCCATGATAAAATAAGGTGAGTACAAGAGATAACACTTAACGTATGCGACCGATGAGTGTGAGTGAGATAGCGAGATAGCGAGAAAAACTTATCTGTGCCTGATATGGTATTAATTGTGTGCATTATTTTTAAGATAAGGGGTTGTGTTTTTTAGGAAAGTGTTTGAGGTAGGTATGTCCATATGTATGTACATACATATGTATGTATGTATGTGTGTTGATTATGGATTTGGCTATGGTGTCGACTAGCTCGTTTGCGTCAATTCTACAATAGCTAGGAATCCAAAATAGTTTTATCTTTTTGTTTAAAATATTAATTTAGAACATGAATAATGTACATTCAAAGATAAATGAAGAATTCGTACATACAGTGGCTCACAGCTTATTTCGTGCAACGGTACAATAAAGCTTTAAGAGCGTATACCCCCTAAACTATTGAAGATGTTAAAAATATTTAAATACAGTTTTATTTAGTGGTCATTTATAATATATTTAGGCTTTTTATTGTTGCTTGCCCTATCTCTTATAGTCTCCAAGCAGATTCAGCCTTAGGGGATTTGACTGGATTTGGAGCAGTACTCATTTTTGCAATTTCTACCTGCGAGGAAGCGAGATTTCGAGTAGGGATTGCGTATTTGGTATTCCATCGGGATCTATTGCTTTATTATTTTTAAGCCTGTTTGCTATCATAATGATTTCGTCAGGGGAGATTTTGTTCACATCGTGATATATTTATGGAAGCATTCTGTTAAAGAATCCGTAATCGTTTCCCACATATACCATTGATTGTGGTTGGGTCTGACGCTGCTACGCTGCGGTTTGTATAGATCCGATTATAAACAGTCTTATAAGCCCTGCCCCAAGAAAACAAACTCTCTTCTTCTTCCTATCATTCCACCAACGATTGCCCTTATACGTTGTGCGCCGACGCATACTAGCGTCACAGGCCGACTCTACTATTTGGGCCAACTGTTCTGTCATGACATGCGCACAGCTCGTCCCCGGTGTTGCTTCATACCAACACACCAACTTATTCAGGACAAACCTGAACAAAAATGTTTGACCGCCTAGCTAAATAGGGAGAAAGTGAAGTCAGCCAATAACAAACTAGGATGCATAATAGGTAACAGGGATAATCTCGAGAAGTAATGATGATTCGCTTAGTGACAAAAAATGAGCCATCCCTTGCATTCCACTGCCTTAAACCAATCATGCAACAGCCATACCCGCTTACACACACATACATACATCAACAAACATGTGTTTATGCTTCTGTGGATGCAACAAATTCAAATGGCGTGGGCGACATTTTCTCGCTCTCTTTGACATGTGTGTATGTGTGTGTGTCTGTTACATGAAATGTTTTGATGAAGAGAGACGGACAACAATGTACTCTAGAGATGGGCATTTTGAGGCATGGCACGGCACAAGCACGGATGTTAAAAATTGAGGCCCAACACGGGCTAATACGGAATTCTTTTTTAGAGGCACGGCACGCACTGACACGGCACAGGGGTTTTTAATCAAAGAAATGTAAACCCAATTTTTTGTTGTATTTTCGATTATGTATTTTATTAATGTTATTTATTAAATTTAAATTTCGTTCCTGCCGTGCCTACCGTGCATCTAGATTTTGGCACGGTAAAACACGGCAATTTTTTGTAAGGGGCCCAACACGGAATTTTTATACCCTGTACTCATAGGGTTCAAGGGTATATTAAAATCGCAAAAATGTACATATGTAACAGGCTGAGGAATATTTTCCGACCCCATAAAGTATATATATTCTTGATCAGCATCAACAGCCGAGTCCATGTGGCCATGTCCGTCTGTCCGTCCGTATGAACACCTACATAGATCTCAGAGACTATAAGAGCTAGAGCAACCAAACTTCTTTCACTCACTTCACTCACACTTTTACTCCGCCAGTCGTCACAGCAACTCTGTTCTCAACTGCCACACTTCTCTGCCTCTTTACTACCTCATCATTACACACATATATGTACATACATACATTCCCGAATAGCATCTTTGAGATCTTCGACTGTGGAGTATTGCTTTCCTGAGCTATAAATTTTACGAACTAGCCAGTGGCGCAACGCAAAAATGGCGACATTTCGCTAGAACGCTTACATGAATAAATGTTCATTTAATATTTAGATTTCTTATATAAAAATTATATTCTTTTAGATACATCAACATTGGTAGCTGATCCTGGCAGTCCTTCATTAAAAATAGTATGGACTCATATTTATCTAGAAATTAACAATGCATTGATGAGAATGATAGCAGTAAATGTGCAGCCTTTCAGCCTTTTGTATGTGGTATCATTTGAAATGTGAAAATCCTCAAGAAGATTTTGTTCTTGTTTTGGTCTTGTATTATGTTTCAAATACCCTTCGTATTTAAATGAAATGTTTTTTACAATAAAATTTGTACTTTTTTTTAAAAAAAATTAAAAAAGATATTCCGTTACCTAATTGCATTACGGCTCCGCTAGGAAAGATTGGATCTTCTTGGACGTGGCATGATGATTAGAGTGGTAATTGGTTTGGTTTGACAATATGTTACTAAACACTACACAAAACACGATATTCAAATTTTTGTTATGTCACTACACAAAACACAAAGATTAGATCTTCTAGGACGCATTTATTGAAATGATTTAGTATAATGAATAGACATTTCTGAACGCACGCTTTGTTTGACAGCTCCGAAATTAAAGAACATTTAGGAAATAACGCATTTTTCAAGAATTGGTCAATTTTTCAGTATTTTTAAGATATATTCTGTTAGTCGGGGCGGAGACAAATCCAAGAAATCAAAAACCATGAAAATTGGTCCAGCAGATCTCGAGTTATAAGTGTTGTAACAAAACCGACTTTCTTTTATATATATATATATATATATAATGTAGATAAATAATAATCATGAAAAAGCTATTGTTAAGAAATTCGTTATTTGTTTGTTTGGTACGAAACATATCTTTGAGTTATGATTTAATATATATTCTATGATTAAAGTATTTTCCTTTTTTAGCTTTCAGTAAACCGAATCGGATGCTCTTGAAGAAGACTACCTTTCATTGCTACTATTAAACATCATCCGACGATGAGGTTAGCTTACCCTCACTCATCGATGGAACAGAGGGGCAGCCCATCTGAAGCGCCAGTGCAGCCAAGTATGAACCATTAACAATAATCGTCAAAATACTCAAGCTTCTCTTTCCGAAAATCCAGGAACGCCTTAATCATATGCCGAGTGCATGTTTCAATTTGACGACTTTTGTTTGTTAACAGTTGCATGAGCCTCAGAGTCTCAAATCTCCACCAAAGACGAAAAAACTGCCAATATCCGGAGACGTAATTATACCAACTTATACGGGACAAATCTCAACAAAGATGATTGACCGCCTAGCTAAATAGGGAGAAAGTGAAGTCAGCCAATAACAAACTGGGACAGAATCACAAACCAAACGAAATTAAAAAGAAACCTGATTGAAATTAGGCGCAGTTAATTACAATCAATGTCCAGTGTACTTACCAGAAGTTAGATTTAGCCATCCAAATCAAAGATCACAATAGACTTTCCCCCGAGAGTATATACATATATGTATATATATATATTGTTCTTAAGTTTATGGTTTATTTTTTTTTTTAGGAATTTGTTTATTTCTGTGGAGTTGAAGTTGGGAGTGTAATGGAGTGGAGAATTAATGGTGGATTTGGCGGTTTGGTCAGCAAGTTCGTTTCCTTTAATGTTACAATGGCTGGGCGTCCAGAGGAGATTTATTTTGGTGCTGGTTTTAGTGATGATTGATCTTAAAATGATGATTGATCGTAAAAATTGTTGTTGATGATGTTGCCTATTAATCTGATGGCAGATAGTGAGTCTGAGAATTTTATAAATTTTCCTTTTCTATTTCTTATCAGCTTTATGGCTTCTGCGGAGAGGATGGGGGAATAGTGTGGAAGGTTGCCTGGCCATAACCAAAGTTAGCTGTGTTGGTGGTGTGTTGAGTTTGCTAAAATTGTTTAGTGAGATATTGATGTTAGAAGATGGGAATAGCCATTGGGGTGTGATTGCTTGTTTGTTGAATGGGGGAAGGTGTGGCATATTATTATGTTCTTTGCAGGATAGCATCCTGGTTCTTTCTAATGTGGTTTTTAATTGATTGATTGTATTTTGGCTATAGTTGTTGAGGCAAGAGCTCCTAGCGCTGTGCGTATTCCCGCATTAAGTGCTGTTTTTAATTTATTTAGGATCGATTTTGGGGCGTGTTCATAAATGAATATGGCGTAGTCTATTTTGGCAATAAGTGTTGCCTTTGCTATATGACAAGTGTGTGGGTGTTGCAGTTAAACTTGGGGGTGGCTAAACATTTTATTATGTTAAGTTTTTTGTTAAGGGATGGTTGAATGTGTTTTATGTGGGAGTCCCATCTGTATTTGTTGTTTATTGCGCATATGCTCAGCTGTGACTGTATGCGTCCCAACCATGATGAAATAACCCCAGGCTCTGCACCCGCAATTTTCTCTTAATAGCACACTTCGGCACGTGAATTAATTTCACTCCAGTCACAGCTTTGCAGCAAAATTTGCAATATATAATTTTTTAGTCCACGTAGGGGTTAATGTTTTAAAAAAAAATTCGTGCGCACAAAACCTTTCTTCTCAACAAGCAAACGTGCACTGAAGCTAAGTGTATACTTCGGTTAGCTTCGGCTTCCGACAGACCACCTTATGTTATTTTATCATGGTCTATAGCATGGCAAAACATGGCACTCATGTACTATGTGCATTCTCACTCGCACTCATTGCAAACATACAAGATCTAGTTTGGCAGCCGAGTAGACTACCTTACAGACAAGCACTCGTTTTGAAATGGTCTATAGTTTCTTAGATTGAGAGGTGAAAGAGAGAATGAGAGAGAGAGAGAGAGAGAGACGACGTCGGCTGACGTGACTGATTCGTTGAATTTGTTTTTTTAGTTATGAGGGGGGCTTAGTCATAAATAGGTCGCGAATTACCATCTCAGCTCCCCTCGAGATGCCCCCGATTAAGCCACCACGATCAACTGGTGCATAAGCAATCTTGAGCAATGTCCAGAAACCCTAACATCAGCAGTAGACAGGATGCATACATACTAACATAATTCCAAAGGATGTAAACAAATGCTTAAGTCGGCATTCTGCCGACGGTCAGCCAGCTAGGGTGTGGGTACATAGAAGTGAATATGAATAAAATCAAACAGTCTTCTTTTTGAAACAAAGCAAAATAGGTCTTTATTCTTAACTTTGATTAAATAATTAAATAAATATATCTACATCCGGATCCTCAACATGGTAACTCGCGCATGGAAACTGACGGCTCACAGAGTAGCAGAACAATGCAATGTTTAATAATAATAAAAGGAATTCAGTTCAATTTACTTACTTTCTCTGTCATATCGGCCTTAATTTTAAAATTCATTTCATCATGAATCATTTTCATTTTCATTTTCATTTTTGAACATTGTATATATAAAATTTTAAAAAAATTTAAGACAAAAGAAACTAATATCAGGGAATTTTACAACTCGCCGCGTTCATCTCTGCCTACTTCACCACGAATCCGAAATATCGCGGTTTCTCTGTTTCGGTATACACCCATACCTCGCTTTGCGTCGTTTCGGTTTGCGTTTTTTCGAAGTTGCGTCGCTGATCAATTAGCACTAATTTTCATTGTGCGTCGTTAGATTTTCGATGTTGCGTTGCTCAGGAAACGTTCGTTTCTTTTTTAATACCTTTTTTTTCCAAAAGGTGGCAACACTTTTGTTGCTAACTGCGCGCGCTGTGTATCAAAACAGGGGAATTCCCCTTTGATTTGCTTCGACTCACTTTGCCATTTGCTTGCCCACCTTTTATGTAGAATATCGCGTTTCAATTAGTGAGTTGTGCTCTTTAAAATAGATCAATAAGTTTTTTCGTGTTATTTCTGATCACATATAAAAAAAGGTAAATAATTTTTCAATTTATTTATTGGCAGAGTTATATTATTTTGTTACACAAAATTATTTTTTAGTTAAATGAGTGGAAAGGATAATGCTGGTGGAATTACCAAAAATAAAAAGAAAGCTATCAGTTTGGAGACAAAACTAGATATTCTGCGGCGATTTAATAAGGGCGAGAAGGCTGTGGAGATAGCAAAGGCTCTTGGCCTGGCTGCAACAACAGTCAGAACTATTAAAGATCGAGATGGAGATAAAATAAGAGAGGCTGCAAAATCTGTAACATCATTAGATGCTAAAACGATGATCCGTACAAGGAGTTCTTTGATGATTAAAATGGAATCCTTGCTTTCAATTTGGATTGAGAATCAAGTTGCGCAAAGAATACCATTAAGTAAAATGGTAATTCAGACGAAAGCAAAAAGCTTATTTGATGATATTAAAAGTCAAACCGTATCCAACGATGATGCTAGTGATAGTACCGCCCACGATAATGAAACTTTTGAAGCAAGTCAAGGCTGGTTTGAAAGATTCAAGGTTCGAGCAAATCTGCACAACATTGCTTTTAAAGGCGAAGCAGCTAGCGCTGATGTAACTGCTGCAGAACTCTACCCAGCAGAGCTAAAAGCTTTAATCCGTGAGGGCGGCTATGAACCGAAACAAGTTTTTTATGTTGACAAGACAGGATTATTTTGGAAACGTCTACCTCAGAGAACCTACATATCTAAAACAGAAAAATCTGCGCCCGGATTTAAAGATAGCAAGGATAGACTGACTCTTCTTCTTGGTGGAAATGCAAATGGTGATTTCAAATTTAAACCATTTCTTATTTACCAATCAGAAAATCCAAGAGCTATGAAAGGTTATTCAAAAGATCTCCTTCCTGTCCACTGGCGATCAAACAAAAAAGCATGGATGACAGCATTTTTATTTAAAAACTGGGTTTCAATGTGTGCTATTCCAGAAATTAAAGCTTATTGTGAGAAGGAAAATTTAAACTTCAAGGCTTTGATTCTAGTAGATAATGCTCCTGGCCACCCAATTTACGTAGATGAGTTGTCAGAAAACGTGAAATTTGTATTTCTACCAGCTAATACTACGTCAGTTATTCAGCCGATGGATCAGGGAGTTATATCGACTTTTAAAAGCTATTACCTTCGACGGACCTTTAAGCTTCATATAAGTGAGACTGATGGAGAAGGTAAACCTACCATGCTACAATTTTGGAAAAATTTCAACATTATGAAAGCCATAGAAATTATATCTGATTCGTGGCAGGAGATTAAACCATCTTGCATGAATGGTGTTTGGCGCAAAATATGGCCTGAATGTGTTCACCAAAAATGCACTACCGAAGTTGATGATACAACAGCTGTTTGTCATGAACTTTCAAATTTTGCCAAACAGTCTAATTTTGAAGGTATGGAGGAGGCTGATATAAATGAATTGCTAACATCGCACAACCAAGAGTTTTCTAATGAAGAACTTTTGCAATTGGAATTGGAAATTGCTAATGAAGAAGATGACTATGACCGTGACCATTTAGAGATATCCAAGCAACAGAACTTAACTTCCAAACAAATTTCCAAAGCGATATCTTTGATTGACGAAGGCATGGAGATTTTCTTAAAAAATGATCCTGACAGCGAAAGGAGCCTTAAAGTGTCCCAGGCGGTAGCTGCGAATATTAATTGCTATAAGGAATTGTATTTTATGCAAAAAAAAAAAGCTGGTCAGACAACACTGGACCAATTTTTTTTTAAAGAAAGCCGACGTACGACAACAGACACTGAAGACTTATCAGATAGTGATTAATTGTAATTTTATTTAAATTATTGAATAATTGAATTATTTATTTTGTTTTAATTGAATTAATTTCTTCTTGTTTTTTATATGCATAATATGAAATAAAATGATATGAGATTTTGTTTGTTTTTTAAATGTTAATTTGTTAAATTTTAGTTTTAAAATGTATGTATTTTCGTAACCCTGGAACCTATCTTCGATTTTTACATGGCTTGCTATAGAAAATCATAATTCACTTTGCGTTGTTTCGACTTGCGTCGCATTTTTTTGGAACGTATCCCCGACGCAAAGCGAGGTATGGGTGTACATATATGTATGTACATATGTATGTACATATGTACATATGTTCTGCACTGAAATACCATGGGCAGCAGGGGATGAATTGAAATGACTCAACAGAAATTATCTTTGCCTTCGTGTGCATGTATGTAAATATGTACATACATATAACGTATGTATGTATGTATAATGCAAACAAAATGAACGCAACAATCGCGTGAGTTATCAGTCGTGTCGAGTTAGAGCTCTTACCAGAGGGTATACAGCCGCAAACCAACCTCCAATTAACAGAAATTTGGTTTAATTCTAATACATCATACATACAAGTCTTCTTCGCCTTAAACTCTAAAAAAAATATCACACGTTTTTCTTGATGCTAAGTTCTTCTTTTTCTTTGCTTTCTTTTGACTTGCTTACCCACTCCGTGGCACCAAGTCCCTCTTTCTCACCGTCTGTCTAAAAAGTGACTCCCTTTTGAATTTTTTCCACACCCTTTTCGTCAGCCTCTCTCAAATTGTCTCTGTTGCCGCATAGAGCCCTCTCTCCTAACTAGGAACCGGTTTTTGAGGGGAAGTGTAATGGTGGCCATTTTGGGAATGGTAACTCCTCCTCCCCCCCCCACAGTACGGTGCGACGGCCAATGGTTGTGTATCTCCGGAGCGACCATTGAAGGTGCTGGTGCTTTTTTAAAGATTCCTTCCTCCTTCCAGTATCTTTAAACTATGGTCATTGTAAGCTGTTGTAGTCGTGGGTGTCATGTTCAATTTGTGTGAATGTTCAAGATGTTCCGGATGTAGACTTCATAGTGCAAGCATATATTGTTGCAATGAATGGAAGTGAAGCGAACTGAACAATATTGTTTCGTTGGCAGTGGCGTAGTAACGGGGGGGGTTTGGGGATAAAACCCCCCCGAAAATTGGTTCATTTTTTATAAAATTGATTCAGCCATTAAACCAACTCAATTGCTAGAATCCTCGATTAATACATAGTATCATTTAAACACTTTCATTTTTGTTTTATATTCAAAATTTCGAAAGTTCGCGGTTTCGACAAATCAGAAAATACATAGAAGCACACAAAACGTGATTATTGCGAATGCATGTGTTTCAGCTTCTGCTGCACGCATATCTGGCGCCACTGGAAAGGGAAATCTGATTTAAGCTATGGAACATTCGAAAATAAGTTTCCATAGAGAATATAAAAATCTGTGTCAACTGGAGAAGATAGGCTGAACGGACTTGCTCTAATGAGTATTAACAGAGATATTGATATCACGGTGGAAGAAGTTATCGACAGATTCGCTCAAAAACAGAGGAAAATCGATTTGTGATTTCGTACATTTATGTTTTTCAACAGTTTTTTATGCTCCAGAATTATCAATAAATTGATCAATACTTATTCAATACAATATGATTTCAACTGTTTTTTCCACAAAAAATTTTCTGGCTACGCCACTGTTCGTTGGGGATTCTTTGGGCGTATGTATGTATTGGTATTCTGTTTAATTTTGCTATTTGTTTTTTTACTTCAAGTTTGTGAATTGGAGGGTATCTGTAACGTTAACTTTAGCATTAAGAACATTCAGTACGTCCATACCTAAAAGCCCTTCGAAATATGAGTGAAATTAAAATAGAAGCAATTTACGACATTTTCCATCTGTCCTAACAGAGTTTTCTCAAAGTAAGCTGGCTTTGATACAACCCCAATCTAAGTTAGGGTTATCTATAACAAAGGCTTCTTTGGATTTTCCAATTACATTGTTTCTAATATTTCTCAAGAGGACTTGCCCAATCAAGGTTTGATTGGAACTGGAGATAAGCAAAACTACTTCCTCAACACTTGTAAAAAAGGAGTCCAAGGTATTTGGAGTACCATCGAAGGTTTGGAGTTCTTTGACATAAGCAAGCATTTCAGTATGGGTCAAGGCTGGGCTTGGAGCTGATATGTTGATAGTTCTATTTCTTCTCTAGCTACTGGAATAATTGACATTCAGCGTTTTATGGTGTTCCCCACGTGTGTGACTGTCTTAATAATATGTACCTATAATATATGTATGTAAAATATTAATATATGTATAATAATAATTGATAATATGTATAGTGTATTCGGTGTGTGTGTAGGATAAGTGCTCACCAAGGACGACTCGAAGTTGAAGAACGTTTCACCAAAGCTGTTTCTGAAGAAACAGCTATTGATAATTGATATTATATTTTAAAATTTAAGTTTTAATCACGTCGGCGGTTATCGTTTCCATAGCGTTCAGAAAATAGATACATACATATGGGCATTTCCGCGGTCGCTCACACGACTTTCGGAAGCAAAATAAAACTTTATATGTAGAATAAATCAAACAAAATCAAATATTTTAAAATTCATCACTAAAAATTTGTTGTAGTATTATGAGAGTATTATCAATCGTAAAAAAATTGAGAGCCTTCGGTTTTTAGTTTATGAGAAACCCAACTTTAATTGCAATTATTTTTTACATATAAAATTTTCTTCACTATTTTGACATAAAAATATAAAATTTGAACATTTCTTAATAATATATAATGAAAATCAGCAAGATCTTGAGTACTTTTTTTTGAGTCTCGTGGTTGACTTTTTTGCGGAAATGCCCATATATAGATTGATAAGCATATATGTATGTATGTATGTATGTATGTATATACATATGTATGTATATACATATGTATGTAAGTTGACTCATCAGTGACTCATCTGAGCATCACCAGCTGTGAAAAAGCTCACTGCCCGTTTTTGCTCTTGTGTTGTTGTGGAAAAAATAAATTAATCAAATTTCGATTTTTTTCAGCGGGAACCGCACTCGAGTATGTGTAGACGGATATATGTATATGTATATACGTACATATGTACATATATGAAATTAGATAAATATGTATATGTATTTTAGGAAGGAAAAAGTAAACAGGACAGTAAAAATTAGGACTGGAAAACATGTACATATGTCCATACAATTCAGAGTGAAAAGTTGCTATGGAAAAAGCAGGAACTTTTCACTGCAGGTCTGTATGTATGTATGTATTTGGAAATTGAATGGAATTGAAATAAGAAATTTGTCTTCTTATCAGAATCTCCACCAGGGCAAATGCTGGGGCGAGCGGAACGAATATATCCGGCTCGAAGGACCAATGATTGTGGGAGGATGGAGCTTCTGATCCAATTAGCAAATTCCTTCGAACTTTATATGGGGCCAGTCCCAGATGGTTATTGAACAGATGGAAAAAAAGAACAGCCGTCGGATATGTTCTCTTCTATATATATTCACTTTATTCACAAATGTATAAAATGATGTGACGCGAGATTAAATTTATGTTGTATTGCAAATGGAAATGTATGTACAGTGGACCACATTAATATTCGGTTTTTTTTTTGTTCAACTTTAAACGCGAATAACTCTTCTAAAATTAAGTAAAACAAAAAAAAGTTAAAATAGTAAGTTAAAGCTGGTTTTTACCTTTGCATAGAGGTACAACAACACAATATTTATTTTAAACTAAAAAAGAAAATTAACAAAATCAAAAAAAAACTGCAAATTCGTGCCACATTAATATTCGGTTTTTTATATGTAGTATATTACACCTACATTAACTAGAAAACGAAAATTATTTAATGTTAAGTGGGATACCCATCGTTGTTAATAATATCTTTAGGACATTATGACATATTTTGTATATATTTTTTTTTAGTAAATTCTTTGCCAATTTTGGCCCACTCTTCCTAAGGCCGTTGTTTTAAGTCGGATATGTATGATATTGGAGTTTTCCCCACTCGGCGGTCCAACTAACTCCAAAAATTTTCAATAGGGTTGAGGTCATGCAATTGGGGCAGCGTTTCCATAACGTTTGGGTAGTTAAACAGTAACCGGGGCTTCTCCTTATGGGCTTCAAGGCGTGGGTCATTGTCTTGGTATAACTTAAATGTGAGCGCAACCGAAAACTCAGGCTGAAATTTGCCAAAGATCACTTAAAAGAGGATCAAAACTGGTGGAACTTATTGATTTTCTTGGACGAGAGCAAATTTAATTTATTTGGAAGCATTGGAAAGACTATGGTTTGGCGGAAACCCAATTGACAACTCCAGAAGAAACATTTACGGTCAACCGTGATAAGCGGGGAGTGTTGTGGTACCTCTATGCAAAGGTAATACAACCAGCTTTAACTTACTATTTTAACTTTTATTGTTTTACTTAATTTTAGAAGAGTTATTCGCGTTTAAAGTTGAACAAAAAAAAACCGAATATTAATGTGGTCCACTGTATATCAAAATGAAAAGCAGAACAAAATCGACTGAACGTGATGGCGGCTTCCATATAAATTGCTCTTCACGCGCCAGTGTGCCCGTCCGGCACCTGGCCATAAATCTTCCAACCTTTTTGCATACTTTTGGGCGTTTTCTCCAATATACACTACACAAAACATGCCAACCTATACTACCCATTTAAGTATACACTTTTTTTTTTAAGCCATGTAAAAAAAAATAAAAAAGATTTTTTTGCTTGATATTTAATGATTTAAATACTGTTCATATACATAGGAATCTCGATGAATATTATTATCCGAGCAAGTGTTGTGTGTAAACGAAAACTTTATTGAAAGTATAAAACATGGAATTCCGGATGCACTTGCTATAATATTATTTTTTCACTATGTTTTATGGTTGTATGGTTGATGATAGCATATTCTATGTTGCAGATTATAGGGTACCAAGCGCGTCATACTTTCAAGAAAATTGATTTGTTATCGACATGTAACAGAAAATATAAATAAGTTATCGATATGTTAAAACAATGTTATAATCGTGTTAACCAAGCGAGTACGGTCGCACAGTATGTTATTTAGCAAACTTAAACGGGTACGGTCACGCTGTCTGTTAGTTAGCAGACGCAAATTGTAAAATCGAATTTTTCGTAGTGATGCATTTAACCAGACAAAACCAATATTAATTCCCATAAAATAGTCAATAAATATATAAAATTATTCAAAATAATAACCCTGGCATTAAGTGTACGCGTGTGCATAATCAGAATACCCAAAAATATATTTTAAAAAAGGTAAAATTAAAATGGGCGTGCAAGAAAAATGGCGTAATCACGCACAAAAAAATGAAAGAAAAAACAAAACCAACAAACGCAACGCAAACGGAATCTAAACTCTGTGTCAGCAATACTTGGAAAAACGGGAAAAAAATTTAAAAATGAAATTGTGAAGCAAATGACAAAAATATATGCATATAAGCATATTATATTCATATATAAAATACTTATATATATGCATATACTTTCAATATCGACGATGGCATCAGACACACGCACACATACGCAAATATATATGTATATTGTACATACACAGGCAGGCAGGCACATACGCACGCACGTTCGTATCATCGGACTGACTGACTGGTTGGGTTGTACATAACGTCGAGAGTTGAACACATAAGGGCTCTGGCTCGGCTCAATTTATAAATATGTATGCACATATACATACATATGTATATGTGTGTACATAAGAAAAAAAGCATGTGGCGCTGCTGCTGGCGTCAACATTGCAGTTGGCGTCGCTGCTTTTGCGCTGCAAGGGATTTTATTACGTCGAAAAATACGTTTGGTTTGGGTTCGTTCGTTTTATATTTTTGGATATTTTACACATGTATCAGGTTTGTATGTATGTATGTATATACATGCAATGCATATGTATGTATGTATTTATGTACAAACACATATACATTTCTCTTATATCCCCCATATGCAGTCTTTTGCGCTCTCGTTCTCTCTCGTTTACTCTCCGTCTGTTCGCCTCCTTTTTTCGAAAATGCAACGTAACGGGAAACTTTAGCGAGTGCAATGCTGCAGCAAGAACAACAACAACAATTCAAAATGAAACGGGAACGGTACGTGAATGGGGAGCATATTTTCGATTTTCAACTGAAATGGCGGCGGCAGCGTCCGTTATCCTCCACCGTTACAAAGTGGATTTATCTATAACAAGTGCCAATGCAATAAGTTTTAAGGACAATTAAATTAATAATTGAAAATCTTTTGTAATACCTGTAAATGTATTGCTCATACATTACATGTATTGTATATATGTATGTACATACATATATAATTTATATGTATGTATGTGTTTCATCTGTGATTCACTTGGACAAAACAACAAAATTGTTTTTGTTCCTGAAAATGACAAGGAATCTGATGGAAAGTTATATCCATGACTCAGTTAATTTGTACGAGTATTATGTTTTTCTGATTAGTCACCTGTTTCACAGATTTTGCAAATTTAATTAGTTGAATATCCCTCAAGGGTAAATACATACGTTGTGTATAACAGATAAGATTGTTTTTGTATATGTATATATTATATTTTTTATTTTCTATTATAGCGCCATGTAAAGTCAGATAAATAAGAACGCCAAACCAAAAATAGTTGAAAAAAAACGTTAAGTCGACTTTGTAATGCCCTCTCTTAAATACATAGGTGGATTGTTTATTCTTTTTTCTCGTTTAAAAGTGATTTGATATGTACACAAGTGTTTATATCGAGTAGTTAAATGATTACTTTAATTCTTTTGTTTAAAATTTGTCGATAAGAGCACAGCTGTTTTATTCCTATAAATGAATTGCAGTTTTCTATGGAAACATTTGATATATTGAATCAAATGATTTTTAACAATCCATGTAAAATTAAGGGAATTTGGATTTTGTCCCTCGCATTGTTAATTCTTATATGTTACGGGGAAATTAATTTGCTGTTTTCATTAAACACATGACAACTTCCAAGAATAATATAAAAATGTTCCAGATATGACTCAGGAAGTCGTGTGTGTTTTTGATCAAGAGCTATGTACTAAACAGAATTTAGTTAAACAGAAGGAAATTTGTTATACCCTGTACCCATCGAGTAAAGGTGTATATTAAAGTTGCCAAAATGTATGTAACAGACAGAAGGAAACATTTCCGACCCCATAAATTATATGTATTCTTGATCAGCATCAAAAGCCAAGTCGATTTAGATTTATCTCTCTCTATCCGCTGTATGAACATCGAGATCTTGAATACTATAAGAGATAGAGCTACCGAATTTCGGGCCAACATTCGTCTAGTGTCTACGCAGATCAATTTAATAAACACGAATAACTATAGTATAATTAAACTATAACTATAGTATAATTATTTAGTGCAGTCAATTAAATATCCTATACGTACAAAATGAAATTTCATTAAAATCGGACAATAAATATCGGAGATAAAGATGTAAACGTTTTGCACTGAAATGGCAAGTGCAGTAACTGCTGATATGAGTGAGCGAGATATTATGTATTTGCTGCTTTTTACCGAATAACACAGAAGTTTCATTCTCTGATAGTTTCGGCTTGTTAAGAGAATTTTATAACAAATTTGTATGAAATATTTCTAGTTTGTATAGGGTATACTCCAAGTCGACCAAATCTTTTCCGTTCGAAAACTTTTCATTTAGCAGGTTTAGGTTTATATTAGTAAAAATTGCCGAATTAGCAAATAAAAATTTAATTTTGTCTCAAATTTAGTTTAATGTTTTTATCAGATATTTAAGCATTCTGCTTATTGTGCTGCGTCATTCGCTTACACTGACTTTCTACTACTATCAATAGCCAAATCGAAGGTCTTCTACCCAAAGTGAACTTTCGACCCGGTATTAGGTAGGCGAGCGAATAGTGAGAGAAACTTTTGGCCCCAGCCGGGCAGCAGCAGCAGCAGAGCTCTGCAGTAATTTCGATCAACCGCCGACCGAGTTGAATGCAGTCAGTAGGAAGAGTCCTTCAGTTGACATCCTCAAAGCAGCAGAAGCAGCATGAGGAGCATGAGCAACCCTAATACAGATACACACACACAAACATAGCAGAAGCAGCAGCAGCAGCTTTTCTTCCCTTCTCACTGTAGTTGAAAAACTGGAATTTTCATCCCTGTCGTCATTTTAATTTTATTATTATCAGCTGAGGTGGGGGTGCAGAGAAAATAGAAAATTTACAAAGTTTTCTGAAATTTATTATTATTTGTGCTTGGATTAGGAGTGGAATGAAATCGACTGGCATGGAGATTGGTGGGGCATGTGCGTGCGCGTGGCTAGCGTCAGATGATAAAGACAACTACATACATACATACACACACATACATACACACACACACATATACAATCTTTATATACATAACATATGTGCATATAACTAGTATGCCAATGTGTGTGTGTGTGTGTGTGTAGAGTAGTAGTACGTACAATCTACGTGTTTTGGGGTCTAGCGCGAATGTTATCGCTCTATTTGTGTGAAAAGAAATCATCAGCAACAACATCAGCGAAATAAATGAAATACGTCAAAAAGAAAAAAAAAAAAAAAAAACAAGAACCGTATCTTTGGTGTAGATATTTACCTCTTGCACTTTTCCTCTTTCCTTTTTTGCATTCCTTTCTCTACAAACCACTTGTTTGTCCCGTTAATAAAGGAAAACTGCAAATAGCCAGGGATACATACATACAAACATATTCCGAGAGTAACAAAACAAAATTTTCATACTTTCGCATATTCTTAAATTTAAGGATAAGAATATTAAAAAAATATTCATAGCCACTAATACATACATATGTATGTACATACATATATACACATCATCGCATAGAATTGATAAATGTATTAGCTTGAAAGTGAACATTTAATTCAGACGGTTTTTATACCCTTGCAGATGGTATATTCTTGATCAGCATGATTAGGCGAATCTATCTAGCCCTGTCCATCTGTCTGGATCAACAGCTTCTCCTCCGAGACCCTTATAGCCACAGATCTGAAATTTTCTACATAGAATTCTTTTTGCAGCATGCATTGTATATCTCGGAATCATCTTGATCGGCCGACTATAGCTGTAGGAAACGAATTGGACAACCATAGCTTGTTCTTATTTGCTATTCCCGATATATAAATAGAGACCCTCGAATACACTTTATTGGTTCTGGTCAAATATATAGAGGGTATACGGCCGTGCTAAAGTTATCCCATTTTTCAGTTATGACTGCTTATCCTGTCGATTTCCATAAAGAGCGATTAAAGATGTGTCGTTTCAATTTCCATTATTTTAAAAGTTAAT
Source organism: Drosophila sturtevanti (assembly GCA_018150375.1). Lineage (NCBI taxonomy): Eukaryota > Metazoa > Arthropoda > Insecta > Diptera > Drosophilidae > Drosophila > Drosophila sturtevanti. The sequence goes on from JAECWJ010000564.1 coordinate 169,318, forward strand.
TTCGAGATTCTTTGCGAAAAAGGAAAAATGTTAGAAATTTATGTTCTTCAGTCTATTGTAAAAGTCTTAAAGCTACAAAGCTTTAATTTTGCATAAAAGCTTTGTTTTTACTACGGTCATTCTATATCTCCAATTATCCTGATCGAAGGATTATGCGATTGTATAGCTTAATTCTTGTAATATATTTGGAGGGTTCTTCTATTGATCCAAGGACAATGTCTAAGATCTCAGCTTAGCTATAAAAATGTACTTAATTTTTGTTTTGAAGAGAACAGATGTACCTAACCGAGCTAAAAGAAGGGCATAAAACAAATGAACCGGACCTGTCAAAAACTAAAAATCCCAAAATTGCCAAAAAAAAAAAAAAAAAAAAAAAAACTGCACTTGTATGTATATCCGCATACACACATTTTTACATACATACATACATGTATGTAGGTACATACACATTTACATTTGTATGCATTTTGCATCTGTGTGCTCTCATTTCTGTCGAACGCGAAAGACCAGATGAAGATGGACGACCGATCGACCGAGTGGAGGAGCAACCTTTTATTTACTTTTTGTGTTGTTGGCCAAGGGAAGATATAGGGAGTCGTCGCCGCCGACCTGAAATCTGAAACCTCTGAACAGATGTTCCAAAATTTCACCAAAGCATTTTGTTTTTTGTTTTTTTTTTTTTCGAACATTGCACATGCTTTATACATGCATACATGTGTGTGTGTGTGTGCCTGTGTGTGTGTGCGACAATGCAAAGTGTGAAACAAGAGTCGTTTTTTTTGTGTTTCTTTCGTTTCACATACTTATACCTGCCTTATTTTATTCCAGGTAAAATCGACATCGACGACGACGACAGCGGAATACCTAAAAGCAACAACAGTGAAGCCATCGGCGGAACGCAGAATAAAGAAACAAGGAAACATTTGCCAAGCCAAGCAACAGCAACAGCAGCAGCAACAAGAAAAACCACTTCAACAAAAGAGGATAACATATTGGAAGAGCTCACTCACATATAAACACACACAACACACACACACACACTCTAACACTCTGCACTCGCGCACACAGATACACTGAAGAAAAAGTTGAAAGAGAGACCAGACATTGTGTGAGTGTTTGTGTTTGTGTGTGCGTGTGCGTGTGTGTGTTGTACGTGCCCGGTTGAACGGTGGGAAAGTAAACCGACATCTTTTTTGTACGAGAGTTTTGCAATCAGAAAAACGACAACCGACAACCAACAAGCAACCAGTCAGACAGACATAGCCAGTCAAGGCAGCCCTTTGATAACACGCACGCACAAAGCGATCGCAACGACAGGGAGGAGAGAGGCGACACACAGAGAGAGAGAGAGGAGAGGCGAGTGAGAGAGAGAGCCATCGACCGAGAGATCGGTCTCAAAATTAAGCTGCATTTATTCAATATTTAAAGGTAAAACAATCGAAAAAAAAAAAACAAACTGAAATGAATATTATGTGTACATACATATGTACATATGTATAATCATTTTTAGTACCGGTTCGTAATATTTTGTTTTGTTTTGATTTTCAATTTAGTATATCCAAGGGTACGTACAGGATGTGTATTTCATATCCTGAAAAAACCATATTCTATTGTTTATTTAAACTATGAAGTCTCTCTTTTCAATCAGAAGACCATTCAAATATTAATCCAGACCTTATATACATCAGAATGCACTATATATGTATATATGTACATTGTACATACATATATGTAATTTAAATATTTTTGAAATTTATTTCATCCATCTTGGTTTTTGGAATATGGAATAAATCCAATAAACATTTATTGGAGTTTGCCCGATGAATCTACAAACGATTAAAAATAAACAGTTGGTAATATACATACATATTTATGTATATATAACTTTCTTCCAAGAATTAATTTCAATCAATTTCTTAACCAATTTCGAAAATATTTCAATTTAAAGCAACTGTGTTGGATAGTGCAATTCTAATAACTGTATGATTTTTGCGGACTTTATATTCCCTACAAATACTATATGTTTCGTCTATATCAATTTTTTAAAAGGAAATGAACGTGTAGAACAATTTTCAAATAAATTTCTTATTTATTGTTTAGTTGCCTGTGGGAAGAAAGTGTTTATCCTTAAACTGTTAATCTTACAATATGAACTAATAGACATACATATATGTATTTGATTTTTCTAATTTATATATATATATCTTTTTACAGTTGTTGTTTTGGTCATCCAAATGAAAACGCTTGTTTTAAGTCCAGATGATTTGCAGAACTTTAACAAGTTCATTTATGATCCCAAATCGGCTGCTCAACTGGCGGCCAGTGCTGGGGCCATAGGAGCTGCGGCAGCGGCAGCAGCGGCTGTGCAACAACAACAACAACCAGCTGGTGCCGTTCAATTGGTCACAGGTGGTGTGGGCGTTGCATCTGGTGGTGTTGGAGTTGGTGGAATGCCCACGGCAGTGTCCACAACAACAACAACATCCGCAACGACAGCCAATAATAATTTAATGGCATTGCATTATTATTTAAAGCATCCAGGAGCTCCACAACCGCAAATGTTAGCCACCACCACATCCTCACAGCAACAGCAACAACAGCTTCATCATCATCATCATCAGCAGCAGCAGCATCAACATCAACATCAGCAACAACAATTGCTAGCCCAATCCCAGACACAGCTAAAGCAATTGCAATTGAAGCAGCCAACAATTCATCAACATCAACAACATCTAAGCTATCATCATCCCTACTATCAGCAACAGCAGCAGCAACAGACCATACAATTGGCCAGTAATCCGCATCTTCCGAAGACACAATCACAGACACAGCACCAGCACCAACATCAGCATCAGCAGCAACAATCGCATCATCATCTGCCAGTGCACGCATTGAATCAAAATTCCAATTTCTCTGCGGCTAGTTCAAGTACTGGCGGTACCGCCTCAAGTCATGCTCCCACGTTGCAATCAAATGGTTCCAGTGTGTCGCCAAATATTATATCACGGGTCACGCCACAAGTGGCGACATCGGCAATTCCCCACTCTAGCACCACCAGCAATACAACAAATATAGCTGCTGCTGCTAATGCCCTGCTGAGAGCAGCAAATCCCGCCACCTGCTCATCATCATCATCGTCATCGAGCTCCTCATCAGCTGCCTCCAATTCATCAGCAACGTCCACCAGCTCGTCCGGCTCATCGATCGCTTCCAGTTCTACGAACTGTGCCAAGAAACTAAAAACAGAGCCTGTCCTCTCGCAATATAATCAAACGGAACGTTTAAATTTCGCCAACACTTATATTGTATGGAGCGAGGAGCATTGGCGTCGTGTCATCTTTCATGATGAGCGTCGCTTTAATTTAGATGGTCCCGATGGTTTCTCCTATTACTTTCATGACTTGAGAAATTATGAGCGCACTCTGTCCCAGCGTCCGCGTGGCAATTCGGTCTACATTTACCTGATGATCTGTGTGGGTGGAGCCCTGCATTTGGAGGTATCAGCAGCCAAACAGCGTCCCGAATCCTGCATTGAGGCCATAATACGTGAGCGTCCCAATATTATTAACAAATTGGGTGGCAGTACAGAATTTGTGCTACAGGATCACAATTGGATGTCACATGCACTGCCCACAGCTCAGGATCTGCTCAATGCCGAAGGCCTCAAAACACAAAAATGGCCAACAATTGCCCATGACTTGAACATAATGGAGAATATTTGGGGTTGGTTAATACGTGAGGTATTCGAAGGTGGACGCAAATTTTCACGCAAGGATGATTTAATAATTCGCATCAAGGATACGTGGTCGCGTCTACCGCTCGATTTGATCACGAATCTATATAGCACACTGCCGGAAAGGATTACAGAGTTGTATTATACACAAGGCGTCTATACGAATTGTTGACAACCGACCACCGCCTGGGCCTGGCAGTATTGCACAAGGATAATGTTCTAAACGGGACGAATGAGCAAGAAGATGAAGAAATAACCCAACAACAGCAACAGAAAAAGAAAACAATAAAAGCAAACTGAAAACCAACTGCGCAATATGGGCAAGAGATAGACAGAGCGAGAGAGAGAGAGAAATCTTTATATACAATTTAACTTAACAATTTTTTTGTGTATAGCTTTAAGATATGTGCAAAAGGAAGCAGATGATGCCGCCAATGCTGGTGATGATCCTGATCCTGATGACGATGATAATGATTATTGATGTTGATGACGATGAGAGGTTTAAGGATATAAATTTTCCTTTTTTTTATTAGTTATTAAACCAATTTTGTAATTAGTGTTTTTATTAAATATACCCTGAAATATCCCCCCCACCACCCTCCCCCCCTCTTCCCCCAAACTCTTTCAAATCCTTTCCCTGCCGTCCACTCCTTCCCACCACCCCTCCTACGTTTCTATGAATGTAAGCTTTAATTTAAGTTATCTTCCTCTTCCTTCTCCCTCCATGGACCCGTTAATTTAACCAACCCCCCTCCACCTTCCGCACCCCAAATTAGTTACAACAAATTTCATTTAATTGCAACTCTTTAACTCCTTTTGTTGATTGTTTTTAGTTATCCAAACAAAAAAAAAAAGATAAGAATGATGAAAGAAAAGAAAGCAGAAAACAAACAAAAAAAAATTATATGCGAACAAAACTAAGGCAAAGCAAGCAAATATACGTATATATATATATACATATATAGATATATATAAAACTTGCAATTGTGAGGGAGATGATATACTTGATACATACATATATATATACACATATATAAAAATATATGTATATATATGTGTGTGTGTGTGTGTGGTAAATCTACTCCTTCAACAAGCCCCCCCCTTACTTTGTAACTAAAGTATTATTTTAAGGCATAGTTTTTGTTGTAGCAAATTACATAAACTCACATTAAAACATAAAAAAAAAAAGAAAAAGAAGCAAAGGAAAAAAAATGAGACGGAGAGAAAATCCTATCATGTATGTAAAATTGTTTACGAACAGAAATTATAATTAAACTAATTATCAATGTAATTAATACATATTAATTAAACAACAACAACAAACACCTAAAAAAAGGCGATAAAAAGAAAAAAAAGCAACTTTAGTGTTAATTTAAGATCAAAACGAAATTCAAACTAGAAATCATGCTGAAGAAATCATCCATAATCCTCCCGATCGAACAAGTTTCCTATTCAAATATAGAACAAAACACAAAAAACGAAAACAAATGGCAGCTACTGGTGAGCTCCATTCCTCAAACAGAAGAACGAGCGAACTCTACCAATACTTAATATATATACATACATGCCTAACTATATATATATGTATATATATATATATATATATAGCAAACGGATGAACTGAACAAACTGCAAACTCGTTTGAAGACGATGATAAATAAGAAGAAACTATCAAATCAAATATACATCTACCATATTAATATGAATATGAAACTCTCAATTCGGCCGGATGAGAATAATGGAGAGAGGAAAACTAATGAAAAACCAATGTGATTTTCTTTTGTTTCGCTTCATGGGGTAAAATCAACCACAAAACAAATCTTTATACATGCATATATACATACATATAGAAAAACAAAGGGAATTACTATGATAAATTAATTAATAAAACAAACAACAAAAAGAAAAAAAAAGAAAAATGCAATTACCAATAAAAACTACCAGCAAATACGTAAAAAATTAACAAATAAATTTGTTTCTCTTTCTATCCTTGAATGTGCCTGATATATGTAATTACTTATGCATAAAAATATACATACATATATGTATATATCAGCATCCGTATAAAGTCTTAAAACGATATACATATATGTGGATTGCAGCCTATTGACTTATAAATGGACAGAATAGTTTGTCAAGTCCATCTACAACTTGTCTTAACTTCTTGTAAAGGACAAAGATGAAAAAAAAATATGGATAAGTTGGGATATCCCTTTATTTTCCGAATCCCACGCAACAAGTAAATAATAGATATGTAGTTAATAAAGTAATCTTCTCCTTGTCGATCCTTCACGTATAGTTGAGTTGAGGCACATATAAAGAAAAACTTGATTCCTATTAACTATTATCCTTGCACTAACGGCGTGGGTTGAGGTCTGGATACGAGCTAAGCTAAGCTGAGACACATTTCTAGACTATTCTCCAATATCCTGTATATACTTTTTTGGTTTCCCTATGTGAGTGGTACCTCCGAATAGAGTTATGGCCATCATCGATAAATATTTTTTATAGCCTTGGCTTCTACTTAAGAGTGTATCAATCGGGTAAGGAAAATCCCTCTAAATTAAATTAAATTGATTCGAATATTTTTGGATTTAGTTTACGACACTCGATGTACGCGAATGGCAACTAGCGGAATTTTTCAAAATGATTAAATCACCATCAACCCTATTTTTAAATCCAATTGTGAAATTTGACTCCATTTTATGTTATATACATATATATTATATATATTCCCTTGCAGAGGGTAAGTATGTATATTAATTTTGGTCAGAAGTTTGCAACGCATAGAAGGATACATCTCCGACTATATAAAGTACATATATATATTATTGAACATCTCAGAATAAACAGCTGAGACCCTTATAGCTACAGTCATTGTATATATATATGATATATTATCCCGATCTCATAACTTTTAAACTGAATTCTCGAAAATTTGGAGGCCATTTGTTTCTTTTACTTATACATCATCACATTAAGACCGAAATTCCTCTTTAATTCATAAAAAAAACTATTTTTCATTGATCGGGCGATCATATTATATGTATAACTGTCATGGGAACCATCGGAATAAAGTTAATAACTCTAATATTTTAAAACCACGACATAATATTTGTAAGTTTCATATACTGCTTTACACTTTCAACAAGTTTTATCAGAACCGGTTGACTATATCATATAGCTGCCATTGGAACAATCGGTCTTCAAAATTTCTTGTTTCTCAAGCTAGGGCCATGAAATTCAGTATTTGTAGGGTTGGTATGTGTAGGAATATCTTTGTTGAGATTTAAAAGAATCGGTCGACAATATTGGGTCGCTGCCATAGGAACAATCGGAGCCAAATATTTTTTTGTTCAGATAACTTGTTTTCTTATGCCATGGATAAATATAAGTATTGATTTGACTAGTTTTATATGCATTCTTCTTAATGGTTCTGGTAAATTATATATAGTTGTCAATGACGCAATCTGCAAGGTTTTAGTTAGTTTTAGTTAGTTTACGGTGCGCGATATACGCGCAAGACATAAAACTATAAGTTATGCCCATGAGAAGAAAATGGATTTAAATCCAAAATTTGAAATTTGTCTTTTTTTACATTACATATACTTAGGAGTATATTCTTTTTGAATAAAAATTAATGTTTTTGATTGTGAGCTAAAGGTAAAATCAAATATGATGAATATATCCAAGAAAAATAGCTGAGTTGTATCTAAATAATTTTTTTCCTAAGTTTGCTTTTGTGAGCGATTTTGCAATATCTTAAGATTTTTATGGAGTGATTAAATTTTCAATAAAGAAACTTCAGTTTCGCATATTCGATTAGTTTTCCTTAAAGGTGGTAAAAAACTTTATTTCAAATATACATATAAAATATGTGCGTTTGTGTATAAAAATCTTTGTATATAATACTTTTTAATATATTTTATATAAATTTAAAAATTGTAATACAGGCAAATATATGTAGTCAATATGAATTGCTATATTGGCACGGCTAAAATCGTCTAAGAGGCACTTGTTACAAGATCCATGCAGTCATCATTTTTTTTTTTTTTTAATAATTAGATCAATCACTTGATATTCGAGGAATGGACTATGGTATATGTGTGTTCTAGACACACTTAAAATCATCTAGATTTATATAGCTGCCCGAATTTGATCTGATCTGATTTTAATTAAGAACATATATATTATCATGCAACCTAAATGTTGTGCTTCTATGTATATATCTACAGTAGTCGTATTCAATCGATTTCTTGTGCTTTTCTTTCTTAAAAAATAATAATTCATTTAAATTTTGTCTTTTACGATGTTATGCTTCTCACGCAGGCTGGACTGCAAAATGGCATTTCCTGTTTGACACAGAAACGACCACCAATAAGCGACTTGGAGCACTCTCTGCCTGCACATACAAAGCATGGTCCATGCCAGTGTATATCGCCCCAGGCTACACCCTGATCAGAAGGACCAATCGGTAATTGGCAACGTTTACAATTAACTGCAAAAAATTTATCATAGCATTGCAAGCATAGAGGCATATTGGATTTCTCGTCGGGAATGTATTGTTGGCCAGCCAGGGGTTCATCGCATTGATAGCAACAGAAATGTTTAATGTGGAAAGTTGAACCTTCGGCGGCAGTGTACTCCTTGGTAAAGATCAATTCATCGCAGGCTTTACAGCGTGGAATTTTCAATTTGATGGCCAAATCTCGACCACAATATACTTGTCCATGATGGAAGAAGTAAACCAAATCGGCAAGAAGTTCACGACACGTCTGACACTTAAAGCAGGCCGGATGCCAGGCAATCTCCTTGCCAGCTCGTTCCGCTTTAACCGCCACTTCACCAAAGTTAATAGGTAAATTACAATCTCGACAATTGACCAAGGTTGGTGGCATCGCAGCGGAAGTGGGCTGCTGTAGCTGCAGTTGCTGAAACTGTTCGGCAATGCCCTGACAATTGGGATACATGTTCATGTCCTCAATACCTGGAATCGAAGAAAATTTCCCTAATGCAGCATTAAGTTCCGGTGTTGAGGGTTTCGAATGGAAACCGGAATCATTGCTCAAGGATGCTGGAAGATCAGCATAAGGTTTGCCATAGGCAATGTCTCCAGCTGTTCCAGCTGCTGCCATATTAGCAAATACCTTTTCAATATCATCCAGCAATTGTTCATCATTGAGTAGCCAATTGTTGATATCCTTCAAGGGTTTCAATAAATGACACTGGTCATGTTGTATTCTCTTGTCCTCAAGTGCACCAAAAAGCTGGTCATAGAATGATCTGTTGGCCACTGCCGATTGGAGCATGTTTTTATCCACTCCAACATCCTGCAATTGGGCTCTAGTTACTGGCGACAGTCCCTGCAGATGGCTAAGACTACCAATGTCAGCCGGTTTGCTAGACAAAATTAGCGTTGGTTGCGGATGACCAGATCGTGCCGCTTGCAAAGCTTGTTTCAAAGGTTCCGCCTGGACAATTTGGGCAAAGACCGGATCACGCTCATAGTCTATATGAGCTGGCAAACCACAATCGTAAATTATAGTCGAGACATTACCAAATTTAACGCGTCGCATCGGTGTATCCTGGCGCATCTGGGAGCCAAAACGAGCCTGTACTGGATTCTTAAGAGGCAATGGCGAGTTAAAGGGAGTTCCTGGTAATGATTTAACAGGAGTCATTGGTTGTTGCGGACAAATGGTATTAATCTCGGCACGAAATTGTGGATTCGTTTTAAATTCCTTGCGGAATTCAGCAATTGGACCCAATTTTGGATCTCTGGAAATGTTGTAATTCTTTTCCTGTAATAAAAATTTATATAAATTAATTCTAAATAATCGTTGAATTTTCTTATGTATATGTATTTATTTTACCTGAAGTAAACCCAACACCTTGTCATATATTACACCATGATTCACCAAACTTCTTAGTGCCGGTTGACTAATGCCCAAGAGTTTCTCTTTAGTTTGGGCACAAAGACCAGTAAACTGTTCCATAGAATCAGTTAACGGTTCGGAAAAGGCAACCAGCAGTTTGGGCTGGGTATTTGCTGGAGCTTCCATAGCTTGAGCCACTTTTGGATTGGATAATACATCATTGAGGGTGGGATCGGGAATGGGAGCAATGGCCAAGATCTGCCAAGTCTTCTCAGCTGGAGCAGCCACTACCTGTTCAACTTGACCATGCACTAGGCGACTGCCTACTCTCACAACTATACCCTGACCCACACATTGTTCACGCAGCTTTTGGACATATTGCTGCAGCTGCTGAGCCTCAGTCTCTGTTAGGCTGTCACAGAGCGTTGCGTCCAGATCATGGGCAGGGACTTGGAATTGCAGTTGTTGCTTACGCCTATGGGCAGCATCACTACCGGCCACAGGAATCTGTGAGGCTCCCAGTTTTTCCATATAATCTGTAACCACATCCGGGGAAGCATTCGGTGGTACCCACTCCAATTGGACGGGCTGGCTTGCCAAGGCCTTTATTTTGATATAAGCCGGCTTTGCGCGAATCTGGCCCAAAATCTCGAATTGGGCCCAACCTGAAGTTTCATCGTCCTGGCACATATGCTGATCTTTGCGGCATTTGCAGTTCCGACACACCTTCCGCCAGAAATGAAGATCGAGACCTGGACATTTATCTAGACACTCGGTACACGGAGCTCCCGCACCAGATTCATGTCCAAGTTTAGATTTTTTTAATTGTTCTCGACGCTTTTCCAATTGCGATAGCCATTCTGGGGCCAAGGGAGTTTCCACACAAGAGTTGGAGTTAGCGGTGGCCGCCATGATTCATTTCACCAGTATTCAGACAATTTTGGGAATGGGGTGTTCTGTTCGTTTACTTTGGCGTTTATCACCGCAAGGGTGCCGGTTGGTCGCCCACAATGCCGCAATGACTCACGATTTCAAGGTTTGTAAATTCAGAATTTTAACGACATGTGTAAGTCATTGATAGAATGAGAATAACAACACACTATTTAAATGCATATAAAAAACTTAACATAACTAGGGCTGCAAGGCCATCGATGGTACTATCGATAGTATCGATTGGTTTTAGAAATGGCGATAGTTTTGTAGGACCATCGGGCATGTAGTCTCAGAAGTTTTCATACGTAATTTTTTAGTTCATTATAAATATGACTTTAAGCACTAAATACTTTTCGGGTTAATTTGACCGTCACGAGCTCAGTAGTTAGTAGGTGAACATGTTTGTGTAGCAAATTCGACTGTGGATACACCCCTTAACACAAATCCCCAGTCGTGAGCTCATCTCCAACGCGACTATTGCCCGTTAAATATTTTTCGCGGCCTATTTAAAACTTTTAATTAGAAACATAAAACTAATTTTGGTATGTAATAAAACAGTTTATTAATAAATAGAGTCAATATCAATAAAGTGTACCTACTATATAGTTGCAATTAGTTTTTAAGTTATCAATTAGTGTTGTAAAAATTACAATTAGAGAGTTAAATTCATATTTCAACAATCAACCAAAAAAAATTGAAATGTTTTCAAGTTGATCTCGATATAATTAAAAATTTTTTAATTTATTTATTAATTTTCGAACCAATTTCCATTTTAACTAATTTGAAAAAGGTTAAGTTTAGCATAGTTTAAATTGAGTATTTGCCAAATTTGAATATTATTAGTTGAAAGAATATAATTTTGGATCGATCTTTCTAAGGGGTGCTTTAAGATATAACTGACTAACGGCTAATTTGTCTCGGCTATTGATATACATAAATACATAGGTAAAATAATTTTTATACAATTCCCCAACAAGATAAATATGTATGTTTGATATTTATGTTGATAAAAACAATTTGCATTTTTATTTATAAAATAAATTGTTACTTATAATTTCAATAATTTAAATTCGTGTCATTTTGAAACGAAGTGGCCCTTCTGGAGCATACATAAAGGTCACAGCATAGTCCAAAGGTTTGTGCTTGTATTCTAATCTATATGTGCGCAGCAATTTGGCCAAAAGGATTTGCATTTCCAGATCAGCAAAACGGCGCCCCAAGCACATGCGAGCACCATAACCATATGGCAAAGAGGCAAATGGATGCAATTTGCCTGGCTCACCACCATGTTGTGGTTTTAACCAGCGTTCTGGTTTAAATGTTGCTGCATCTGTCACATACTCTTCCATATTGCCAGTGACAATGGTGGGGAAGACAGCTTGAATTCCTTTAGGAACTTGATAGCCACATATAACGCTATCCTCCTGCAGGGTGCGACCATTACCAATCACTGTACTGTACATTCGGAATACCTCCTTTATAAAAGCCTTCAAATAATGCATTTGGTCAAGTAATGGAATGGTTAGAGGGGTTTTTTCATCTGGCAGTAAACGTTTCAGTTCCTGATGTACTTTCTCTTGCTCCACTGGTCGGGTGGCCAATTGATAGAGCATTGAACAAACAGCCATGGAAATCTGAATAAAGAAAACTACTAAGCAATTGTATTAACTATGAATTTATGATCTTACAGTGTCTATTCCGACCAGTATCAAATCGAGTGCCATTATTGTGGCTATTTTCTCATCCTTTTCCGACATGATCACCTTCTCCACCAATGACGGTTCGCCCACACGCTGGCTAGAATCTTGATTCTTTAAACGGTTTGTTGCACTCTCTATATACTTCATACACACACTGAAATGAATGTGTTAATAATAAATGTTTACGCTTCGCGGCTAAAATTAAATTTACCCAACAAAAAAATCCATGTTCTTCACATAGCGTGTCCAGATGGGAGTCGGAAAGTAACGCCAAAACGGAGCTTTTAACTCTAATGTAGCAACATTGCGTAACGCAAATTTGGCAGCATCAATTATTTGTTGTGGTTCTGAATCTGGTCTTAGATTAGACTCTAGACACCCCAAGCGTGTGTCCAAGGCCACACGACCGATACCTGAAATATGAATTAAGTAAGAATCGTTTGTCTTTTCTCTTTTAGGAAACCAAAACTCACATTCCAAAGACCATTTGTGTATTTCATTGTCAAAATCTTCGGGTAACTCTTGCTGTTCGTCCAACAATTGCTCACATCGATTCAGGAAATCCTCGGTAATAACCTCCAACGGTTGTAAATAACGCCTGACCGTCGATAGTTGTAGCACTGGTTTCTGTACACGTGAGCGGAACTGACGCCAAGGTTCCCCATGACTGCAAAAAGTATTTGTACTTCATACTTAGTATCTATCGATACGGATATATATTAATGTCTGTAACTTACACTCCCACAACACCGCCCAGCTCGCCGAAGAAGTCCTTGCGTACATCACTCTTATACTTCACCAGACTTGGCATCGATGGTCGGAAAGGTGTGGGACCTTCACTCCGATAGCACTGAATAGATTTGAAAACATGGTAATTACAGTAATTTACTGATAAGTTGCTGCATCGTGTATGCAGTCATCCAACCGTTAAGGCTATAAATTTTACTTACCTTTTCAATTTCATCGGCATCATAGATGAACAAAAGATCCGGTCTTCCAATTAAGCCACTAAAACGCACAATTCTTCCATAACGTTCATGGAGTAGAGATGAAATTTTGGCTACATCAGATATAGTATATTGTCCAATGATCGGCATTAGTCTAGTGAAAAGAAGAGCAAAAGTTATTATTTATTGAAAAAAAAAAAATTCCACAACAACAAAAATTACATAAATAAATAAAGTCAATGTGCAAAAATTGTTTTGTTTAACCTGCAACAAAAAGTCACACATTATGTCTAAATAGATGACCTTGAAAATTGTCAGCTAATTGAACGCTAATGAATAAGATGACGTGCCTTATGTTTTGGTCATCATAGTCGAAGATGGAGGGGAAACAGAAATGTATATGATTATCAAAACTAATATGAGAAGGTGTAAATTATGATTAAAGTTATAACAAGAATCAGTTAGTTAACTATTAACGAGGATCAACAAAAAAAACTAGTTTCGTTTTGGTTAATGAAATGATGGAATCTATTTTTGCCAACACTGTCATCAATTGAATCTTCAATTGACCATTCAAGCATAAGTGGGTCAAATAATGATCATGAATGTATCGAGATAATTCAACAGTTTGTTGCTTAAGTCTTTTGTCTACTCACCGCCAGGTGTTGCCCAAAATTGGTAAGGGTTTTGGACCAGGTATTTCATTATAGGGTAAAGCATTTTGCCACTCCCTAGAGTTTGTTAGTCCTTCTCCTTGTGACCCTATCAAATGTGGACAAGCTGTTGTCGCTGTTGCTTCAGTTGAATTTTTCCTAATAGTTGCTATTTTTATTTGACGTAGATTGGGTGAGGTTGAACTTGAGGTTGTAACCTGCCAAACCTTGGATGTAAGTTTGTTCATTTCTTTGTGTTGAGTGACAAATGCCAAACTGATTAAAATTCAAATCTGATTTCACTGCTTTTCGATTTCCAATTGTCTTTATGTTTTCTGCGGCGTTAACAGAAAGAGAGAGAAACAGCGTGCGCAATACAGCAAGACTTTTAATGACTGCATCAAAAGAAATCTTAAAGAAAACAAAAACCAGCTACCGCTTGCCCCAAATTATTGTCCACACTCTGCGATTGCCAGATGGAAACTACATAGTTGGAGCTCAAGCTCGACTTGGAGCTCGACTTAACGCTGGGAATTGAGTCGAATGTGTTTAAGCTTTTAACTGATTGCCAGATGGAAACTATTATATTTGAATTTTAGTTTCGTCTCCCTAATCCCACTGTAGCTTGTGTTAAGACTCATTTAGTTCTGTTAAAACTCGAATGAGTCGAATGAGTTTATGCTTTTACCTTAAGTTTCGAACTCGAATTTAGAATTGAGTCGAATGTGTTTAAGCTTTTACTCGAGCTTGCACAACTGGTTTTTCATATACGAATAAATCTTTTTTGTTATTCCTGTAATATTTAAGGTACTCTATATCCTGATGAATAAGATATATAATCATTAAAGAGATTTTAACGTCACAACCTCCTCCATACCATCCATTGGAAAAAAAAACTTTAACGGTCGTAAAATTTAAGGTATCGTTTCTTATTTGTCATACTCGGACAATATAAAAGCTGGAACTATAAAAGTTCTAAAAGATCTATAACTTCCTATAGTGTCTACTCTGATCAATTTTCTTAAAAATTTTTTCCATTTTTCCTTCTGCATCGTTTTCGTATTCTTTACACACTGAATTATATGTATAAATATGATAAAAATTATTCGGTTGACTAAATTTTTGATTTTACTAGATGTTGCGAAATGTTTATTTTATATTTATGTACTTATGTATATATATATATATATAAGTGTATATATGTATACATATATATATATATATATGTATGTACTTATGTATATATATATATATATGTACATATGTATTTATGTATATTTATATTTTATGTTATGGTGACAATTTCTATGGAGTTTACTTTTTTTTATATCTATACATTCTATATTAATCTGGATTTTCGGATGAAATGTCTTCTCATTAAAATAAACAAAGATACAATTTTCTTTTAAGCAGTAAATGTATAAGTATTTCTATAAGCTGATGTTCTTTTTACCTTTGGCAACGTTTAGTATTATTACTTTTTTCACTTACATATGCATAGAAAGAAGTTAATAAGTAAATATTAAATTAACTTTCGCAAAAATAATAAGAATTTTTTTTTTTTTTTGAATTATCAGATGTTCTTTATTGCATTAGTTCTTTACTTAGAACTAATTTATTAATTTTCGATCCTGCATTAGCTTTGGCTCTTGATAACGGTCACAAGAGCATCGATGTGGCAGCGATATTTTGTTGCTCAGCATTTTGTTGCAGGGATAATGTGCAGTACAGAATTTTAAGCTTTTCGGTGGTCATCACATTGTCTACAAGTGAATAGGGACTGATATTCGAGTTGGTCATGATGGAAACAATTGAGAAGGTGCGTCAGATATTAAAGTGATTTAATGAAATTAATTATTAGTATTAAAGATGGTTCGATGAAATCGAATATTGGTGTTGTTAACTTAAATATGTATAACAAAAAGGATGGGCTAACTTCGGCTGTGTCAAAATTCGTATACCCTTGCAGATTGTCTCTAAATAATTTACCAGAACCATTAAGAAGTATACGAGGGCTGCTATTTATATTTCAGGAATAGCAAATAACAAGCTATAGCATATAGTCGACCATTAATGTTACAATTCAACAGACATATGTATTTCTATGCATACCAAATTTACAAAATCCAAATTTTGTGTCCCTAGCCAGAAAAACAAATAAAATTTTCCATTCAAAAATTTGTTTGCACTGTTTGCTCCTATGGGAGCTATATGATATGGTTAATTTGTTTTGAATTCCTAATCATCGATCTTCGTCCTATATTGGGAAAAAAACAAATCTGAATAAATGTAATTATTACTTTTTTAAATCCAAAAAAATTTCAATTCTTGGGTTGAAACAAAGTTTTACCTTATTACACATTTATATTTGAAATTACCAAATATGTTTCCTGGTCCGCCGAGGACTATCACTCATTTTGTATTAGTATTATTTACAAAGCTCCTATGCCGAAAGACAAAAACTCATATCCTTTATAAATTGCCCTATATTTTAACATAGTCTTTATTTTTAAATTATTATTGTTCCAACTTAAGTTAATGTTGATCTTGACAACACATAGTAAGCAAAGTTTTTATGTAGATAATTAATAATTCCGCGACAACTACAATATTTGTTGAACAATGCTTTCAATATACAATATATGAATCAAAGTTTTTCTCTCTAAGCTGAAACACGCCGTTAAGATAATTAAAACAAAAAAGAATTTGTAACTTTCACTTTCTAGCGGTTTTAAGTAACTGAAACTTCAAATATTACTTAATAATGTTTTGTAGGATATACTATTTTTCGCTTTGCGAGCGTATCGTTTGCTGGGTTACCTAACTAAGAGCGGCGAAACTCTATGTGGGGGTCGAAAAGAGAGAGCAATAAGAGCACAATGCAATGAAGAGCGGACGATTTTTTTCAGTGTTGTTTTCTGTATTGAAATCGCAAGAAAAAAGATGAGATACAAAATATAGAAATGAAACGAACTTTTGGAAAACGAAATTCAATTGCCATCAATTGAAAATTAATAGCAACAAGAATAAGGAGCAAAACAGCTGACATTACAAATCGTGGCAGAGTCTCAAAAACCAGTTAAAATAATATAAAACAAAAGGTATTTCAAGTAAATGCAATTTGGTTGCAACTTGCAACGAGACTACAAGTACACACATACACACACACATGCATACAGACAAAAATAGGTGAAAACTGCCTACCCACTGAAAAGTGAAAGTGCAGGGATGACTATTGAAACGGAATGATATTTGAAATAAACAGAAAGTGAATGAATAATTGAAATCAAAATATAAATAAGATATTTACCGGTTTCATTTAATCGGTGGTTGTTTTACCCATTCTCTTTTAACCTGTGAGTGTGTGTATGTGATGAAGAGACTTGAAGAGTGCTATACAAATGTATGCATGTGTGCGTGTGTGCGTGTGTGTGGGCTGCAATTTAATTAAATAAAAAAAGTGAGATTTAAAGGGGTTAACTCTCATCCCTATTCCTTGATTTTATTCGCCATTATTTCAGCTGCTTTTAGCAAACCAAAAATCCTGCTTCGGCATCATGACCGATAAGTACGATGCCAATGGCGATTTTTCCAACTACACAGTTGACGACCAGGATCAGGATTATAAGCCTCGAAAAACTGGTGGACCACACAATGGCGACAGTGCCGGACATGATCACCATGGTGGCGGCGGCGGCGGCAGCGGAGTTAGCGGCATTGGAGGAGCTGATAGCAATAATGCGCAAGTAAATGAAAAGGCCAATGAATACATACGGGATTGTATGGCCGAAAGGAATCGCATGGATCGAAAATTTCCTATTGCTGAAAAGCTTATTGAGGGCGGTGAGTCATTCTTTCATATAGTCGATTTTTGCAATGATTTAGAATCGATTTTATCCATTATAGAGATTGAAAAAGTCCAGACCACCGGAAAGATACCATCTAGGGACCAAAAATATGCAGATATTTATCGAGAGAAACCATTGCGTATCTCACAACGTGTCCTAGTGCCCATACGAGAGCATCCGAAATTTAATTTTGTTGGCAAATTGCTGGGTCCGAAGGGAAATTCTTTGCGTCGACTCCAAGAGGAGACACTGTGCAAGATGACCGTACTTGGGCGCAATTCAATGCGTGATCGCATCAAAGAAGAGGAACTACGCAGCTCCAAAGATCCCAAATATGCCCATTTGAATAGTGACCTTCATGTGGAGATATCGACAATAGCACCGCCTGCAGAGGCATATGCTCGCATTGCCTATGCCATGGCTGAGCTGAGAAAATATTTAATACCCGATAGTAACGATATCATACGGCAGGAGCAGTTGCGCGAGCTTATGGACAGCACTAGCCTAAACGATAATGAAAGCAAACAAGGATTTAAAAAGGTGCAGCATGTGTCAGGCATAGGCGGTGGGATTGGTGGTGTAAGTGGAATAGGTGGAATTGCAGGAGGAGCTGGTGCTGGAAGTGGTCCCAAAAATGCCACTCATCACACTTATAGGTAAATTTAAAGCAAATCATTTGTCAGCCTTCTACTTACTAATTGAGTTGGGTTTCATTCAGGGGTAATCAACAGACATCGTTTAGTAAAAATGTCCTGGCACCCAAGCAAAAGGTGATGTCTATATTGGAAAAGGCTCGAACGGCCATGGACGAGACATATGGGTAAGTCAATTGCAATAAATGTCTCCATATAAGTAATTATCGATATTTAATTATCATTCCAAACCAAACAGTCGCGTCGGTTACGATGATGGTCTGGCCTATGATCCACATCAATCCTATGATGGATACTCCTATGCAGCGGCACATAGTCATGGTCCACCTTCGGGCATATTGGGCGGTGTTGGTAACATAACAAATCCGGGCGGTGGTGGCCTAGGACGTCACTATGAAACAACCGAATATGATGCAGATTATGGTCGTCGGGAATATTACCAACATTCACCAAATTATGCATCTGCTGGCATTGGTTCACAATCGAATCCAAATGGATCAGGCGGTGGCATTGGTGTTGGCAATGCTTCTGGTCTTAATCCCAATCACAATCGCACTCACGCTAATAGGTGAAACTTGCTGGAGCCGAGCAATAATGTCAACGAAGTTCGTGGCCCATCCTACAAATCAAATGAAGGCCACCACTACATTGGCAGCAGCAGCAGCAACAACAACAAGAACATAAATAGCAACCATAACCATCAAGCCAATGGCAATTACAAGGTAAGTGAAACATTAGACATTAATAACCACCAATGAGAATCAATCAATCTATGAGAATCAATATAATTGAGATAGCTATTAATATTATGTTATAGCTCTGATAAGTAAATAATGTAAGAATTAAAAGACAATACTTCAAATTATAAGAACTTCAATGATAGAGATCAATATCAAGTTTCGTAAGTAGAAAATATATATCTATTAACAAATCAGATGTCTTAAAAATATGTATTTGGTTTGACTTTCTGTTAAAAAAAGAATCACTGGGAAGTTTCAGTTTTAAAGTTGAAGCAAAAAGGGTTAAAGATTTTACAGATTTTTCTACCTAAAAATATATATGTAGATAAATTATACACTATTATTTGCATTTCATGTAGTTAAATATGTGTAGTTTCTGTAAAAGATTTTTCTCAAACTGTTTTAAAAATGTTATAACGTTTTTACACTAAATCTACAATATTTTCTAAGTGCAGTCAAGTGAAAAATGCTTGGAAAATTGTTCGTTAATTGGATTTTAAATATCGTAAATTTAATTAATCACTTGTGTTTAAAGTGTTGAAACTGGATTACTTTTCTTTTCGTGCTCTAGGCTAGTTAAAATTTCAGTTAAAATTTCTATTGACTGAATAATAAGATAAAACATTTTATTTAACTTGAGAACTTTAAAAAGTATGGTTCATACAAAAATAGAAACGTTAAGACGTATGTATGTATGTATATCTGTTTATAAGGTTTTCGTGATTGGTTTAATTCAAACTAGACAAAAATTAGTAACCAACATAAAGATCATGACAATCATTTACTATCTACTAAACTGATTTGAATGCATCCCTAATCCTAAATGAACTTATTGCAAATTAATTCAAATTTTTATATATATGTATGTATTATCTGTTATTTGTCTGACAGCAAAATCCACAACAACAACAACAGCAACATCCACTACAACAAAAACAAATTCTCCCACCGCAGCAGCTATCAACCACCCACAATTACAATAATAATAATTGCAACAACAACAACAACTCTAATGATATGACAACATTTTCAATATCTTCGTACACAATCAATCAAATGGATGGGCAAAAGATTAATACAAATACCAGTATCAACAATCACAACAACAACAGCAATAGTAACAACAGTAATCACACTTTAGGCAGTAAAAACAATAATAATAACAACAGCAACAACAACACAACTGCAACCGTGCCCAATATGCTATTAGTAAGGTATTAAACAAATCCAAAAAACAAACAAAAATCACAACAACAATCTCCTAATCCTTCATCATCTTTTCTCGCACACACACACACACGCCCACACACACACACACACTTTAAATATAAAGGCTTTTAGATATGTAACTACGTAAGGTAGAATCAAATCAATTAGAACAAGAATTATTCAAAAATGTCATATAAGAAATCTAGTATAAGACCTACAAAGAAACTGCAACCAACTGATTGACTTCATATATTTAAATTTATATATTGAGTCTCGTTCTATTGAATGGCTTAACTAAAATTCCATTTCTATTCACGAATTAATTCGTTTTTCTTCAATTCAAATTAACAATATTTTACATATTTAATTGCGTCTGAAAAATTTTCCCATAAACTTTCAGTTTTCTTTTAAACCCATATTGAAAATATAATAAATATGAATATTTCGGAATTATAATATCAAATCAAACAAATGAAATGAAAATGAAAGAAAACCAACAATCTATTCAAAGGTCTTATACAAAGTCTTAGCATATAAAAATCAAATACTAATAATCTATTAATTATAATATTGATTAGCTATATATACATACTATAGTTATTCTATACATATAACTCATAGGAAATTTACTCAAAATGCTTACAAACAGTTTCGGATTTATGCCTGAGTGGTCCTTGTGAATTCCCGATAATAGTTCCATTGGGAATCCGGAATAAAAGTTTATACACAGTTAAATACAACATGAATTGACACACAACCATATACATACATACATTCACACTCACTGATTGACATATCTCTTCTAAAAACTAACATTCTTTTACAGACCTGCTAATCCTTCGCTTCATATTGGTACAACATTTCCGTTCCTGCCAGTGCAGTTTTTCTGATACAACCAATACGATAAATTCTAACATCAACAACATCACAAATACTTTACATAGGAAGAGAATAGATGGGAAGAATATTTACACATAATAATGTATTATATATACATAGGTATATATATATATACATATATACACTCTTATACATATATATACATATTTAATGGAGTGCAGGAGGATGGATGAGAACGTTGGAGGAAGCTGGAGAGAGCTGAAGATCTACAAAACAAACAAATGAAATCTTTTACTTTGCGTTGGCCCTGAATATGGACAGATGTCGCTAACAGACAACAACCAATGTGTCAAGAGGATATATAGTCCGATTTTATATCTATATATATACATATATATATATATTTACACACAAAACAAAGGAAAACAAAAAACATCTTTAAGATATTCTCAAAGAGCCTAAATAATTGAACAACAAATTATTTAAGTCTATAAAAAAGACCTACACAAGATACAACATAAAGTTAAAAGATAAAAAACTCTCGACTTAAAGTTGGGAACAAGATATTTTCAAATATAACTATAAAAAAAAAAAAAAATTAATAAATATTTAACAAGAAAAGAAACAAAAAATACACAAAACAAAACAAATATGAAACAACAACTGACATCAAACAGTAGACAAGAATAAGGATAAGATTAATCGAATAGCAGCGAAGAGACGTGTAGAGAGGAGGAGAAGAGAAGAGAAAAAGAGAGCAAGAAATCTATGAGATTTACTTAAACCAACTATATATATATAATTGGGCACATTTGAAAACATAATTTTATTTATATATGCATATATTGAATGGTAAACATATACAAAATATAATATTTACACGCAAGAACTAAAGAAAATAATTATAATATAATAATATTAAGCTTAATGCTTATGTTGAAGAACAAAATGAACAAATTTAACAAACTCAACTAAAATAAAGAATACCAATTAAAAATATTTAATACTCAGACACTTTAAAACAAATTTATATTGATATTAAAACGAGAAATGAATGATCTAACAAAAATATATATTAAAAATACTTAATAAATATTTATATAAAAAAAAAACAAAAAACCCAATTATATAAATACACACACATATATATTTGTATATGTATGTATGAAAGTATATGTTTATGCAAAATTTATTCAGCGCAATTGTGAATTAATGCCCAAAATTGTGGATAATGCTGCAAATGATTACTTTATCGAAAAAAAGCGTAATAAACAATAACAATTTAACTACACTAAATCAACCAAACTAACAATAATAATAATAATAATACTCAATTCAATACAGAATCTATAATAAGCATAAATGTATGTACTTATTCAATTTGAAAATAATATTCAATTCGATTCAATATGCCAAAAATATGCGATCCAAAAGTCAAAGAGCTCAAATTAACTTTACATTTGCCACCCCCTCTCTCCCCCCCTTTAACCAGAATGTATCTATCAACTTTATATTTATACTATGTATTTGATCGATATCGAATTTGATTTTTGGTAATGGCTTAGAATGGACGATCGGAAGATATTCTATATAGGGATTTAGTTTGTAAAAGGAGTGCCAAATGTTTTGAATGTTATCTAAAAGATAATTTATGCCTAATTATATTTAATTTTTATTCAGATGAATCAAATTGAAAGAACTTAATAAAACTATAATGTATTTTGTCCAAACGAAAACGAATATAATAGAAAAAAATGTGAACAATTGTTGCATAAAAGGCAAAACTTAAGAAACATTTACTTAAATACCTTGTGAACGTTGAATTGTTGAAAACAATTAAAAGCGAGTTTTTAAAACAAATAACAAAATAATAAACGAAAGAAAACAACAACAAAAACACACTCAAAATTAATAAATTGAAATTAGCTATTATATTAATTATTGTTATGAAACCGAATACACTTTATGAATAATAACAATATAAATTTAATAATGAAAACAAATATTCAAAACAAAATGTCCCCGCCCTAAATAACAATAAATTCAAAATAAAACATAAACTAAATAAATCAACTATATATACTTACAGAAAACTGAACAACAAATTCAAAGAAATAAAATGTATTGCGATTGAGATATTCTCATTAATTATATTATATGTAAAATTAAATAATAAAATATGATAAAAATAAATCAAGATATTACAAAATGTAAATTTATGCTTTTATTAATTTCTTAATGATCTATAATAATGGTACACACAAATCGCATGAGCTAAAAGTATTACTTCTTAATTCTGCTCCGATTCGCAAGAAAAGATTTTAGATATGCATATTCTCCTAAACAGGCATTCATTTCATATTAAATTTGCAAATATTATTATTTTTTAAAATTTGGAACCAGAAAATAGTCAAAGGGGACCAATTTAGAGAATATGGTGAGTATAGTGAAGAATCTAATTCGGATAGAACATTGTCTAGTTCAATCAGAATCGGACAAAGGTATTTTTTTTTATAAACTAGAAAGATGGACTAACTTCTCCGACTATACTTTATATAGTCGGAGATGCTTCCTTCTGTGCGTTGCAAACTTCTGACCAAAATTAATATACCCTTTTGGAAGGGTATAAAAAGAGAGAAATTTGGTATTTGTAAGTCAAGGGAATCGGTTGACTATAAATATGCTATAGCCGTCATGGAAGCAATTCTACCAATATATGTTTTTTATGGAAAAGTTTTTTTAAGCCACAGACATTTTTTTTACATTTATATACTTCTTATCATAATTGTCAAGGAGGCAATTTACAAGGGACTACGAATTTCGGCACGGCCGAAGTTAGGCTATCCTTCTAGTTTAGTACACCCTTGCAAAGAGTTTAATAAAATTAGTCAAATGTTTGCAACGTATAGGAATAAGCATTTCCGACCACATAAAGTATATTTATTCTTGTTCAGTATCAATAGCCGAGACAATATAGCCACGTGCGTCTGTCCATTCGTCCGTGCGTTCCGTCGTCTGTCCGTTGTTCTGTGTGTTCCTATAACGTATACTATAAGGTATACGTATAATAGCAATCAGAGATACCTAGGACAAAGAGTTTTTCTTAAAAAGTTTTGTGAAAAAAAAAACAAAGAGTTTTTCTTAAAAAGTTTTGTGAAAAAAAAATCTTTGTTGAAATTTCGTTTCATTGGACGTGCAGATGATTTTACTTTTATGTATATGTATTACGCCAGCAAGTTTGAATCAGATTGGATAATAAATACCGACATAAATCAATAAAATTAATCTTCAAAATCAGCAATTTAATTTAACCAAATGCAAACATACGTTTGTATATGTACATACAGAATTTATTTTTAAAATTTTTCAGAAAACAAGGTATATTTTAAAGAAAAT
Organism: Drosophila sturtevanti; assembly: GCA_018150375.1. NCBI lineage: Eukaryota > Metazoa > Arthropoda > Insecta > Diptera > Drosophilidae > Drosophila > Drosophila sturtevanti. Next base: position 193,846 of record JAECWJ010000564.1, read on the forward strand.
TTTTAAAGAACGTTAATTCTCTATTAAAATATGAAGGAAAATAAAATGGCGTTTAGTAAAGTTTTGTAAAAATATATTTTTTTATTTTCTAAATTCTATGTTTTTATTGCTTTACAATAATTGACTAGAGTAAACAACTTAGTTTATTAACTGGGAGCACAATATATTCGTTTCTTCGATTGAAAATCCCTTGAATTCTTAGCCCTCGTTTTGGTTGCAATGAGATCGCTGACTAGAAAGCTTTTTTATATTCGCATAACGAATAATCCGTTGGAGTCGACATCTTTTCACGTTTGGAGTAGTCCATCGCTCTGGCCTACGAGCTTGCCCAGAAGCGCCTTATAAAGGACGGATTCGGTTGAGATGCCCTCGCTTTGCAGAAATAAAAGAGTTTCACGGGCACACATGGCAAATCCAAGGGCTTCGGCCTGACTTCGCTGTGGGGCAGGGGCAGGGGAAGGAGAAGGTGAAGGCTCAAAGTTTTCTGCTACTTCGGCATTAAGACGTGCCTCTTGCTCATCCTCTTCGTCCTCTTGACGCTCATCCAAATCTTGTTCAAAGGCATCAAGTTCGGATTGCAGTTCCATGATCTTTTGCAGGGCTTCAAATAGAATGCTATGAGGATCTGAGGTATTTATGGTTGAATCAGTTGCATCTGGCTCTTCAGCTGGTGGCGTTATGGGCCTCGACTCCGGACGATGTCGTTTCGTCTCCACATCTTGCGCCGGCTGCTCCTGCTCCTGTTTTTGTTGTTGCTCGTCGGCCTGTTGGCTCCACTTGCGTTTCATAATTAGTTTTCCCGACATTACTTAACGAATCCTTCTGTTTGCTGGCTTCGCAGTTTTTTTTTGATCCGCGGCACAACCTTCGTTCGCGTGGTGATCACAATGACTGAATCTGAATGCACCCCGGTTCTGTTTTTGGTTCAGGCGCAGTCGCAGCCGTTCGATAAAAGCAACCCCCATCTCAGGATAACAACCACGGGGACAGGAACCAGAGAGATAGTAGCAAGCGGTCGTCCACATTAGGGGATGTGCCGTGCCGGGGGTTCGAAAAAAAAAAATAAATTGTTGCAGCTGTTTGAATTTCGTCTTTCTGCCGGCAGCTGAAGCGGGAAGGCAACAGGATACAACACACTAGCAGGAGCAGGATATTATTGCAACAACCCCTGGCAATCTGGTGCCGTTGCTTCTCTAACTGCAGCCTGTCTTCGTTTACCCTCTGCCATTGCCCTGCCTTCTGTTCAGTCCTCTTCCCTTTGACCATATACATACATACATACATACATTGCCTCACCTTACCTTCCCTTTTCTGCCCTTTTCCGTTTTGTTGTTGTCTCGTGGCGGCAGCTCATCACCAATTTCAACTATCCCAACTTACGAATGCCCTGCACACAGCATTTGTTCTGTCAGTGTAGGGTGTGTGTTGAATTCGCCTGGCCCAGTTAGACATTTGCAGCTGGCACGCTTCAACATTCATCTCTTCGATTTCGATTTGCTTTTTGCTTTGACCTGCCATAGCTACAGTGCTGTTAAGTGCCACACACCTATGTAAATATGTACGTATATGTACATATATAAATGTTTATGTATGGATGGATTGGGTACACTGAAAATAAAACTGAAGTTTTCATAATCATAGTTACTTTCAATACTTTGTATTGAAATAATACGATCACTATAATAAATTATAAACATGGTTAGATAAATCATTCATTTGTTTAGTTGTTCTTACTGAACGTTTAATAATGAGATATTGGCTCCAAGATGAAATTTGTTACGCAATATATGCATACATACATATATACATATATAGGTATGCATATATATATATTTTGGTTTTTAGATATGAAAAAAATGTCCAAGTTTTACTAGTTTGAAACTGAACGATTAGGCAATACTGGAAGGGTTACATTTGGATATGTTCATACAATAACAAACTGTCCTACCCCAACACAATGTTATTTCGCTTCCTCTTTGTCATCCCAGAAATTGTTATATAACCGATGTACATACATATGTATGCATTTCGAAGTACATACATAAAAACGAAAACTGTCTTTATTCTCCAATTTCACAGATTTATTAATGTGAAAAATTGGTTTAATATGCCACCTGAAGCAATCGTTTCCAGAAGAATGTACATACATCCATATCCATATATAGACTCAGTTAATACTGATTATAAATACATTTATGCATATATGTATGTGTACATAAATATTAATATTTACGCAAAAATCTATTCAATTAAGTTTTTGCACAGAACATAATTGTTGTCCGATCTCGACGAGATGTATGTAGTTCAAAGGTGTATCTCTGTTTATGTATTTCTAAACGTTTCTTGATAAGAAACGATTGCAATAGCAAAAAGTCTTATACATACATACATATACATATAAACTTGAGACTAATAAGAGAAATTCGGAATAGAATCACAATGCTGTATAAGAAACTGGATTGATATACATACATGCATATAAATTGTCTTTAATATACATAAGTATATAAGGACAATCTGAAATATGATTTTAAGCAATAGATACGTATAATGTCAGATTTTATAAACTTACATATATACATGTACATATATGTACAATAAGTCGCTCGTCTTACGATTGCAACAGTAAGGATACAGGTGAAATGTAAATATGTTATTGACCCTTGAATGAAGCATATTATTCACCATATTATACATATGTACATATGTACGCTCTATGTGAACATATGACAATTTATTAAATGAGAAGTATTCTTGAGATATATTGAAATATGTATTTCAATTTAATACTAAAATGTTTGGTAAATATTATAATGAGGAAATTCAGGTTTCTGTAAATCTCGAATACAATTCAGAAAACAGTTTAAAAGAATAAATGTATTTATATTTATTTTAATTGTATACATATACATATGTATGTATGTAAGTATAAAACAGTGTGATTGTTTTCCCTTATACCAAAGAAATAAAGGAAAGTTTTAAAGTAGTATTTGTGATTTTTTTAAACATAATATTACGATTTGACTGCGTACAACTACATATGTATATCCTTTATAGAGTTTCACTGTATCAAGAAAAACAAATGGTCATGGTTGCCATAACAAAAATAACAAGAAATCCTGTAGAACAAGAGAAGGTGGCGTCCAATGGTAGACTCGTATATAAATAAATATGTGTTTAAAGGATTGGCTATTTTTGCCAAAAAAATAGATATAATAAAGGAACATGTTTAAAAAAAAATTAAATTTATATACATATTTTAAAAGAGCTATGTATGTTTATATGTGTATGTATATCATGCCCAATGGCTTTAAAAGAAAGTTTATATTTAAGAGAAAGTAATTCCTGAATGGTGTTAAATCAGATTTAAATTTCATACATATCAAAGAATCCAGCTACCCTTGCAGTTCAATTTAATTACTTTCTCCGTTATTGGTCTCAATATTATTAAACTTCTGCAAATGTTAAATTCAAAAAAAAAAAATAAAGCAAAAAAATACATAAGTCATTTCATCTTGCCGCCCCCATAGTTCAAACCCGCGCCCACTTTATTTGCAAGGCTGATCTCTATTTTCACCAAGTCTAAGCTCCGTAGCTCCGTTATTTAGCCATATGTATGTGCATTTCGCTCTATCAAATTTCGTTTTAAGCAGCAACACAATACGAATATTTTTTGTCTCTTGCTCACTTTGCTTAAACATTCGTAGATGCACGTGTGTGTATGTATGCGTATATACATATGTACATACATACACACGTTTGCATTTGGATGCATTAAATTGTTCATTTTGAAGATTTATTTTATTGATTTTTGTCGGAATCTATTCTCCAATGAGATTCAAACTTACTAGTGTAATGTAATAGTAAAATGATCGTTGTACGCCCAGGTAGTTCAGATATGTATTTTAACAAACAAAGAAATTTTGATCCCAAGAACTTTAAAAAAACACTTTTTACCCTCCGATCTTTCCTGTTTTTCTGTACCATACCGTTATCAAATCCGACTAATTTTTACACTTTCTCCGCTTGATTTAACAAGAAACGCAACCCACAGAGTTTCATTCATGTACGTAAGCTTTAACTTTAAGGTCAAAGAGCTACATATGTACATATGTATATAGAAACAACGGCCGGGGCTATATAGAATCGGCTATTGTTGCTGATCAAGAATATACATACATATGTACATATGTATGTATAGTTATACTATATGTATATATAGTTCGTGGTTTCGGAAACGCTTATTTCCACGCGTTACAAACATATAACCAATTTTATTATACGTACTCTCTGCACGGGGTATAAAAAATCAAAATTCACCTGTATAAAAAAAGTTAAAGATCTTGGGTTAAGATGCCATATGAAGAAGACATTCTTTAACGATAACAACTTACTGGAAAGTTTTATGTTTAATTTAGTTTGTAATTATTTTAATTAATAAATGTTTTCAAATAAAAATTCTTCAGAACAATGATACAGGATGAAAGTAAAACATGTTTATAAACAAAATAATTGAATTGTGGCAAATGTAAATATTTATTACGTGCGATTGTGTCACTGGAAACGTATTTATTGTTATACTTACTCTACGCAGATTGTAAATGAATGAATGAACTGAGTGAAAATTTAAAAACAAAATATTTTAGCTCTTGCGTTACATACCAATGCTATATAGTATATATATATATATATATATATATATATATATATATATATATGCCTATATATTGTTATGCTTTTCAATAACTCATTGGCTCATTGGGTATCCATCATGGCAACAAAAGCCAAATACATATACATATGTAAGTACATAGTTAGTATATAAATACATACTATATATATGTATATATACATGTGTATATATACATATATATATATATATATATATATATATATATGCTTTTATATATGTATGTTTGTATGTTGGTATGTTTATACTATATAAACGGCAGCTGTTTAGGCCCATCGAACAGAATTGTCACTTCCCAGCAATTTGGCGAAGAAGAGCGAAGAGCAACAGAATAACAAGTACGAGTATTTATATCATTGTATTTATTTCTGTATTAACTTTCCTCCATTTAGAGGCAACTAACATACATATATACATACATACATACATACATATGTATGTGTATAAATATTTATACTATATATACCAAATGTACTAAAGCCAAAATGACTAAAGTAGAGTAGAGTCAGCAGCAGATAATTGAGGTACAATTCAATGGGATATCTACATATGTATGTATGTATATGTACATATGTATGTACATATATATCATTTGTGCTTTTGTGATCGCACTTAAAATGAAAATGAATTAACACACGCAAACAATGATACACACACACACACTAATTGGAGAGTGTGAGTTGAGAGCAGTTACAATTATATTTATTGTCAATAATAAATTTGCAATCATCTAGCCGGCAACTTCATTCAATTTGAATTCAGAGAGTACGGTACAAGCGAACGATAGACAATGAAGCATTGAGCAGAAGAGAAAGAGCATAAAAAAGAACTGTCTTTGTTATCAATTGATTTTGATTTAAATAATTTATGTACATATATGTATGTATGTATATTTATTAACAAAATTTCTATTATAGGAAATGCCAAAGAGGCCAGCAACAAGACCTATCAGGCAAATATCAAAATTAAAGTATTTGTATATGCTGTGCTTACATACAAACATACATACATACATACATACATACGTACATACATATATCGGACATGCGTGGGAACATAAAGATCTGTTTGTTCATATGTTCATGCCATTGAGGACTTTTAGTGACTAATTTATTTATTTAATCAACTATACAGTTGCACCTGTCGTCTAAATGAGTTTTATTAATTATTATCATTTTTCTGACTTTTACTACACTTTCCATACAAAGTTATTAATGGATTATGGAAAGGGAAGGACTTGGAAAAATCAGAGATTTATTTTGAAATCAACACTATCTCATTTGATTGATCAAATCACGCATGAAGTATGAAATGAAAATAATATTTTCGTATTGAACAAATTTTGGTTAACATATGTATATGAATAACTATATTAAATAACTTTAATCACCGATTGAGAGTTCTTTATGCCGAGAGCAAATATTCATTATCATTTTATTTTTTTGTCATTTAGTATTGAACATAATTCATGATTATCTTTATATCTCTTCAACAAGTCACTGTTTTGCGATAAGTTAGCTCCTGATACGATGACGTTGACCATTTTCAGAGTCTGAAAAGCCAGAGCCGAAAAAAAGCACATAATAATCGACCAGTGCCCGAAACTTATCACAATCAGCCAACTCAGCGAGACTCTAAACTGTGCCTTTTTTTGTTGTTTTTGTTATTCTTTTTTATTTATTTGTTTTTGTTTTTTTTCTTTCGGTTTTAACGGTTTGTTAGCCAGACACTTCGGGCCAGTTTGCTTGTGGATCGTGTGACGAGAACATGTAAGTAACAACCGCGTTTTTACTCAAATATAGTGTGACAGGTAGCGCGATATTTGAGAATGAACATTTCTTTATGAGAAATGAGATTTTCGTGAAAGGCAATTAGTAAGATATTAATGTTGAAAATATTTAAAAAATGTTGCATTGAGAGGGAAAGTAAACGATTGCTTGCTTTGTTATTTAAATTGTATACTCTTGAATTGAGAGTTGATTCGTTTTGACCATGAGCTGAATTCGCTTTGCCTTTTCGGTGTGTGTTTTGATTCGTTTTGTTAATGCTTTTTTAATTCAATACATATTTTGTTTGAATTTTTAATTATTAGTGAAATTTAATTAATTTTTAGTAAGGGCATAGAAAATGTGCCATATATACACGATCTTAATCCTATTCTCTGGTATTTGGGAATTCAATTGTGTTTCACACGCATTTGAGATTTGATAAGCAACGCGATTAGATTTAATACTTGCAATTAAACTAAATTATTATTTTTGCGATTTCTTTTTTTTTTGTTGAGTTTAAGTGCCAACTGTGTTGCCTTTACACACGTAATACACACATACATATAAAGATATTAATTAAAAGAAATATGACAATATTTGATTGGGTTTATTATACTTATGTATATGATTTACAGAGATCTAGTACTATGACAACTCTTTGGTTTATTGTATTATTGGGTCTGCCTATTATTGGCAATGTTGTATCCAACCCCATAAATCAGCCACGTGCTGATGTCGCCACTGAGTTCATAATCCTGCATAATAATGATATGCATGCCCGATTCGAGCAGACGAATGTGAATGGTGGCACCTGTTCCCAAGAGGATGCAAATACGGATCAATGTTACGGTGGTTTTGCTCGCGTTGCCTATGAGTAAGTAAATTGAATCTCATTTAATCCACTTGCATTAATTAATTTTTTTCTTTTTTCATTTTTCGCTTTAGAGTTCGTCAATATCGCGCTAAGGCTTTAAATGGCGAGACTCCCGTATTCTATTTGAATGCCGGTGATACGTACACTGGAACTGCATGGTTCACAGTTTTTAAGGATAAAATAGCTAGTGCTTTTCTCAATAAACTTCAACCTGATGCCATTGTGAGATTTAGTTTCTTAGTTTATAGATGATGTCGAGTAAATCGTATTATCGATTTCTATGTATTTCAGTCTCTTGGAAATCATGAGTTTGATAAGAATGTCGAAGGTCTTATACCGTTTCTCAATGATGTGGAATTCCCTGTTTTGGCCTGTAATCTAAATTTGACCAAGGAACCCGAATTGGCAGCGGCCAAACAATTGTCAAATTCAACTATTCTGGAGACGAATGGTGTTAAAATTGGTGTTATAGGCTACATAACACCCGATACCAAGTGGCTGTCCTTTAAAAACGATGTTGAATATAATGATGAAATCGAATCTATAAAGTAAGTATTGTAACTAACTACTAATTGGATCTTTTTAATAAGTTTTTTTTTTAATTTAGTGCCGAGGCGGAAAAGCTAAAAGCTCAGGGTATTAAAATTATCATAGCATTGGGTCATTCGGGTTATCAAAAGGATCAGGAAATTGCAAAAAGTTGTCCAGAAGTTGACATTGTCATAGGTGGACATTCCCATACATTCCTAGATGCAAGCCAACCAGTCGCCAATGAATCAGATACTAATCCTGAGGCAGTACGTGGTCCCTATCCCACAACAGTGGAACAGCCTAGTGGTAAAAAGGTTCCAGTAGTTCAGGCCTATGCGTATACAAAGTATTTGGGGAAAATACATGTTCAGGTAAGGAACGGGTTCATAAATTCACATGAATCTTAAATAAAGTCAATCTCTTTGTCCATTTCTAGTTTGATGCCGATGGCAATCTGATTGAGTTCGATGGAGCTCCCATTTTGTTAAACGCCTCCGTTGCTCAGGAACAGGAACTTTTAGAGCTTCTTGAGGTCTATCGACCCAATGTGACTGAATTGGAGGAACAGATTTATGGATATACCAAGGTTAATTTAGAGGGTGGAAACATTTGTCGACTAAGAGAGTGCAATTTGGGTAATATGTTGACCGATGCCATGGTCTACGCTCGTGTGATAGAAAATGCTGGAGGCGATTATTGGACCGATGCATCTATTGCCTTACTTCAAGGCGGAGGTGGGTAAAATACATATGTTAAATTTGATTCGGGTACTTGACACGACAATGTTTTATATCTTTTCCAGGTATACGGGCCTCCATTGATAAAGATTCAGATGGTAATATAACTGGCAGTGATTTATTGACAGTTCTTCCATTTGAGAATCCCCTCTATGTTATTCGGGTTACGGGCTCAACTTTAAGAAAAGCCTTGGAACATTCGGCCACAATAAGAACGTATGATTCGAATGGTGGATTCCTGCAAATGTCTGGACTACGAGTCGAATACAACTACAACAAGCCACAGGGAGAGCGTGTGGTATCAGCTCAGGCTTTATGTGCGGCATGCAGTGTTCCCTTTTATAGCAATCTGAATGACACAGAATATTATGGCGTGATCGTTCCGCAATTTATTTTGGAAGGTGGTGATGGATATACACTGACTGAAGACAATCACGAACTTCTGGATAAACTTGATAGAAATGATTTGGGTGCAACTGGTGCATATCTAGAGAACCGACATTATGTCTATCCTGAAATGGAAGGTCGAATTGTCATTATCGAAAAAGCTGATCCCGATTCTGGGCCAATACAATGGGCATCAATCAGTTTGATTTTGGTCTCAATGGTAGTCACAAGATTCTTTAACTAATACATATGTACATATGTATGCTAAATAACAATTTGAAATTCAGTATATACATATATATTTTCTTACAAATAAATTTATCAAATCTAATTGATTAGCGATAAATAGAGATTTACATTAGTTTCATTACCAAACGTAGGAAACTCATCAGACCTTATGTGTATATATATATAGGTACGTGTATACATACATACATATGTACATACTTCACATTACATTACTTTTATGTTGATGAAATTGTCTTTACCCATTGTATTACCTGACCATAAAAATGTTGCTTCCTATTTTTTATTGCACCTCCATAAAGTAAATTTCCGTCGAACATTCTATGAAATTTGCCGTATGTAATAAAATTTTACTAAAGATCATGTAAAAAATATATTTTTCTTCAAATTTCCTTTCTTGGAATATTTCTGTGTTTAAGGGAATATGTACATACATGCATACATATGTATGTACATATGTATACTCATATGCATTCATCTGCATTTACATCTTACGGATAATTTGGATTCGACACGGATAATTTATGGATAATTGCAAAAATCGGCAGTTGACTAATTTGCATTATCTGTGCCCGTGATTTTTGGGAAATCTTCTTAAGTATGGGGATCCTTGTTATACTCTTTCAGAAAAGGTATATTTTATGTAGAAAGAAGTTTCGACGCATAAGTAACGGAAAACGTTAAGTCTTCATTTAATAATGTAGACATTTATATTCCTAACCGGTATTTAATACCAGTATTTTTCAAAATTGGTATCAACTTAAGTTTGCTGCTTGATTTATTTATTTTTTTCCTTTATGCAACTGTAAGACTTTGAATTTGGTATGGCACAGTTTTTCAAATTAATGATATGTAAGTATGTATTTCGCCAGCTCATTATAAGAAACATTTACTCATATCTTTAAAAGGCATTCATTAGAGTCGGTTTTGTTTTCTTCTACTAGATGTTGACTGCCAGCATTTCGGTCATAACTTAATAAAAATTTAGATAATAATGTAAAAATTGTCTTGTCAATATTTGTAAGACACTAAAACTCAATTGTTTTTCCCTTAAAACGGAGCTACAAAATACAAACTGGATAAGAGCATAAAAGATATATGTACATACATATGTAAATGTATATATAATATGTAATATTGCAAGTGTATAGAAAATATGTATGATATCAAAATTAAGTTTCAATTAACTTTTTCCCAGTAAATGCTTTTCATTTGAAGCGAGAAATAATTATTCCAACGACACATACTCCCACATGTGTACGCAAATTCATATATACATACATATATATGCATACATATGTACATATGTACATTCGTATATACATTCATACACACGTTTTTAGTTTCGGTCAGATAAGGCAGCCTCCCGATTCTTGTGACTACGTAACAGTTTACGTATTGTTATGACGGAGGGATAATTAGAAAGAGAGAGAGAGAGAGGGAGAAAGGGAGAGAGAGTGAGAGAGAGAAACGGAGAGAGAAAAAGAGAGAGAAAAAAAGAGAGAGAGGATGAGAGAGAAAGAGAGAGAGAGAGAGAGAAAGAGAGAGAGAGAGGGTTCAGGTGGCAGCTAGTTGGCGCTCATCTGTTGTGTGGTGCGCCAAGCCAAATGCAATTTCATAGGTGTCAACAGCAGTGGCAAGGAAAAAATAACAAAGAAGCTAACCGAAATTTGTATGCCCTTGCAGTATACATAATTAATTACTTTCTCCGTCACATCGGCCTCGAGATTTTAAAACTTTGTAAATATAAAATTTTTAAAAATTACAGCGAAAACAAAACACAACAGAATTTGAATTCGCTGCAAAGAATTATCATCTGTATAATAAATTCGATTAATATCGCTCAAAAAACAAAAATGTTCTTCTCACAAGAATTGTTTTAGATAAAATAAATTTTGCCCGAGGTACCTCTGATCTTTCCAATTTTTCTATACCTCATACTCCTCCGATTCAACCAATTCTTAATCTTGAGAAGCATAAATGATCAATGATCAGAATCATGTGAGTTTTATTCACGTGACTCCCAACAGACGGACAGACGGACATGGTCATATCGAGTTGGCAATTGATGCTACTCTCTGTAAGGGTATATGGAAAAGAAACCGCAAAAATATCAACAACTCAAATGCCGGCAAGAGCAACAAGTCAGTTTAAGTATCGACATCGATGGCAACGGTTGTATTAATTAACAAGTCGCTTGTCTGACAAATTAAGTACGTACAAATCGTTATTCTTTTCAAAATTGGAACATAAATCTGCTTGGTAGGTGTATATTTCAAGTGAATTTAGTTATCAAATAACTAATAAATTTAGTTATTAAATTAAGCAATGTTTTTAACTAGTTTGCAAATCATGTTTATAGTTAAACACATAACAAATAACATTTACCATAACTAATAGGGTTCCCCTTAGATAAAAATTAAAATAAATAATAAATAAGAGTAAAATGCATGGAATAAAAAAGAATCAATATGCGGGAATATTCTGCATATCTCTCCATGCACATAGAAAAATGCAATTTCTATATATAGCTTTTGAGATTAACTTGGAGCACTTGGAGTTAAATTACTGATTTCGTATTTATATTTATTTCTTCTGTATGAATTTACATACATATATCTATAAATTCCATTGTAAAATAGAAAAAAGTAAATTTTCAATGATTATTGATTGAATATCTCAGTGAAATTTCTAAATATAAAAATTCATTTAAATTGAAGCACTTGGAATTGAATTACCGAATTCGTATTTTTATTTATTTCGCATTTATAATTTATATAGATATGTATGTACATATGTATATACATATATAAGATGTATGTATGTATGTACATTCACCTGTCCATACATATACATATGCAAACTATGAAGCTGAAACAATATAGATGGATTGTGTTTACACTTTAACACAATGAAATTCTTTTTAATTATTTATGGTTTTGCACCAGTTATTTACTTAGCAAAAACTCTTGTTTAAATATTAATGGTAGTGGCCATAAACAAATGCAAAATTAATTTATTTTTGGCCAGTTCAGACAGCATGGACTTTAACCATTTGCTTTATTTAGTTATTGTTTAATACATAAATACATACAAACATAAATACATAACATAAATTATGTATCTATTTACAGCGAATGTGATAATTTTTGAGGTATCACAAATATTGTAAATAAATAATGTCAATCGCAATGAAATATTTTTAAGGAAATTCAATCAGTATATCAAAAATCCCATTGAAACTTAAAACAAACATTATACGAGTATATACATAGATATGTAAACAGATTCATATTAATTTACAGTTTCTGATAGATTTTTTTAATTGATGAAATATTTGATTGGTGTATATTTTAATTGCATTTTTATTTCGTCTAGGGTATTTCGAGACCGCTCAGCCTGTTAATTGTAGGGGAATTTTTTTCATTATTTATTTATTTGTTATTGGAGTTTTATATTCATTTTTATTTTTCTCGAGTCATTGCCACCGCTGGCTAACGTGCAATTTGTGAAAAAAAACAACAAATTGCTTGTGTAAACAAAAAAATTAATTAGATTTAAAATGGATGCGATATTAACAACTGGTTCATTTTTTTCCCCATTCTTTGTTTGACAATTTTGCTGATGTTGTTAGGTCTCAGATAAAGTATTCATACATACATCAAATATTCTATATAGTATAACTAATTTTTTCATTTTTCAAATCTCCATGACCCACGTGTATAGAACCTGTGGACGTGAAGTAAACAAACATGCATAAACTTTAATTACTCTCTACTAATAAGTTAGGAAACAATTTTTTAAAATGTTGCGTTAAATGCGATTGTAAACGTGTACATTGTATGTATAAGAGAACAAAAGATAAATTATATCGACATGCATGGGTAAAAACCGGTTATAATCAATTACGATTCTTAATTCTGGTCAATTTAAAATGCCCTATCAATCTAATTGTATTTAAAAATTGATATAAAATCGTACCTGCCGACATAAAGGCAAAATTCCTCGATACTAATGAAATATTCAAAATTAAATTCCCTCACTCACCCTCTGGCACTCCTATCAGTACCGAGCGGAAGTGGCGTGGGAAAAATGTTAAACAAACTTGATGTACGTAAACATTAGACGGTTGCTTACATCAAATTTTGCAGTTGTAGCTCTTATAGTCTTCAAGATTTTTGTAAGGGTTCATACGGATGGACGGACAGGTGGACATGTCTTAGTCAACTCGGTTGTTGATGCTGATCAAGAATATGCATATATGCATATACTTTATTTGGTTTCTTTTGCCTGTTACATACATTTTAGCTACATTAATTATATTCGAGATAAGAAAATTTACATAGTGGTAAATTTAGAACCATATTCTAAAAGCTCAAATAATCCGTATTACTTTGAGGACAAATATCTCAAAGGAAAGATATCCGTGTCATTGACATAATATCAACAATTTGTTGGATCTTACAATAAGAATGATACATATATTGTTATTGTAACCGATGAAGGGAAACTGTAATGTATTGGAACAGCAACATTAAATATTTAGTTAAGAAAGCTTTTGGTAATATTGTCCGATTACAATCATTTTACTTAAGCGGGCATCTACATTGACTTGAGTTCTAAAATGTATAACGGAATCTTTGGTGTTTGTTTAAGAGATTGTTTACTGTATAACAGTTTTCAATTGAATAGTCAATTCAAACTTAATGGTTTTAAGTAGGTACTACTATGCTAACCTAGTTATACCCTTACCTACATACGTATATACAAACATATGAACATACATGACAAGGATAAATTGATAAGTCATGTACATATGTATGTATGTATGTATGTATTGTGTATTCTGGGCAACTCATTTGATAAACTGAACACACTTTAATTTACACCAATGCTTAATTAATTATTAATGTCTTTATCTTTTATGTTTCCTTTGTATATTCTCAGTACTTTAAAGATGCTCTTTCATCCAAGGCTCATATTGCACATTATTGCATTTGTCTTGGGCGCCAATGCCAATCCCATACACAATAACCAAGCCAAGCCCAATGTCGCCACAGAGTTTATAATCTTGCATAATAATGACATGCACGCCCGATTCGAGCAAACGAATGTGAATAGCGGCATTTGCACTCCAGAGGATGCTAGATCGAATAAATGTTACGGTGGCTTCGCTCGAGTCGCATATGAGTAAGTTAATCCAATGTAACATACATACATATGTATGTATGTCAAATTTCTTTCTAGATCAACAGTTATAATTCGCATTGATTACATTCAGAGTCGCCAAATATCGGGAAGAAGCTCGAAGGGGTGGAACACCAGTATTTTATTTGAATGCCGGTGACACCTATGCAGGAACAGCTTGGTTTACCATATTTAAAGACAAGATAACCAGTGCTTTTCTCAATAAACTGAAACCAGATGCCATTGTAAGAGAGATTTGAAAGGAGAACTGGAGAGAGAGACACCATGATCATTAATATATTTACTTATATTATTTTCAAGTCACTGGGAAATCATGAGTTTGATGACCAGGTTAAGGGCCTTATACCTTTTCTCAATGAAGTCACTTTTCCCGTTGTGGCCTGTAATCTGGATATGCGTAATGTTCCCGAATTGACAACCACTAAACATTTGGTCAATTCAACAGTTTTAGAAACAAATGGTACAAAAATCGGCATAATTGGTTATCTAACACCTGACACAAAAAAATTGACCTTACACTGTGAGGTGGACTTCCTTGAAGAAGTTGTTTCTATCAAGTGAGTAAATTATTCGATATAATAATAGATGTATATCTTAAACGATGTAAATCATTCTAGTGCCGAGGCCAAGAAACTGAAGAATCAAGGAATTAATATTATTATAGCCTTGGGTCATTCGGGCTATAAAAAAGATATGGAAATTGCCGAAAATTGCCCCGATGTTGATATAGTGATAGGCGGTCATACGAATACATTCCTCTACAATGGTACCAAACCCGATGCGGAGACAATTGAAGGTCCCTATCCCACCATGATCAGACAGAAGAGTGGCAAACAGGTGCCAGTTGTGCAGGCTTATGCTTATACCAAATATTTGGGTAAACTTCATGTGCAGGTAAGTGAGAAATGGATTCTAAAACTGCAGTGATTATTTATCGCTCTCTTTCAAGTTTGATGCCAAAGGAAATCTAATTGAATTCGATGGATCGCCCATTCTATTGGATTCTTCTGTGGGTCAGACTCAGGATGTGTTGGATCTTCTTGAAGTGTACAGAGAAAATGTAACAGCGTTGGAAAAGTCTGTTGTGGGTCATACCAGGGTGTTACTGGAAGGACGCAAAGAGATTTGCCGTCGCCAGGAATGCAATATGGGTAATCTAATAACGGATGCTATGGTGTTCAGTCGAGTGCTAGATGATCAGGGTGGTATTTATTGGACAGATGCTGCAATAGCGTTAATTCAGAGTGGAGGTATGTATATATATACATATATAAACTTAATAATTTTCCATTGACTTTCTTTCCCCTGTTATTATCAGGCATTCGCACCTCCATTTCACGGAGATCGGATGGAAGTGTAACCGAAAACGATCTTGTTACGCTTCTGCCTTGGGGTAATCTAATATATGTTGTTAGAGTTACGGGCAAGACTATTCGTAATGCTCTGGAGCATTCCGCTGCTATGCGATCAACAGATTCCGACGGTGGTTTCCTACAGGTATCCGGCATTCATGTGGTCTATAATCAAAACAAACCTAAAGGGCAGCGTGTTGTATCCGTGGATGTCCGTTGTGCCTCTTGCCTCGTTCCCGAGTACAACCCTCTCATCGATAATGATAGGTATAATGTGATTTTATCCGAATTTATCTTCCATGGCGGTGATGGACATAATTTTAATGAAACAAAGTCAACTGAGACATTCAAGCCGATACGTTTGCAGTTGAATGATCGACAAACTGTTGCCCAATATTTAAAGAGACATGATCATGTTTACCCGGAGATTGAAGGGCGTATTTTGTTCCAAGAATCATCTTCGGCCAATGGTCTCTTGAATTCATTTGCATTGCTGCTTCTCTCACTTGGAGCAATGAGAGTCTTTGGTTAAGGCGACTTTCGTTTCATTTGATCGTTAAACCAAACTAAGAGTGTGGTATAATTTTAGGCTGGAGAATCCAAGAAGTATGCTTCAAATCTTTAAGATTCTCTTTAATTTAAATCATAGTTTCTGTTCTAATACTTTCAAATTTCCCAAATGCAAACAAATTTCACGCCAAAGAAATATAAAAAAAGAAAAGGCGGCTCTCTAAGATTTGTATTTTCCATGATAATTTAAAATGACAAGTTTAAGGGTAATTCTTCTGTGGTTATCTATAAGTCCAAGTCTTGGAGTTAAGTTTTCGATTATCCACAATAATGATATGCATTCACGTTACGATCCGATTTCTGCAACCTACGGTAATTGTAAGAATGAGGATGACGAAATGGGTCTCTGCTTTGGCGGCTTTGCTCGTATGGCCACCTAGTAAGTTGCTCTTATTGTGATTATCTTTTACGAACTATACGAACTTCCAACTTTCTATAGTATTAACGAGGCCAGATCCAACGGTTCGGTTTTATATTTAAATGCTGGCAATACTTATCAAGGCACCGCATGGTATGAGGTATACAAGGGTGGCATGGTTGCTGAAATGTTAAATATGTTAAAACCAGATGCTGTGGTAGGTTCAAGTCAATTTGTTAAATGATCATCAGATACGAACATATGTATATATATGTATATGTATGTATATATATATATTATCCTCTAAACATAGTGTCTGGGCACTCATGAATTTGATGATGGTATCGATGGACTTTTGCCTTTTCTTGACCAAGTAACATCTCCGGTCGTTTGTTGTAATTTGGGTTTGAAAAAGGAGCCCAGTTTAAGACAGCATAACAAGTTAACATCTTCAGTAATTCTTGACAAGTTTGACACAAAAATTGGCATTGTAGGTTATCTGACGCCGAATACGATAAAAATATCACAGAAGAATGATTTGGAATTTTTTAATGAGATAGGAGCAATCAAGTAAGATATATAGGTAAGATTTAACCAAATTTGAAATTCTATCGAGCAAATTTCTTATTTTAGTAACGAAACAAGTTTACTTGTGGAGAAAGGTGTCAATATTATTATTGCATTAGGTCATTCTGGCTTTTCTATGGATCGGCAAATAGCCATACATTGTCCCGATGTGGATGTTGTTGTGGGTGGCCATTCACGTACGTTTCTATATACAGGTGCGCCACCAGATAAAGAGAAACCAGTTGGACCGTATCCCGCAATAGTGACTAAAAATTCCGGTATACAAGTACCGGTGGTGCAGGCCTATGCCTTTACAAAATATATGGGTAAAATAGACTTAGAGGTAAGGTAGCACATCCTGGATTGGATTGTGTTCAATTTTTTATCCATTTACCTATTCTACTCCATATATGTATGTATATAGTTCGATGCTCAGGGTGTTTTGGTAAATTTTGATGGGTCGCCAATTCTACTAAACAATAAAATATCGAAGCAAGCTGATGTGCTTAAATTTCTAGATAGCAGACGGGAGGCAATTAATGCCATGGAAAATAATGTTATTGGCACCACTTTGGTATATTTAAATGGGGAACGTGATACTTGCCGCAGAGAAGAATGCAATCTTGGCAACCTTATAGCGGATAGTTTTGTCTATGCCCGCGCTATGCAGCGGGCAGGAGGTGAAAGTTGGACAGATGCTCCCATAGCCATTATGAATGCTGGCGGAATTCGGGCATCAATTGAACCTGGAAATACTGGTGTTGTGACAAATGGAGATATAGCCATGGTTCTTCCGTACCGTAACGAACTATATTTTACAGAGGTTAAGGGGAAACAACTCTATGAGATCTTTGAGTATTCAGCTAAGATCCGTAACAAGGATCTCGATGGTGGGTTTCTTCAAGTTTCTGGCATTCGGGTTAATTTTAACTATAATCGACCAAGAGGCAAACGTATTACATCAATGTTGGCCCTTTGTACCACTTGCAAAGTTCCTTATTACGAACGTGTCGCCAAGGATAGGACTTACCGTGTTGTTTTGACCAACTTTTTACTTGCTGGCGGTGATGGTCATAAATTAAAAGATCCTGAAAATCCAGTTTTTGAGCCGATCAAAATTAACGATAGCGGAGCGGTAGTCCTGTACCTTCAACAGCACAAAGTTATCTTTCCAACACTTGAGAAACGGATTGTAAGTGTGGAGAAACGACATATCATTTCATTTGGCACTCGAATTTCTGGACATTTTCAATTAATAATTTTCGTTTTATTTTTACGTTGTAAATTTTTACATTGTATTGTTTGTATTTCGGCTAACAAATTTGTAGATTGCACAAACGTTTAATTGCAATAATAATTCCCAATTGGTCAGAAGTTAAATTTGTATTCATATGTACATATGTACATATATGTATGTACATATACATATGTATGTATGTATGTAAATACATACATACATAGTATTCTAACATCATCTAAAAACCATTAGCTTTTACGTGGACTTGGAAAGAGTTGTCTTTGACCTTCATTAGGTTTATAAATAATTTCAGCTGTACTATGTAATCATCATCTTAACATGGCTGTCTCTTACCCTAATTTTCCTATTTCTTTTTATTTGACTGCCAAATTAATGTGGCCTTTTCTCTCTGTCTTCTGTTAGTGTTAAGCACTATTAAATTCTACATAGTTAGGCATTCACGAGAAGCCCAGAGGCAGAGCCTAAGTCGTAGAAAACCATTGACACCAACTTGAATGCAGTGGCGTCCGCAAGGGGGAGCGGGGGTTCACCAATTCTAATTCTAATTTCATACCACATTTATCAGTAATTAAGGATCAATATATGAAGTCTCAATTAACACGACAGATAAGGCTGTTCCACTTCCTAAGTGTTTCGCTACGTAAATTTTTAACTGCTTCATTTTGTAAATTGTTCGTTTCTCGTGGACCGGTTGTAATTTTATTTCAATTTAAAATCTGACAATCGATGTTCTTACATCTTGCATCTTACATCTTACAAAGAATTAATACTTCTTATTTAATTTACTTTAATTATCTCCAAAAAAAACAAAAGATCTTAATCTTATTTAGTCCTTTTATATTACTTTATGCTTCTCTAGCTCCATTTCTAGCCCTGAAACAGAGGTTTTATCTAATTCAAACAAGACAGAGCTCTCTCTTTGTTGTTGGCTCGACATAGATAATACTTCCTTTACTATAAGGAAGTGACAGTAATTTTCCAATTGTTGGACTACGCCCATGTATCGACCTCTACCCACATAATAGTCATCTTGTCTTGGTCTCAGTCGTCATCAAGCTCGTGTTGGGGCCCTCGCCCTGTGCTCAATGTAGCTACTGGCGGCATGTTCCAAGCTCGTGAGAAACACACACAGCCACATCTTAGTATGTATTTAGTTCTTGCTAGCCACAGTCAGAGTTGAAGCCACATCCACATCCACTTTTGCATCTGCAGTTGTTGGTCTCTGGCATGGGTTGTAGGCGACATAAATACAATTCAGCTGGCGGCGGCATTTGTCCAACAAAACAGAGTATGTAATTATGTGGTATAGTCTTGGGTCTTGGACTTTAGCTTGGACATAAAGTTGGTAGAGTTGCGTTGGTCAAGTGCAGAATCGAGCATTTTGCACGGCACTTTAGCTTTTCAGCTATCAGTCATTCAGTTAGTCATGGTTCATGAAAAGGTTTTTGAACTCACCCACCCACACCTACAAACATACACACACACACACACACACACAACCACACAAAATACACACGATCCCGATTCCGATTCCAAACAATCTTACACACACACACACACACATACTGGCAAAAACCCGCAGATGTTGGCAGTGGCAATTTAATTTCACAAATGGACTTAAAACTTGGCTATAATCTTGGCACTCCCGCTTAACTTCCGTCTTTGGTTTCTTAATTTTTTTTCCTTTTTCAATTTTTCTACGATTCGCTCTTTTATTAAGAATGCTTTTCCATTTACCATTTCCCCCAACTAATGGCCAAATTAGACAACATAAACTATCCATGAGAAGAGTTTTGTAATTGACCATTCCCCTCCCCCTTACCCATTAAATAAAGGTAATATGATCAGCTTTATTGTATATCGAATTGAGATATGAGAATGACACAAAACAAACATATGTACATACATATATATGTACATAAATCGGTATCGTATATACATACATACATATACATATGTATACATATATTTGGGTACTTAATATTATTGTAGTATTGCTTGGATAGTTCACGTCATGCATGGGAAGAGCTGGACAGTCACAAATTAGTTGAAATAATCCCTATTCAACGTGATTTTCGTGTTGATGCGGTTAGTTAGTTAGTTAGTTGGTTAGTTGTTGCTTTTGTTGTTGTTGTTGCTGCTATTTGATCGTGATTTTTTTGCCCAGTTCACCAGAAACGTTGAATTGGCTTCACCTTTTGACATGGAATTCGAAATGACGTGAAGCACAGACAAAAGAAGAACTCAAAATTGTGTTGTTGTTGTTGTTGTTGCTCATTCTTCTGATGCCAAATTTTCTTCGTCCTCATTCTACTTGATTGCCATGGACAGTTGCCAGTTAGGCCATCCTCATAGACCATGATCATTTGGTTTCTTGGCTTATGGCTTTTGTGATCGAAATTGTTTACCGTTGATATGGTTATGACTTGCTATCAAATGCCAAAAACAATGAAATTCAGAATGAAATATACGAAAACGAATGACCTACGGCTCGAACTGTTTGATACCTCGCAATCTTGATCTTGATAGCAACTATAAATAGTTGTGAATTAGAAGAATCAGAAGGTTTTAAATTTTACTTTACTTTTCAGTGAGGCTTTTATTAATTTTATCTACATAATTCCATATTTAGTGGATTGTTTATTATATGTATTTCAGTTTTAAGATCTCATAAGTCATTATTAACATAATAGATACTGATGTTAAAATATTTTTTAAACAGATCGATCATTGTTACCGTTTTTATTAGAACAATCCAGGTTAGGATTATTTACAGAGAATACATATATTATAATATTATTTATAATGATAAGGACTTCAACTGACATATTTAGACTGGCAATTTTCAAGTTGATAAAGTTATTTACACATCTCTTCGTTTAAAAAACCAATTCCCAAATGATAAAATGTCACATTTTCAAGGTTTTTTAAAAAGTTTCAAAAAGAATATAAGAAATATAATTTAAAATAAAATGAGCGATTTAAGTAGAACGCTTTGTATCTAAAAAGTATTTTTTAAAAGATTTTTAGACCATTTCACTATTTAGCTGTAGTATTTTGATTCTTAATGTTTAAAAATGCAAAATTAAGTAAAAGTGATTAAAAGTTTTATTGGTTTATTTTTATTACCATAAAAAATTTTATATTAATAATGAATTATAGTTTACATGTCACCTTTTGTCGGTCTAGCTATGAATAGTTAGTATAGTAGACTATAATGATTTAAAATTTTCATTTATGGAAGATAACGTCCAGAGAATAAGTAATCCAACTTTAAACTCAATTATAAAGATGATATCTGTTGCTGAACAAGAATACCTAAGTACCTTGCTTTCTTTTGTCTGTACTTAATATACCTCTCTCTATTCTTTGTGAGTACAGGGTATAACTTGTCTCATACTAGTTTAAATATGTCTTTAATATGCTGCACGATATTTGGACTTCATATCGCATTTGTTAGTACTGAATGAAAACTAAAAAGAAGATAGAAACAATTATTCCGATGCATTCTTCAGTTTATGAAATTTTTGTATTAGAAATTTCCCAAATATTGGACTTCATGTTGTCGCTAAGTTAAAATCAAGTCGACTATTTATTTGCAAATGCTTAAAGTCATTTCCTGCATATTTAAATAACTTTATTAAGCGAAACAGAAAAATTTCCATAAGACTAATGAATTTATGTATGAACGATCGAGGAAGTTCTTAAAGTCCTGATCAGTTTTTCTGATCATGTTTATGCTTATGATTTTGTGGGCTTGGCACTCACGACTACTCCCTGACCACCAAGCAAACCAACAAACCAACCAACCATCCAACCAATGCCATATGCAATGCAAATGCTGATGACCTTCGTCCATCAAGGACACATCAAGTGAGTTTCAAGTGAGAAAAAAAAAACGCCAAAAGAAGACGAAGCTTTATCTTCTAATTGGAAGTTCAGGCAAGCGGAATGATGTATCATGTCATCTCTCTTATGACACAAAGTAAATTCAAATTTAACCCATACATAGATATATATACGATATATGTATGTATGTATGTATATACATATATATATTTTAATCCTTTGATCTCAGGCGGAAAATGTGTATATTAGTTGTTGGTTTTGGTACTGTTGTTGTTGGTTTTTTTTTTAGCTCTTGATATCATGCCATGACCATGTCATCATCATCGTTTCTTAAAGTTGACGCTAAAATGGATATGGATACACAGACACAGACTCAGACACTGGCACACACACACACACACACATGCAGCAGTCATAAAGCGAAGTCAGGCCAAAGCCAACTTCTTGGTTCTTACCAAAGTCCGTTTGCGAAAACTGGAGGATTTCTACCAAAAGGCGAATTAAATTCCTCAATCTTCAACCAGGTTTATTTTTAGACCAAAAAATAAAAAAAAAAGGATGAAGCAGCAGCAGCAGAAGCAAAGCGAAAACTAGCAATGAAATAAACCAAAAAAAAAAAAAAAAGAAACAGCAACCAAAAGGAGACAACCAAAGAACCAACAGCGAAAGAAAAGAAGAAGAGGAAGATGCACACACACATATACACACATCCATATACAAATGGTGAAGAAGATCAGAAAGATCAACCAGCAGCGGCAGCAAAAGAACAGCAACAAGTATAGATGGATGAATTGAATGTTCTGTGTGTGTATATGTGTGTGTTTGTGTGTGCGCGCTAAAACGAAGGCCATCCAAATAGCTCCAAGAGACCCCAATCCAGATTGCCGATTTCTGCCACAGGAAAAGAGTGATGGGGAGCGGTGGGGGCTGAGGATGCCAAACTAGCATCCGCGGCGGTCACATTAAGCTGGAATATGCGTCGACAGGCGTCGGCGTCGTCGTCTTCGGCGTCACCCCGGCGGCAATCGTCAGGAAAAAGGCAAAGAAAAAAAAAAAAGCAAAGGCACTATCCATGCACGAAGGGCGTCCCGAAATCTCTCTCAACTCAACTCAACTTAACTGAACTCAACACAACACAACACAACAGAACACCAGAGAACAGTGCGTTCTTCTTCGATAGAATTTTTGATTGCAATAAGCACGCATAGCGACTAGGGCCCCATAGTCGATACGGTCCCTCCGTCCCTACCACCACCACAACCACCACCCAAAACTGAAAATAAAATAATAAATCGAATCGGCTATTGCATCGGGTTTAGTTGGAGCACAGCTTCCAACTGGGAAAATTATTGCCATCCATTTCCCATGACTCTTAATCACTTGACCATTATTATACATATTTACTTCTACTTGTGCTCTATAATTATGTAGGTACGTACATACACCCACACGAATCCCCCGTTTCAATTCATATGTCCAATTGGATTAACTATTGATTATAAGGATGATGATAATGATGCTACAAAACAAGTTAAAATTGAGGAGATTCATATGCATCCATAAAGGTTCATTGTGCTTAATTCTCGAGATTTATAGAAAACTTCTCGAAGTATTACTGATTATAAATAGTTAATTCAATGTATTAAGGTCAGGGAGAGTTCTGACAAATCTTATACAGAGCTATGTATTTCATTAGTGTAAAGACTTTTCCAACTGATCGGCTCGAACGGGAGCTACTGCGTTATATACTGGGGCAAATGCCTAATTCTCTTAATCACTTTGATTAGCTTAAAACCTATTGCAATTATCAGACTTAAGCCATTTCTCATACTACCTATTCTCCCTAAGTCAAACACTTTAATTATAAGTGTAGAAGCCATCCAATTTTATTCTAGGTAGTTTTCGTTTTTTCTTCGCTTCTGGGCAGCCCGCAGAAAATGTGTTGTCAAAAATGCAAAACAGAGAGTAGAATCATTATTACATTTCGCGCTCTTCCACTGGGAGACGACCACAAAAACAAAAAGAAACAAATACACACATACATACATACAAATGTATGTATAAGAAATATAAAGAAGAGAAGAAACAAAAAAAAAAAAAGAAAACAGAGCCACAGAGTGGTAGAGTCGTCGGGTTAACTGCGATAGCGTACCAAATTAATGGAAATGGAACCACCGCGCATTCGATAGGGCTTTAGAAGGATGATGGCCGGAATGGGGGGTGAGGGGCAGGGTAACAACACTAAACGTGCTGCGACAGAGGGCCCAAAAGCATGTTGAATAGGGAAAGAATGGAAGACAGAGGACAGGTATGTGGAAGTGAAGTAAGAAGTGGCACCAGCAGAACCTTTAAAACCAAAGCCAAGTCGTTGTGGGAGAAAGAATAAAACTAACAATGACTCCGACTCCGATGACTCCTATTGGAATGATGACGGGTGATGGCAATGGCAACAGCGACGGGAACGGGAACCTGCAACGAATGTGTGTATACACAGGTACATACATATGTATGTACATATCTGTTTCTATGTATTGGTAAGTATTTCGGTTTTGGCCCGATTGTCTGTACCTTCGTGGCGGTTGGATTTATTGCGTTCTTTGTCTAGCACACACACACACACACACACACGCACACATATTTATTTTTCCAATCATTCGCTCTTTCGGGTAAGTTCTTTTTACTTCTTTCTTTATCATGATAGCCACTTTTCAACATTGTTGTTATTATTATTAGTTGTTGTTGTTGTTATTGTTACTGCTGCCGTTGATGTTATTCATTCATGGTCTCAATGTTTACGAATTTCCCTTTTCAACTAACAATCTGGACCCCATCACGGCATTTATCTTCGCATTTGGGATCAAATCAGAGTACATACAAAAAAGATCTGTTGATACAACTTCAAAATTTAAGTCAAAATTCAAAACAAAATCAAAGTCAAAATCCTATTCAAAAAGAGAAAAAGTGTTTGTTAAGTGCAAGGATTAAAGATGCTCTCTTGTCCCTGGCCTTCGTTTTGGTGATCTATGTATGTGTGTGTGTGTGTATGCCAGTGTCTGCGTATGTATTTCGTCTTCACCTTCGTTTCGTATCGTTCCCAACTCGCGCTCATTGGAAGAGGAAGTTAAGCTGAGGCCTGGAATTTTGGAACTGTTGGCATTCTTCTTCTTCAGCGTCATCGTCTTCGTCGACGTCTTCCAGTTTCTTGGCGGACAATTGCGGGTTGCCTGATATTGGCCAGATTATTTAATGTTCAGTCAAAGAAGAAGGCTTGCAGTGAACGCGTCGTGTTGTTTAGTGGCCGATCCCGAGTTATTAACATTTAAATTGATTAGATCCTCGCGCGACGTCTGTTATACAAAGAGTTAACATTAAATATAAAAGATCATCTAAAAATAAAATGGCCAAAATCATTTTGTTTTGTTTGCTTAGCCTTTTGGCGTGCGCTGCAGGTTAGTTAAAATAATTATCAAAAAAAAACAACTTATTTTTAATAATGTAAAACAAAATTTATTGTAATTCTTTAAATAATTATAAAATTTTTAAAATGGGAAACATTTTCTCAACGTTAATAGCCACGTATTAGAATAGCCTTAAAAAAGATCTACAATACAAATAGATAAACTTTTTTGGTTATATATATGTATAATCCCATAAGAACTCCCTCTCTCACTCTTATAAGATAATGCCGTTCCCATCATTATATACATACATATATACATATATGTATTCTTCAGAATCTAAGTCATTAACTGAACTCTGTGAGTATTTTAATTTTTTGCTGGATCTGCAACAATTTTGTTGTTGGGTCTGATCGATTACCCCAGACCGATTCTGATTGCATTGGTCCCGTTTCTTTTGTGGCAATTGAAGTTGTAGTCCAACTAGCAACTTCTCCCCAAGTCCCAGTCCCAGTCACAGTCCATAATAATCATTTCAGCCGGAGGGATGTTAGGTGCCAACTTAAATAACTAGCCATAGCATCATTTCCTTTTCGGGGGACTCCTCTTGGCTCTCTTGACTTTGAGTGGCATCATTAGAGACGTGCTAGATTCGCGTTTGGTCTAACCTAACTAACTATCTATCAAAGAGAGATAGAACGACTTAGAGGGAAATGGAGAGGGAACGAACGGTAATTACCCTGAAATTATAGTGGAGTTCGGGATGAAGTTGAAGTTAAACTTGGCCATGGGTAAAATGCACTTCAATTATTGGGATCACAGAGTCAGCTGAAACAGTCAGTGTCAAATTAAGTGCAATTCCTTCTTGTCGAACAGATGTACCATTTGGGGCGGAAGGTGCATTTTTTGAATTAAATTCTGATCAACGGTATAGATTGGCAATGGGGATAAGAGAATTCCCCGTCAAATATTTCCATCTGATATGAAAAATTATAATTCTGAGGAGTTCCTCCTAAGTCTATTCAAAAACGTCATCTATTCATCAGGTTTT
This sequence comes from Drosophila sturtevanti, assembly GCA_018150375.1. Taxonomy (NCBI): domain Eukaryota; kingdom Metazoa; phylum Arthropoda; class Insecta; order Diptera; family Drosophilidae; genus Drosophila; species Drosophila sturtevanti. The sequence goes on from JAECWJ010000564.1 coordinate 220,691, forward strand.
TTTTTTTGCTTGCCTTAATTCACAGAGAAGACCCAAGACTTTACCTTCGGCTTGGACTTTGTATGTGTCTTGCATTTAAATTGCCGGAAATAAACACACACACACGTACACACATACAGAGAGAGTACTTACACACTCTCATACACATACATATACCGACAGAGACAAATATTGGACCCCGAACTAAAGTCAGACCTAGAGTCAGAGCCATGACAAGTGCCATAAATAGAGAAGGGGCAAAGCAACAGTTCGCCTAAAGAATCAGAATCGAACAAAAAGAAGAACGTAAATTTCTTTTGCCATCGGGTGTTTATTTTTCTTATATACACTTGGACCTCAGTCAGACCTTTTTAGCTACCTGTTGCTGCTGGTCCCCCTTAACCCCCTGGCCTAACCAGGCTCACGGCCAAAAGTCATTGTCATCTTGCATTGTCCGAACGAGTCTGAATGAAGGCAAGGCATATATTCATCTCTTATGTGGACCAGTGATTTAATAAGAACTTCCAAAAAGAAACGATACTATAAACTTCATTCTGTCTTTGTCTATCTACATATTTGAAATGTATCTTTTATTTCACTCTTTCGGTTTTGACCATCGGGCTAATTAATGTCATCATCAGGTCTATTATATCTCATCAGCTTTCACGTAATTAGCTGGGTATTTCCTTCTCCCTGAATGGAAGGTCAGAGACCTGGTCATCGTCATCATCATTATCATTGTTAGTCTTATTACGGTAATGAATCAAACAATATAGTAGACAAACAAATAGCAAAAGTCTAAAGTTTTATTAGTTCTTCTTCTTCTTCTTCCTTCCCTTATTGTTGCTTCTTCTTGTTTTTGATAATCCTATTTAATGATATTACGCATTCGTCGTAGACCGTTACACAATTGCCAATTCTCATTTCCCCCCTCGTTTCATTGTTTAAGTATTCTGACCATACTCTAGCTCCAGATTTGGTTTTAGCAAGTTTATTGACCTCTTGAAATTAACTTGAAGAATTACAATTTAAATCTGCACAGGTGAAAACAAAAAATCATCAAAATTAGTCATCGAAATTATTTCTTATATAAAATGAGAACTTTGATAATTGAATGATAATTGCAGATCCTTCCGAAATCTATTTCTGATCATTTGCTTTTTCGTCTAATTTTTGTGCGCCAGGTCAACGCATTACTACCATACATTTGGATGGAGTTCAGTATTTTATTAGCCGAATGAATCCCTATTCACCGGAACTTAACTACTTTTTGGCGTACCAGTATTGTCGATCACTGGGCCTGCAATTGGCTTCGTTTGAGACCAAGGAGAAGGCCGAATCGATGACAACATATTTAAAGAATGCCGGCTATGGCAATTACGATTTCTGGACATCCGGAAATCGTTTGGGCACGGGCATGTTCCTATGGATGAGCACCGGTTTACCGTTTAATGCAACCTTTGATTTCTTTGAGAATTCGGCCGATGCCATTCAGGCTGGCCTACTCGATCCCGTCGATCATAATAGTAACACTTCACCTCAGCGCACAGCACGGGACAGGTAAGTCTAATATGGAACAGGTCACTCTCAGTTGTACATATCTCCATTTCTCTCTTCCTCGCTCCCTCTCTACAACACTCTCTCTGTAGCAGCAGTGGCGCCGAAAAGGGTTGTGTTATCCTGAAGCAGCCCACTCTGAAATGGATGCCCGAGGATTGCTCGGCCGTTAAGGATTTCATTTGTGAACAGACCCGCTGCTATTACTACAACTATGGTAGCATCCCAGTGTCATCTGCGCAGGGGTAAGGACAACAAAAGGACTACTAAAGAGCCAGTAAAAAATAAAAAAAAAATAAAAAGACAAAACAAAACAAAAAGAAATTCAAAAAAGAAATAAACACACACAAAAGACACATGAAAACTTAATAATACAATATAAATCAATAAAATAATAATAATATAATTAATTTCGCTATACGAACTTTGCCTTAGCGGCAAATTAAACAAATGTCCTTAATTAAGCATTAAAATATAAAAAAATATTTATACGTGATTAAATAAAAGTTAATTTAGTTGACCACAAAGCAAACACACACATCGAAAAGTAAAGAACCCAAAATTGAAATCCAAAAAACAAATACAAAAAGTAAATCCAAATAAGAAAAAAAGAAAAAGAAAATACAGACTAAACAAAAATAGGTGAGCTAAACCCCAAATCGTTACAAATCTCTTTTACCATTTTCTTTACACACACATCAATTACATACAAATAATAATATAGAAAAAGACTAATGCGAAGCTAGCAGCTAACTTTTTACTAACTTAAAACCAAAAAAAAAACAAAAAAAAATTATATCAAGAATTACAAAACAAATACATACATAGATCAACTTCCCCTTTTTTTTTGTTGTAGACGCCAATGGAAATCCGAATTATACAATAGAAATACACACGAAATTAATGCAATCAATCCGAAACCTTATTCCGAAACATATTCAACTAAAGTCCTGTTACGAAACCTTAATTATTGACCAACACTGCCAATCAGTGGGACCGCAATCCAAAATTTAAAGTTAATAATTTTGATCTTTAAAAATGAACGTGCGGCTGAACATTAAATTTCTGTTTATCTTTCCTTTAAAAATTTAAAAAAAAATAACTCTTCTAATTTTTCTTTTAGTGATTGCATAAATTTCCATAAATTTTACTGGCTTTCCATATGAGCGCAAAATAAATAAAATAAACGTATTTCTTCATCTGGCGAATCTGTCGCCTAATTTTGGTGGTTTGGGGCTTAGCTTTCCATAGATGATATTGCTGTTCTTGTTGTTGTTGTTGTCGTTGTCATGAAGATTTGTGTTCAACTAACTAACTTTAGCCTAAAGCTCGCACTTTCGCACTAACTCCGCCTTCTGATCTCCACTGCTAAAATGAAATTGAATCCCCTCCAGAGTTAAAAATTGTTTTCTTGCTTCTTTTTCTTGTTTTTTTTTTCTCTTTTTTCTTTATTTTCTGCAGACGCCCCATCACTTCGACTACACCAAGAACTCCCGCCTCACTTTTGGACTTGCATGCCGCCCCTGCAACAACCACACCTCTTCCACTTCTGTTGTCTACAAGTTCTGTTGGAAGTTCGGCTGGTACTCTGTTCTCGACGGCAAAAGCGGCCAAATCATCACCAGCTATTGGCATTGCCGCCGATAGCGCAGCGGAACCGTCGTTCATGTCGTTCAAGCTGAATCACGATCATCGCTCCTATTCTGATACGGATGCCACAGATGTTGACGTTGATGCAGACCTAGAGGCAGAGGCGGATGCTGAGGAGCACGACGAACATGAGGGACCCGAGGGTGGTGAGAGCGAGACAGATGCGGATTCGGATGAGGATCACGAGCACGATGGCGGCACCTTCAATGAACATGCCCGCGAACTGAACGGCAATGGGGATGACGTTAAGGAGCATGTATTCCCACTAAACGACAACGAACTTCACAACAACGAGATGCACTCCATTGAGGAGTTGCAACTTCAGTTGCAGTCCCATTCCCAAGAGTTGCAGCATCATGACGAAGCCGATGCTGAAAATGACGATGAAGATTTGCAACAACAGGAAAAGGAGAAAGAGTCTCAGACTTCAGCGGAACCTCAGTCCAAAGTCGAGGCAGATCAAGAATTTTCCAGCAATCTCGGTGGTCTTCCCAGCTCCACAGAATCCCCTGCCATTGAGGTACGTCTTAAGCAGATTGCCCAGGATTTTGAGAAAATGACCAGTTCACAGGAACGTGCCAAGGATGAGATTACCCCACAATCTTCGCTTTCGTTAAGCGATCTGATACGCACACTTCGCCCCAATGAGCAACAGATCATACCACAAATCGATTCGGACTATTCGAATGCTATGAGGGTCCTGGGCAAAACATTTGTGCCCAATAACTAGACACTTAAAATTACTTCGCTTATATCCAATCCATAATAGTTGACTAAGCTTTGGTGTTGTGTGTTTGGGGTGATCCTTAACTAAAAGATGTAACGGGGTTCCACTGAGGAATGATCATTTTGAAAATAAGGATGGTCACCCTAAAGAATAAGGACAAAATGACGCTTCTCTCTGCGGACCCCCAAAACAATAAGAGTTTAAGGCGCCTTTCCCCTCTCCTGTAGTAATTTACATACTTATAACAGAAATTTAATAAAAGGAAAACATTTTGCACATAATTCTACAAAAATACAACATTGTTTCTTTCAAATGGCCATACGATCCTGCATATTTTCAGGAAGACCAACATGGAAATGGATGAATAGAATTGATTTAGAAATTCTAGAACCAATAAAGAATCAAGAATCATCACAAAATCTACAAAATATAGAAAACAGGTCACCAAGTCATATGTGAATAAAACATACATATTTCTAAATAACACCAAGCGCTTTAAATATAACATAAAACAGGAACGTGACGAAAGATTTTATCCACCAACGTAATTGAATGAAACAACTGCATCAACGCAGGAGGAAAAGATTCAGTAATGTATCTCTGTCACCAACAAGTCAATACTGCTACCACAACTCCCAGTTACTGAGCTAGATCGATTTATTCCCACTATAATCCCAATACCGTATTCCTTTGACTAAAGAACGACATGCTACTTTAAATATTTAAAGTCTCCCTCATTAATTCTTTACCTACAAAAGTAGTTATAAAACTTTTTTATTTTCTCCCAACTGCTTTTAGAATGGCTCAACCATTAACCATTTTACATAAATCAGTAAATGCATTTGGATTCATACATTATGTATTCAAACAAATAAATAAAAGATTTAGAATACTGATGATGGATTACGATTGGACTTCAATTTAGATTTTAATATAAGTGGATATATATTAAAGTTTGTTTGTATTCTTATTGCGCCTTAACATACAGTTTTAAATTAACCCGCGATAAGCCTTTTTACCTCTTGCACTAAGTTGGCAGGCCCGATTAATCTTAAAAATCAAATAAATACGTTACAGACAGCTAATTCATAAGCAACAACAACAAAAATACAGCACATCATTTTATTAAGTATTTCTACAGCTGAGCAGTCCTCGGTAGATGCTTTGTCTAAGTGGCCCAGTCATTTTAGGCAACTGTGTGAACAACAACGGGGATTCCGGGTTCGAATCCCAGGCTAGTACATGGATGTAGTGTTCGTCTAAACTGAAGGCCTTAGTTGCCAGTGCATGTAAAATATAATTAGGTTGATAGTTTACAACTATATCCCAATAATAATAATAATAAAAATATAACAGCTGAAAGATATAATCAATTGATGTTATTTTCATTAAATTCAGAGATTACAAAATAGATTCAGAGAGGAAAAGATTATTAATTAATAGGGAATACGTAGAATGATGATTATATAAATACTATTTACATGGAATAGTTAATAATAATTTAAGTAATTTATTAAGATTTTTATTATACGCAAGCATTATTTAGTGTTAAAAACAATAAAATTTTTATTAAATATGACAAACGTGCAAATAATAAGATACACTGTATAACAATTTTAATAGCATAATCAAATAAATATACAATATAACGTTTAATTGTTATAAGTGATTCTCTATCCAAGAAATTAAATTTGTAGAAAATGAACGATATGTAGCGTTATATAATAAATTATTATATAATTTATAATTATATAATAAATTATTATATAATTTATAATATAACGTATGACTAGAAGTATAGCCATACCCCTACTTGTTCCAGGGTACTCGCAAAATCATTTTCAAAATATTACAAAAACATTTAGTGAAATATTTCTTCGAAGACTTAAGAATAAAATATCGACTCGCAGGCCTCGGTAGATGAGTTGTCTAAGTCATTTAGGCAACTGAACAACGGGGATTCCGGGTTCGAATCCCAGGCTAGTGCATGGATGTAGTTTTCGTCTAAGCCGAAGGCCTTAGTTGCCAGTGCTTGAAAAAAATAGTTAGGTTGATAGTTTACAACTATATCCTATACTTTAATATTAATAATAATAATAATAATAATAATAATAATAAAATATCGACTCGGTTATTGATGCTGATCACGAATATATATACTTTATCGAGTCGAAAACGTTTATTTCTATGCTTTATAAACATCTCACCAATTTTACCCTAAAATTTTAGGAAATAATTCAACATTATGAAGGCTTAATATATATCACAAAGATCATTAAAGAAGCCAAATGTACTTAACCTATGGCCTTTGAATCTAATTAAACTAAAGGTATCGTAAATAAAGTATTTCATGAATATCGTAAAACTTTTTTAATAGTATACTCTCTGTATAGATTGTACCATAATCCAATAAATTCTATAATAGTTATTTCGAGTTTTCTAACCAAGTATCATTCTTACATTAGACTACAATTTATTAAAAAAGAAAAATAACATTCGAACTGTTTATACGTAATCTAATCAACACAAACAGAAATATTTTGAAAATTTTTTAAAATTAATGCTATTTCTTTAGCTTCTCATGTCATTTAATAGTAAAGTTTATAACTTTAAGAATTTGTTATAACTAAACAAGTTAGTGATTTATGCCTTATTTGAAAGCCCAATAATCATAAATTAACTTAAAGAAATCTTAAAATTTATTTAACCAATTCGGTTTATTTTTTCTTATTTTTCTTTTCGTTTTCTTTATTTTTTTTTTATTGCATTCGGTGCCCATAGTCCAAACTTACATCATATGGGATACTTGTTCTTTTTCTTTGGCTGCTTCTGTGGTGCGTGTCTGCATCACAAATCTGCAAATCATCTTTCTTAATTTAAAGAGGATTTAACGAAAGAAATGAAGAGGAGGAGGCAGACGCATCGCATCAAGTTTTATGTGTGTCGAAACGATGGTAGATGGAGGATGGAAGATGGAAAGATGGGAAGACTAAAAGAATCGCAGTGGCCAGAACATATTAACCCAAGAATTGCCCCGCTCTGGCCGCTGATCTCTTCATCTCTAGCCCCATTCTCCTTAAGATGCAGACGACGACGATGACGATGGCTTTGGCGTTCGCAACGGACTGACTGACTGACTTTATTTGAAGCTTTGTTGACTGATGTTCATATTGCTGTTGCCGTTGGTTAATAAAGAAGAAGATGTAAAGTCAACCTTGAAATTTATAACAGAGTCCAACGAACGTTTCTCTTGTAATAGCAAAATAAAAAGACGGAAAAAAAAAATCCATACGAGTAAAAGAAGAAACCTCACGTTCACAATAAAATAAAAAAGAAGTCAAAGTAATAAACAAATGTTCATCCAATTTCATATAATTTAATTTTCATTGTAACAAATTGAAAGGAAAAGCATTGATCCCATGCAGGTGGTAATCGTTCGAGCCCATCTCTCTCCCTATCCCTCTCCCTTTTTCTCTCTCTTTCTCTCTCTCTCTTTCTCTTTTTTGACGCTTTCAGTTATTTTTATCCAATTCGATGATAAGCCTTATGATCAGGAAGTAAATCCGAGAATATTCTTTCTTTCTTTCTTTTGGGTATAAAAAGGGCACCTTTCATTTTTTATTTAGCATTACAGCAAATTCGGCCATTGCATTGACAAGAGATGAAGACCATTCAGATATCAGTTTGTGTAATCCTTATGGCGGCCATCCATCTGATCTTGGGGATGCCCCAGCATGGCTCTATAAATGGTCCCAGTGGGGTAATTATACAAATAAAACACAGTTCATAATTTTTTTAAATTTGTGAAGTGTATTTAAATGTAATTTTCAATATTCCCAGCGATTTCCAATGACCCAAAATTGGGCATCACCACCCTTGGATTTGTCCCAGCCAGTTGTCTTTTTGCGTGAGGCTACACCCATCCATGAAGAGAATCAGGAGTCACCTGTACCCAAACATCAAAAGAGAGAACCTTAAGCGATATTTGGTAGATTTATTTATATTTTTGTTTTAAACTGGCTTTAATCCTTATGAATATTCACAAATGTTTATATTAATTTAAGGCACTAGTATAAACTAGTTTCGTTAATCTGTATACTAAATCATTAATTTCTGATAAATCGTCTAATGCGTATGTAATAATTATATCATTGGGTTTTCGCTTAGATAAAATTCAAGTTTCATTTCCAATTTACTAATTAACTTTGAACACTTTTATATACAACAAACACAATTTAATTACTGTTATTTTTTTGATTTAGTATTTGGATTTGTTATACTTTTATATACATATAAGTGCATGGGCGTAGTTTGTATCTTAATTAAATAAAGATAAAAAATTTGTTATTTTTAATCTTTTTAAATGAAGAAGCACAAATTGTTAAAAATAATTTTTGGGCATGGTAATCCCATCAGGGCTGAATCACCAAAATTCTGAATCGTTTCATCTGTGAAAAACTCAGCTGCTTAGTCAGCTGTTTTATATAAACTTATGGGAATATTTTAAATATTTCCCACATAATAAAAGAAGTTTACAAATTTTATTTCGCAAAATGAATGAATGAATGTGAAAATTTAACAAAAAAAAGAGGCTTTGGTATGAAATGAATATCCCATATCTCCTACGCCCATGATTATACTATACATATTGTATTTTTATATTGCAAAAAAAAGAGAAAAAAAAATTTGCAAAAACCGGCATATCGGCATATCTATGGAGTAGTCTTCATATACTACTAATTCAATTTGCTTGATGATAAAACTCAACCTCCGATTTGCTATAAAAAGGCAGTTTGCGAAATCCAATTGTGTCATTAGTATTAGATATAGTCATCGAGAAAGGTTTGTTTTCAAGTGTTCTCATCAAGTGATATTTAATACATATTTCTATTGAACAAAGCAATGCAATAAATTAACTTGTTTTATTTCAATTTGCGAATATTTCAAATGAAAAAAACTCGTTTTGTATATATTAAAAATGAATTTTGTTTCACTTCATAAATGAATTTTGAATTGCATTAATACCGTAATTTAAGAAGAAAAAGGCTTCCGCCTTACAAAAATAAATTTGGAAATCTTCTTTCCTGAACCTTCCAAGATATAGTTGTCTTACATTGATCTCCTATCTCCTGATTTTATAGAATATGATGAAACTTTCGGTAGTTGTATTTGCCGTTTGTCTAGGACTCGTTTCCGCTCAATTTGGTGGATTCGGTCGTGGTTCGCTGTCAGGAGGTCTTCAGAATCTGGCCAGTGGAGTTCAGCAAGGTGTTTCCAGTTTAGCTAGTAAATTGCCTTCACCTCCATCTCTAAGCAACGTGCAAGATTTCGGTGACTTTTTGGTAAATAATCAATCAATAATCATTTAGAATCAGATATTTTATGAGTATATATTTTTCCATAGGCCCAATCTGGTAAAACTTATGCAAATGCTGCTGAACAAGCTCTGCGTGAGGGTGTCTTTGCTGGTCGAAAGAGTTTGGTGGATGCCAGTAATGCAGCTTTTGCCCAAGGAGCCGCTACCTATCAATTAGCTGTAAATGCATTTGCCGATTTAACCAATGCTGAATTTTTGGCTCAATTAACTGGCTTGAAAAGATCTGCTACCGGCGAGTATGTCTCTATTATATTTATTTGTTCATTCCCTTCATTTAATCATCTATCCATTGCAGTGCCAAGGCTGATGCTAGTCGCCAGCCCGCTAAAGTGCCTGATGCTCCCATTCCGGATTCATTTGATTGGCGCGAAAAGGGTGGAGTTACTCCTGTGAAATTTCAGGGCACTTGCGGCTCTTGTTGGACTTTCGCTTCCACAGGAGCAATTGAGGGTCACATATTTAGAAAAACTGGCAAATTACCAGAACTATCTGAACAGAATCTGGTAGATTGCGGCACTTTGGAATTCGCACTGAATGGTTGTGATGGTGGTTTTCAGGAATATGCCTTTGCTTTCCTCACAGAGGAACAGAAGGGCATTTCTGGAGCCAGCAAATATCCATATGTAGACAAGAAGAATAAGTGTGAATATTCGGGCGGTAAATCTATTGCTCAAATTCAAGGATTAGCTACAATTCCACCGAAAGATGAGGTTCTAATGAAAAAAGTGATTGCCACTTTGGGTCCTTTGGCCTGCTCTCTAAATGGCTTGGAGAGTTTGTTACTCTACAAAAGTGGCATCTATGCCGATGAGAAGTGCAACGAGGATACACCCAATCATTCAGTTCTTGTTGTGGGTTATGGTTCCGAAAATGGTCAGGACTATTGGATTGTAAAGAATTCTTGGGATACAAATTGGGGAGAAGATGGTTACTTCCGTTTGGTACGTGGAAAGAACTTCTGTGGCATTGCTCTCGAGTGCAGTTATCCAATTGTTTAAAAAAGACACAAAGAAAAAAACCAAATACATATTAATCCAAAATTTTTCTTTAAACAGAATATTACTACCCTTTTTGGGTCATAAAACAACTTGTCACAATTGTTGCTGATATTTTTCTCAGCAAAAACAAGTTTGGGTCTTAAGTTGGCTAATTAACCCATATGAAATCCAGTTTTGAAAACCACATCTTGAAAATTAAAATATTTCACATAAACACATAAATTTATAATTTATTTAATTAGGGCTGCAAACCGGTTGTAAACCATTTACCCACCCTCCAACTGGTTCGATTTAATTTTGATCAAATAATTCAAATTTTCTCTATAAATCGAACAAAACTCCAATATTTCTTTAGTAAAATGTATAGTACGTACTATTAAGAATAAAGATTGCCTCTAGTTATGATCAATCACTTGGAACCAAAAATATTGGTGCGTCGATATATGTAGTCATGACTGGATAATAATATTACAAAAATATTAAAAAACTTTTCAGTTGTTTTCTCGCAAAAAAAAAAAACAATTTTTAGCTTTATTTTTTACTCAGGAAAACGACCTAATCTAAATTTTTCGATTTGCCTCAGAAAATGGAATTTGCCTCCATCGAAATGGATTTTCAAAATTTAGTTTATTCAGAAATCAATTTATCTAAAAAATTCCCAAATTGTATTTAGGGTTTGACTATTATAAAGCTTTCTCTCTCTATATGTATATATAATATATATATAAAAAAGATATATATATAAATAAATCTTATTTACAAAATGAGTATCTATAAATACTTATCTAAGTTGCGATTAGTGTTAGTGTTCAAAAAATAAATCAACGCTGTTGAAATTATTAAATATGGAGCCCTGGAACTTAAATGCTTTAAATTAATTGCGAGAGATAAGAGTGTGGCTATTTTAAAATTAAAAAATATTTGTGCCAAAAATCTCACATATGATTAAATCAAGTCACCCTATGGGGTTAGTCAGTGTCCTACTTAGAAAAGACTTTAATCAAATATAACATGTTCTACCAAAAAAGTAAAGTCAATAATGAGACTTTTGTCTCTAATAGATAACCTAATCATTTTACTTAAATACACAACAAAACATTATAAAATATAAAATTATAATTATAAAATTATATGCATTATTATAAAATTATACGTATTTTTCTGTACTTAAAGAGGAAGAATAGGAAAAACTAAAAGTTTCCAAACAATTTTAAGACTTTCCTGGTTTTAATTTTCATTTTTAAGTTTTCAGATTTTATAATTGTATCTAAATTGTGCTATGCTATTAAAATTATTTATTGCTTATTTCGTAATTTTAGCTTTACCGAAGTATTTTAAACTAGGTGGGATTTAATGGTATTTTGCATAGGTAGAGAATAAAATGTAATTAAATTCTACAAATTTAATTTGTTTGCTAGATTTTTCACTTAAATATTGTATTTGCAACTCAAATAGCTATAAAACAAGTTAAAAATAACATTTAGTTGTTCTTTACATTAAAATATTTGACACAGAAATTGTTTTTATATTCGCTTTTAGCTTGTTTTTAGTTATCCACAAATAGGAAATGAATTTGCCGCCCCTTTTTATCACGGTTATTTTATTTTCAATGTCAGTCGAGGGTATATTTAGTAGTTGTAATTGTACTTGTTGTTACCTTTATCAATTAGATTATTAACGCGTATTGATGAGGTTGCAGTGTTATAAATATCAGGATATCATCTAGATAATTATAGGTTATGAAATCTGTCATTACAGATCAATTTAGAAAACATTGATTACAAGTCATGTTTTAAAATATTCTTTATAAGCTAATGCAAAAATATAGATTATATTTAAACACAGGAATTACTTGGAATATTTTCCATCTAAGTTCAAAACAAATATATTTAGATAAAAAACGAATTTATTTAAAAAAAGGTCATCCTATTTTATTTCAACTTCTTAACTAAAATTCCGCATTATCTTTAATACTTACTTTTAAAGCCTCCCTCGCTTATAGATTGTTGATTGACAACTTCGTTGATAATAATCATATCATCGTCGTATATAATCAAATGTAATCGCTTTTGAACTATAAACCTGTAAGATCTTCAACTTCCCCCGCAACTGCTAGAAATAATATAAACAAACATTGACTGAACAAAATTATTTATACACACATGTGTATGTACATATATTTATTTGTTTGTCGAAAGACATAAATAAAAGTTAAATAATATATGTTAATACCTTTTATCATGAAGCTAATGATAGTGATTCCCCAGATATTGGAAGCTAAATTTTGTAGATCTAATTTGATTATTTGGGACCAGAAGTTCGTTAATTAACTCATTCAAAATCAAGTTTTTGTAAGAAGTTTAATATTTCCCAGAAACACGCATTTATAAAACTGATTATTCGTTTTTTAGTTTTCTAATTTTACATGTATATTCTAATTTGAAAGCGATAAGAGCGAATCAGTATAAAATGAATAAGCTGGGCTTAAATGTCCAACACTCGCTTAAGTCGAGTCAACGTGCGAGGTTAGACGAACTTAGGTATTGTAAGAGACTAAGAGTTTGTGACTAAATGGTGAAATAGTGCATTATAATATATAATATAATATAATAAAACAAATACATATACATAAAATTTGATTACTTGATCTGATAATCCACGTTTTTAATCTAAACAAATATGTCGAATTTTGTTTGACTGACTATTAATGTGCAATTAAGCCTTCATAGTTGCACTCTGGCCCAAGGTTTTTTTATGAATAGTAAAAGTTTTTCTAAAAATTTAATTAATTGAAGGTGGAAGGAACTTTGGAGTGGAAATATATATTACATATTGTTAGTGATAAAGTTTTTAATATTTATTTCATAATTACATTTTAGTCAACTTCAAAATATGTAAAGTTGAATAAAGATTGCTGATCCCTGCGACGCAAAGTACATGTACATATATATATGTATGTATATGAACAATCGGATCATCATACTTATTTAATCAGATGTTATCGCTTAAACCTTTCAAGTTAAAAGGTCCACCTGATTTCCCCGCCTAAGCTAATTAATATATAACAATAATTAATATAAAACAATGACTAAAAAAGTACCTTATAATTAGTATGAACGCAAATAAAAGTGAACATTCATATAAAATAATATAAATAGATATTAAACACCAATTAATTAGCGAATGTGCTTTACAAAAATGTTTTGATTAAAACATGACTTTTGGATTTTATCAAGTTAAAATAAATAAAATTGGGTTTCAAACTCTTTTTTTTTCTGAGTAATCAAATCGAAAAGAATATGCAGCATAACTAAAGACTATATTTAAAATTTATATTTATTTAATATTTAGATAACATAAACAATTTATTATACATTAATTATATCAACAGATCGCTATGAAAATCCAAGTGGTATTTCCCTTGATTTTGGCTGGCCTGGCCTCAGCTCAATTTGGATTCAGTGGATTTGGTGGTCTTAGACCAGACAGATTAAATGGAGCCATAGGAAATGTGGCCAATCGAGTTCAACAAGGAATATCAAATATAGCCAGTAGATTGCCACCCCCTCCAACTTTGTCAAATGTGCAGAATTTCGGTGATTTCTTGGTAAAATCATTACACAACTCTATTGCAAATCTGTCATTCATTTATATCAATATTAATTCTTAGTCTCAATCGGGGAAAACATATTTGAATGCTGCAGATCAAGCACTCCACGAAGGTGTCTTTTCAGCCCGCAAAAATTTGGTGGATGCCATGAACAGAGCGTTTGCCGAAGGAACCTCCCCTTATAAATTGGCTGTGAACGCTTTCGCCGATTTGACCAATTCCGAATTTCTAACCCAACTCACTGGTCGCAAGAAGTCCAACCTAGGAGAGTAAGTGAAATGATTTATTCTGTATGTTGTCCCCAATTTTAAATGTTATACACATTTATAGGTCCAAGCTGGCTACCAGCCGTCAACTTGCTCGAGTTCAGGAAGGTGCTAGAATTCCAGAATCATTTGATTGGCGCCAACATGGAGGAGTTACTCCTGTAAAATATCAAGGCACTTGCGGTTCTTGTTGGGCTTTTGCTACTACAGGAGCAATAGAAGGTCATGTCTTTAGAAAAACTGGCACATTGCCAGAGCTCTCTGAACAGAACCTGGTGGATTGTGGCTCTCTGGATTTTGGACTTAATGGTTGCGATGGTGGATATCAGGAATATGCTTTGGCTTTCATCAATGAGAAACAGCGGGGAATTTCAAAAGCTCAACCGTATCCTTATGTTGATAATAAGGAGACTTGCAAATACTCCAATGCTCTGTCGGGTGCACAGATTACTGGATTTGCATCTATTCCACCGAGGGATGAAGTTCTAATGAAAAAAGTGATTGCCACTTTGGGTCCTTTGGCCTGCTCTCTAAATGGCTTGGAGAGTTTGTTACTCTACGAAAGTGGCATCTATGCCGATGAGAAGTGCAACGGAGATGAACCCAATCATTCAGTTCTGGTTGTGGGTTATGGTTCCGAAAAAGGGCAGGACTATTGGATCATAAAGAATTCCTGGGATAAAAATTGGGGAGAAGACGGTTACTTCCGTTTGCCACGTGGAAAGAACTTCTGTGGCATTGCTCTCGAGTGTAGTTATCCAATAGTCTAATTACGAATTGTTATCTTAAGTTAATAAATCAAAGACCTTTTAAAATTAAAAGTATCGAAAAGCATCGGCGGCTTATAGGACGGTGTGACCATCGTATGCCTATTTTCAGTATGGCAGTTGTTAGCTAGAATAGATAAAATTGGAAAAAAATCGATATTTACTTTAAATTTTTTCGGTATATTTCGATTTCCAGACAAGAAATTCGGGAACAAGACAGAAATAGAAATTAAGAATCACAACAAAAGGCAAAGTGGTTCTTTACATGGTGATAGTTATCTACATACATGACACAATGTTAAATTGTGTTGATTGCTTGGTCGCAGGGGTGCAGTTGTAGGCGCGCTTACCCGCTTGCACCTTTTGTCAAATCTAGAATCTATCCAATTGCTATGCAAATAATCAATCCAATAAATGAAAAGGCAACTTTCCACACATTTGGTATTAATAGGTGAAACAGAAATTGTTGCTGAAAAAATATATATTTGCATTCACCCGGGGGTGTACAGGGTAAACATCGATAGCCGCATCGCATATAAAACATCGATGTTTGACAAATATGCAAAAACATCGAAGCATTCTCCACCTCTACAAAAAAGAATAAATTAAACGAAAATGCAGCAACCATAAAAATGGCTCGAATATTGGGAATGGAAGGCCCTTAACTGCTGACAATTATGTTCCTACAGGTGGGTGTGAAAAGCCAAGAATCATTAAAGCACGGGCATCAACCTCCCTAACGGTAGTCCGGCCCAGCCCAGCCCAACCCATATACAACAACAACAACAGCAACACCAATAACAAGTATCACTATATAATAACACTCCTCTCGCCCTTACAGAAATGTGCATTGTGCATTGAGTTTGATCCCAAAGAGCCCCGCCCTGCCTTGCCCCCTAAGCCAAGCTCAGCTTAGTTTTGGGGTCATCGTCTCGCATTTAAACCAACCAAAGGCCAAGCCCACTACAACACCACCTGCACCCGCACCAGCATCCGTTGTCATTGAAACTAACACCAAGCCCATCCCATCCTATCCCAATTGCATATCTATACCTCAAAATGGATGAGGACATAATGAATGCAGTAGAATCTCTTTTCGGCAAGGATGTCAAAATTGTCGACTGCGAGACATCGTCTTCCATGCAACAGGAAGAGGTTTTGCTCATCAATGGTGTGCCCGTTAAATTAGATGGGATACCAGGGGATGATGCCAAAGCCATTAAAGCGGCGTTGCTTGATGGCCAAATGCCTTCAGTGGAGCAATTAAATCAGTTATTGTTCCGTGCCGGTCTATCGCAGCAGCCCATAGAGGTGGAAACATCGCTGACTGTCAAGTCTTCCGTAACCACAACTGAGGAAGTGTTGGTCTCTCGCAATGGCCAAATCCTAGACGAACGCACAGTGGAAACCAAAGAAAACTTTAATCATCAGTCACATCAAAAAGAAATCTGGCAACCTGTAAAACAGCAATCTGCGTTAAACCGGGCCACACCCGAAAATGCTTTAAAGTATGGTTCGAATTCCACATTTGCCTCCTCTCAGGGAACGGACACTGACGACCGTATACGGCAGCTGAATCAAACCTTCTCGAATGTATCGCTGATGTCGAATACCAGTTCGGCCATTGGCTCAGCCTCATCGACCACTTTGGGTGACAAAAGCTCAAATATAAGTAGCTGCGACTCAGGCCACGATGGGATATTTCACAGTGTATCTATGGGTGGACCCCCATGCCGCAATAAGGGCGACAATACGCTGACTGATTCCATGTACTGTGACATTACTAGTTCGGCGGATGATGAATCGGATGTAAATTCCATTTTGGTAAGGCAAAGAGGAGACAGAAACGTTGCGAAGAGATTAACTCCAATTTCTTTGATTCTAGCACCAACAATTGCGAATAACAGAACAGGAGTCAGATGAAACGGATCCCCAAACTCTGCCATCGTATGCCAAACATCTGCCTACAACTGGTACAATCAGTTATCTAGTTAATCTTCTATTTGAATGCCAGAATGAAGATATCGAGTTTGCCATATTGGCCACCTCGAGACAGTATTTGTCTCCATTACAGCTAATTGAAGAAATGGCCAAAATGTCTGTAAAGCGTCAAGAGGGAATCTTCATACATTTAATCACTCGATGGCTGGAAATTTCTCCATGGGATTTCGACAATGAAGCTATTATGCGGGAATTGAACAAGCATAAAGGTGTTCATCAACAATTGGAAATCCCTAAAAGGCTGGAGATAGTGGAGGCCAATCGTCAATCCCAATTACGATATTTGCTAATTAAACAGTCGTCAAGCAGCTCCCTGGGTCGACAAAGCAGTATTAAATCGTTGAAACGTTTCTACAAGGTGGAGAACGTTATCAGCATTTGCAGTAATCCCTACGAATTGTCCCATCAACTTTATGCCATTGAATATGCTTATCTATCGCAACTGAAAATCGAAGAGTTTGTAGAACTTCTTAACCAAGATGAATTGGAATTGAAACTCGAGCCGATAAAGGCCGGAATATTAAGTGCCAATGATAGAAAAGAAGTAAATATAGAAGCCTATCTCCAATGGTTCCATCAGTTGAGTCACATAACTGCCACCGAAATCCTTAAGGTAAATTGAACGTTTCCTTTTTTAAAAAAAAAATCAAAGTCTTAAATATTATTCCATCTAATATAGCTTGGTAAAAAATCTCAACGAGCTCAAATGATAGACTTTTGGATAGACATCGCTCTGGAGTGTTTTAACATTGGTAACTTCAATAGTCTCATGGCCATAGTGAAGGCCCTACAAATGACTGCCATAGTCAGACTAAAAAAGACAGTAAGTTAAGCCTTTCATTTAGTTTTGTTAGATAAAAATATGATTTTTAAATGGTATTTTTTTTTAGTGGTGCAAAGTTCAAGGAATTACTAAATTCTCTGGATTAGAACATCAAATGGATTCCAGTTCGAACTACAATAATTATCGCTCGACCATGAAGGCAGCTATTTGGCGTTCCGAGCGATCCATGGTCAATAAAATTGAACGTGCCCTTATACCCTATTTCAAGCTAATTATTAAGGATTTAGTGGCCATCCATAAAAGCCACAAAACCAAGTAAGTATTTTGCAATGATTTAAAATGGAAAAATCATGCGAAATATAAATTTAAAACAATTTATTAATTTTTTTTAACACAGACTGGCCAATGGGCTTCTCAACTTTGAGAAATGCTTTTTAATAGGCGAGGAATTAAATAATCTTTATAATTATCAGCATCTCGAGTGCCCCTTTGAACAGTTGCCTCAAATTGTAAATTATTTACTGAAGGCAGAGGCCTTAAGCGAGGACCTGATAATGAAGGCTTCATATGAATGCGAATCACCCGAGACTTCCGAGGAAAAGGATCAATTTAAGACATTAAAGGCAGCAAAGAAATTTTAGAGATAAATGAAAAAACCAACACAATGTCTGCCTTGCACATCGTTTTATTGGCATTAATCATAATTAATCATCATTTCTTTCTTATTTTTTTGTTTTTGCATAAATATTAACACGATAATCTGCGAACGTATTTGTTAATTCGTACTTAAGTTAAGTTGCTTGTATATTTAAATGAATTTTTTCATCTATATATACATACATATATATACAGCGATGGGCATTTAAATAGAAACACCAAAAATATGCATACAGCAATTACTAAAAGTTAATAATCATTTTAATGCAATCAAAAATAAAGAAAGCAATCCTAACTAGTAAAATACACTGCCCATTCACATCCTTCTCTTATCGTATTGTGGCAAATTTTTGAAAATCTACTGTGCTAAATTTACCGAATAGCTCCAACGGATAATGTTTCCCCTCGACGGGGGCATGAATGCGTATCTGTCTCATATGGGTATCGCGACCGTTTTGATGATTCGATATAACTGCAATTTGGAGCATAAATGTGCGTATGGATTTGACATTGCCATCCTTGATGGGTATTTGCACCCAGCCAGTGGGTTCACTGAGATCGATGACTTGCAGTTCCTGCAGATCATTAAAATTGGTTCCCGACCTAATGGATATACGTGAGGGTGTATAACTTTCGTCTAATTTGTAGTCTGTGTAAATGTAGATTTGGCTGATGTTTGTTCGCTTATGGAATTGAATGTTAACCAAATGGGGCAGCTGGCCATCGGATTGCCAATATGTGTCCATAATATTATCCCGCAAACGTTCGACGCCAAAGCCTAATAGTAAATGGGAGAAATGGAAAAGATCAAACATAAAAAATGGGAAAAGGATATCCTAAATTATTATACCCGGCTTGCAAGAGGAGAGGCTCCACACTGCTTGGCTGCCCACTTCTCGTACGCCACCCAAACGCTCTTCCGCCAATGGATCCTCTTCATTGGCAGTTGTTACATTCGCCGGGACATTTATGTCCTCATCCATGGGTGCAGACATTTTAATTCTTTATTTATTTTTACTGTGTATATTATTTAATTTTAACTTTCATTTACAACACTAAACGACGCTTCAATCAGCTGCTTCAACAGCGACCTATCCAACACTGGTGGCACATGTGCGTTCATTTTAACAACAATAAACATTAATTATGGTGCGTAAATTAAAATACCATGAGCAGAAACTGCTTAAAAAAGTAGATTTTATCACCTGGAAAATAGACAATAGCAGCAGAGAAAACAAGATCCTGCGACGTTTTCACATTCAGAAGCGAGAAGATTACACCAAGTGAGTCTTGAGAATTAAAAGGACTTCATCTTAAAAGAGAATTAATGTCTCTATATGGCAATTACTACACATAATATATACTATGTATTATTTAAGGTACAACAAATTATCACGTGAAATTCGCGAACTCACTGAAAAGATAGCCAAACTAGATGCCACAGATCCCTTCAAAGCAGAAGCCTCCGCCATGCTGCTAAACAAACTACATGGCATGGGAGTGGCCAATGATCAACTTACCCTGGAGACAGCCAGCAAGACAACGGCTAGTCATTTCTGTCGCCGTCGCTTACCTGTAATTATGGTCAAATGTAAGTGATTGATAACCATGCGAATCTGTTCATGTTTTCTGTATGTGTCTGATTTCAGTACGTATGTCGGAACATTTGAAGCATGCTACAGATTTGATTGAACACGGACACGTACGCGTTGGTCCAGAGACAATCAAGGATCCAGCGTTTTTGGTATCGAGAAATCTGGAAGATTTCGTTACATGGGTAGACGGTTCTAAGATCAAAGAACATGTGCTACGCTATAATGATTTGCGAGATGATTTCCAAATGTAAAGCTAACTGACTTTAGTATAATTTTAAGAAACAAATAAAAAAAACTTGAAACAATTGAAAGTTTTAACAGTATTTATAAAACTACTTAAAAATAACTCCCACAATTGCCTACCTAAAAATAACTCCCACAATAACCATGTTAGAGAATCCTACATCAAATTTGATGCCTTTGGCTAAAAAAATAGGGCAGATTGTATTATATTTCTTTCTTACAATTTTTCAAGGAATCAAAAAATCAATTTCACATGCAATTTGTTAAATAATCATTTTAAATAACTTTATTACATTTCATATAATAATGTTTCTTATGCTTTGTTTTAGATCTCATTAATATTATTCTTCATTAATATTGGTAGCATATCACGCCAAGGGCGCAACTGCGCCGATACACACAATATACATATTATATAAATTTGATCTGTCCCTCCCCACCCCCAACGAGCTGTTTTAATTTATATGCTACATGCCAGGATTAGCACAGAGACAGACACACAAAAGTCGTTCCATAATGGCGGTAGTTAGGTTTATATGCCCTAGTTAGCTGTTTGTCGACTTATTTCGTTAAGTCTGTTTCTTTCACAAATTACAATTAATATTTAGATAAAAAATATATATGAATATATATATATTTTATAAATAAGCAAATCAAAAATTAATATCCGTTAAGAGAATGAAGGAAATTACTTAGTAAATTATATAAAAAATAATAATACGAACATGCTTTAATCGTTTTAGCTTTTTTTTCATAAAATTTTTCGTTTTTAAATAATGATGCACAATACATATATAAAAAACAGATGATGGTGGGGTGTAGTGGGGTTATATGGGATTTGAGAAGGGTGTTGGTGAAGCTGGTGAGCGATTGATCGGTTGGTTTGAGTTTAAAAGATAATATTCCGCTACTGGCAGTAAA
Organism: Drosophila sturtevanti; assembly: GCA_018150375.1. Classification (NCBI taxonomy): domain Eukaryota; kingdom Metazoa; phylum Arthropoda; class Insecta; order Diptera; family Drosophilidae; genus Drosophila; species Drosophila sturtevanti. Next base: position 241,823 of record JAECWJ010000564.1, read on the forward strand.
ATTTCGAGGACCCTAAAGGAAATCAGAAATGCATTTGAAAGTTGACTATACGGAAAAGTTATGATTGATTTGAGATATAGTGTATACATATATCTTCCTATACTTTAGAGTCCGACTGCGCAGCATGGATCTAACTTGGAACACATGATGCATGTAGGATGTATATATATAAAATTGTATTTCCATTTTGAGTCAAAAGTCTTTCATTTGTTGTTGCATATATTGATATATCTTTAGATATTAGTTGTATTATATGTGGTAATCTTGTTGCCTTTTTAAATATGCATAAAAAGTAATTATTAATAGGTGTTAAAATAAATAGCTAAGTGGCATTAAAATTAGTGTCGACTTGCGAAATTCAATCGATGGCCCATCCCCCATTCCTCCATCTGCATCATTGCCATTTTGCGAAACAAATTTCACTTGAATAACTTGATAACAATATAAAACAAATTAATAAAATTAAAGATATTTTCTACAAATTGTTGTTTGTTGTTGTTCATCTTGATACTCTTAATTTGTGTAGAAGACAAAACTAAAAGAAATATTCAAACAATTCCATTACATTGTGTTGCCGCCTCTGGTTTCTTATTCCTCTTTTCCAGGCTTTTTGCTTATGTTTTTGCTTCTTTTTTACATAATAATTTCTGTTGTTGTTATTTTCAGGCTGATTTTTGGAACAATAAATTAGATTTAGATTAAATTCAATCGCATTGTATTAATCACTACAATAGTTGCTGCTTCAGTGTAATTTCCAAATTGGTTGACCCTCGAACAAACACGTGCAATTTGTAATTAAGCCATAGCCATACTACATATACATATTACTCTGTCCCAGACATAATTTTCCTAAATTCTAGAAAAATGTGTTCGCATACATTTTCCCTTATCCATCTTTCCCTCATTTCATCAGGTTGATATTTCTCCTTGATGTGTGGAAAGTATTGTAGAAAAGTGTATCTGTTCTTTTTTTGTTGCTGCTGCTGTGTTTTTTCGTTTCTTATTTTGAATCTGGTGAAACTGCGCCAAGCGCCCAAACATTATTTAGATCACAAGTGCCATATCCTTTTTGCTGGGCAACGTGACTCGCTTTCCCTGCCACAGAGAGTTGTGTATTGTGAAGGCGTCAATGGTAACGGTCAGATGCTTGGTATGCACTTGTGAGAAGCATTTGCCACCTGAGTTGTATCTGTGAGGAGTAATTAAGTGGGACTCGTCGTTAACAACTCTGATAATTGCAAAACAAATATAATAATTACTTACTTGAAAAACTTATCGAACATAACTTCGTCCACTTGACTAGGCCCTGTGCCATACAGTTTTGTCACCTGATCTGTTTCGGGCATATAGCTATAGAGCGCTCGAAATTGGCAGCCGGCATCACGGAAGAGTACTAGGAAATGTTTGGCCTCTGACCGTGCAATCTTCTCCAGAACCTTTTGTTTGGCCTCACGATTAACGGCACCGGGAAAAACGCAATATTCCACAGCATTCAAAATAATGCCACGATTCGATTTCGCCGCCGGTTGTTTATATAGTTTTGGACCTATATGGAGGCAGTGAAGATTAAGTATACATACGATTATTATTGTCCATAAATTTTGACTCTAATCGGAATATGCTACTTTTTCTCGATGGCAAGCTTCTAGAAAATTTATGTAAATTAATTTATTTTGCAGACTCTACACGTGCAAATGGTGGGGAGATTCGGGAGCTCCAAAAAAGAGCAAAAGCTACAAAATGCACTCCTTACAGGTAAAGGTTATAATTTTAATAACTATAATATATTTTTTTTATACAATTCGAATACAAAATTTATATAATTGGAGTGCATTTACTGACCTAGCCGAGAACGGTTTCTTGAACTCTAAACATTCCATTAATTTAATAAAATTAAAAAAACATTCCATTAATAAAAATCAAATTACAATAAAAAGAAAAATAAATGAACATACAACTTAAGTTTAAACATTGCTTGCAATTTTGAATGATTTCTTTTTTTTTGTTTTTAGTTTTAATTGGGCCGATTTGGGGTTTAGTATTATATATATATATTGGAAAGCTTTGGGATTTGGGTATCTTTTAGTTTATCTTTCTTTTGTCTCATGTTTGACCATCGAATGTCGTGGATTTGACGGCGGAACGGAACAGAATAGGTAGAATAACGAAGGTTTACGCGCACACAAATTGTCGCAGCCCTCTATATACATAGTACAACTATATATTATATATATATATCGATCGATATATCGGTTGTGTCAAAAATCATATATATGTATGTAGTAGTATATTATGTAGTTAGGTAATAATAATTAAATGATTTATAAATGCCAATTTTATAATGAATGAAATTACAAATGAAAAATTATGAGAAAATAATACGAGCATGGATTTAATGTTCTTGATTATGAAACGTTCCAAGGGACACAAATGCAATATGATAATATATGACCAGAATGGTTTATATTTTTTTTTTTTTTTTGTGATTTGAGTGAATTGAGAATTGATTATAAACTGAGGATGGTTTCAAGTTTTTGTTGTTGTAGTTGTTGTACAAACCCGAATATTCCATGATTGAATTCGGAGTTAATGAGAAATCGCTGGATCCATCATCAAATCCGCGACGTTTCGATATCAAACCTGGTGGCAATGAGCCTGGTCCAGATGGAGATGGCATATGCCTACCTGATGCGCCAATTCCCATGCTGCCCATGCCCATTCCTGGCGATGGGGCACGCCTCGGCGGTGTGGCGCGTCCCAGTCCCGAATCTGTGTCTAACCGGTAAGCAAGAGGCATCATCAGTCAACATGCATCATTATCATCAGAGATAGAGTTTGAGAGAGTGAGTGAGAGAGACACACACACACACAACACACACCACACACCCAATACAGTATGTTTGTTGTGTTTGGCCCCAAGAGTTAGAGTAGGAAGATTGGGAGCACATATGGCCATGCGTTTCGGGGTTAGTTGTCACACAAAGTCACGTCGATGATGGGAAGAGCGATCGATGAATTCATTTCAAATTTGTTAATACATTTGGTGGTTTCGTTTTTAGATTATGTTTGTTTGTTTTGTTTTTTTTTGCGGTTAATTTTCAAGATTTTCATTTTTTGTACATTTTTGAATTGAAAAAAGAAAGAGAAATAAAAGAAGAGAATGTGTGCATAAAATTTAGTTAAAGCAATTTCGTAAATTGTTTATGATAGAGACATACTTAATTACTAAATTCGATGATTTGGGTTAAAGAATCGAAATTGTTTTACATGTATTTATGTATGTATGTATGTGTAAAAGTATGCATGTGTATGCGTGTGTATGGGTAGAATGTGGGTGTGTATATAAATGTGTTTGGTGGATAATTGATTACTGCATGTGCCTGTTGTGTGTGTGTATATGTATCCATGTGTGTATATGTGCATATGTATGTATGTATATCAATGTTGTGCAGGCATATTTGTGTGCGTGTGCGTTATGCTATTTTCTTTTTTTTTTTTTTGTAATTCCCAAAAGCGGATCAAACGAATCAATTGAATGCCAGAACCAGTTGCGAATTTTAAGCAGGTTATGCAGAAGTACAAAAATCAGCTGACGGACCCAAATAATCAGCTGACACAGACATTTGAGGAAAAAAAGGAACAAGATTTTAAAAGGACCACCACCATCACCAGCCCGAATTGTACAAAAATTTTCGCATCGAAAAGATATACAGAGAGCCAGAGAGAGATATAAGATAAAATCAATTGGATATAAAATTTCAAAACAAATTAAAAGAAAAACGATTAAGACAAATGTACAATAATAAAACAGAAAAAGACAACTAACACCAGTTGAAAAAGGAATTATAATATTGTAAATAAATAAGCGCTATTTAAACAGGAAATTCCAAGAACCAAATATTTTTTAACATTAGAGATAGATAGATGGATGGAATAATACATAGAATAAGAATATAGAGAAAAGGAGAATAGGATAAAGAATAAGAAATAAGCAAGCAGCTGTGTTTTTCAGATTTTTATTATTATTTTTTTTTTTTTTTGGTAGCTGTGGAACGCTTCTTACCGCACAAATTCATTAGCGAATTGGACTTTCGGCCACGGAAATTAAGTGTGCTCCCCTTAGCGACGGATATACGCGACAGAGTGCGGCCCCGTTCTGGGAGTGCGGCTGGCTCTGTAAGGAAGTCGGCAATGGAGGAGCAAACGTAGCCGATTGTATAATAAAAATTGTTTTGTTGTTGTTTTTAAAACAGTTGTGTTGTTGTTTGTTTGTTTTTCATCACAAATGATAGAGAGAGAGAGAATGAAATAATAACGTAGAGTAATACAAAATTAAATATGAAATCTATAAAATCTAACTTATATTCCTTAAATGACGAAATCATTCACCATAATCCACACCAACACACACTCTCGGTTAAACGAAGAGTAATCATACATATATCCGCGATATATATAAACTTATAAAATATTCAAATTGACAACCTCAAACCACAATACAATAGTGTAACCTAGTCCGTCCACCACACAAGATGAAAAATCTACACACATTATTTTATTCCCCCCACTTCTTTCCCCTTCCCCCTTGGTGCATATTTTGGCTTACGAGTGGGTGCACTGGCAAAATAGTTGGTTATTTTGATTTAATTGCATTTGGATTAGTTGAAATTATGTAGGCGGTTTAGATATATAATATAAATATTAGCTTAGGTGAGAATTTGCATATTGCAGCATTTAAGCACGCCTCAGCGGATATACATATGTATGCAAATAATTCATATTTTTTGTATGTATGTATTTATTTCTAGTAATTGATAAATTAAAAGAAAAAAAAACGATGAAAACAAGATCGTGTTAATCACAATTCCAGATCAGAATACAAATATAAAATGTGTAAATCATAATTTTGTCGTCTTGTATTCTTTTTTCTAGCAAAACTCAAAAGAGAACGAAAATAACAACAACAAAAAAAAAACAAAAAAAGGAGTGAGTAGAGAGAGAATTAGTACGTGGGTTACCCAACACCAACCTCTGGAAGTTTTATACGATCCCCGTCGTCCAATCGGAGTTGAACTTGTACTGGGATAATCATCGGGGGATTCTGTTCAAACGAGATTAGTGGTTATGTCTTATGAAATAAAGATACGATATACATATACATATATGTAGGACTTATCACTAGGTTATAATAACAAACTACACTTAAACTTACTAGGACTAGGAGGTTAAATCAAAAATAATGGCAAGGAAAATAAAATATTAAACAATATGAATTATATATAAAAAAGAAACTAAAACGAAATAAAAATAAGGCAAAACAAATTATGCATGCTTAGGCTAACTTAAGAAAATTATGATATATAAACAATGAATAATAAAGTTTAAAGGGGCGGAAAACAAAAACAAAAATAAACACAAAAATTACCTTTGACTGTAAGGGAATCTTGTGAGCCCCTATAATAATCTCTTTTCATTGAATTTGAGCTTAGCTGACCGTAGCCTGTACAATTGAAACAGTTGCCAAATAAAAAAACATAACAGAATAAATAAAGAAATTAAGGATTAAACCAATTAGTAAAAGGACAAAACTAAAACAAAAGCATTGGATAGCTTATAGGAGCGAAAATCGGTTAACCGAAATCATTGATACTAAGATAAAGCTTTACACTTGATCGCAGAGTTGGAACTTCAAAAAAAAAAAAAAAAAAGAAAAGGAAAATACAAAGTTAAAAGAAAAAGAAAACGAAACATTTTTGATAGTTCAGTTATTGGGATAGATTGGATAGGTATTCCATCGTTCAGATCAAGTGTAAATGCTTTGGATCAAATGCTGCAACGCTCACCAGTTAGATTTGACCCAGAGCCCTTCTTGCTCCGACTAGAGATGCTTGAAGCTTCGCTTATATCCACACTGGCATCATCCACATGTATAGTCTTGGGTCTGGGTCGAGTATTACGCTGTTGCCTTAAACGTGGCGTCGACGAAGCTGCCGACTGTGGTTGCAATTTTACATGCAAGTCGGGCCGATCCAAAGTCTTGCCCTATAAGAGACAGAGAAAGATAAGTTGGAAATCAATTGGTTTGTTTCCATAGTTTATATCGTTCAATACCAACCTCTCTTTCGGCCTCTTCAATGGCTTTTTTGAGTCTATGCTGCTCTAATATGGCCGCCCGACGCGCCATTTGCTCTTCCTTTTTGCGTGCGCGTTCCTCTTCCTTTTCTCGTTCCTTTTCCCTTTTCTGTGATGCTTCAATCTCTTTGCGTGCCTTTGCCTCCTCTTGCTGCTGCCGGCGTTGCAATGATAGCAGCATAATTTTCTCCTTACGGCGTTCCATTTCATCCACCGAGTCCTGGAATAACAATGGTGGCATGTAAAAACAATATCCCATCATGAAAATAATTAACTTTTCCCTTCTAAATACTTTTGTTACAGAATTGCCATTGGGTATTTTAAAATTGAAAATCAACGATAAATATCGCGGTTCCATCGCGTTAAAGACTAAAATTTCACTTCAAATGTGTCTGTGTGTGAGTGTGCATGGGTGTGTATGTGTGTGGGTGTGTGTGTGTGTGTGAGGGAGAGTATACATTTGTGTGTGTTCAATTGAAAACAAATTTGAATTTGATTTAATTTTTGACAGTTAGGCAAAGAGTGTGAGAGGGAAATGAAAGAATCTATTTCTTACCGGATCCAAACTGGTTGCATCTGCTCCCACAACCAATGCCTTATTCTTGGCCGCCTCTGCAGTGTTATTGCTATGTTGGAGGCGCGTTGGTGACATTGGTTGCTGTTGCAGTTGTGGCGGCTGGTTGGTCACATCCTCCAAATGGCGACGTTCAAGGCTACCGCCGAGTGGCTCTGATGTATTTATGGCCAATTGTCGTAATTGTATTGGCGGCTCATCAGTGTATTTGTTGTAGGTGGCATTACCAGCATTGGGATTAGATTTGACACTGTTGGAGTTGTTGATGAGGCTGTGCCTGGCATTGGCTGGAAGCTTGCTGGCATCCTCGCTGCTCATGCTGATGTTGTGCAGTTGACTTAGCGACTCACGTTTAAGGACAACTTGGTTGTCCACATTATCCCTGCTATTACTGTTTGGTGATTCCTTTTTGGGCGAACGCTTGGCTCTTAGTGGTGGCTTTGGCCTCTTGGGCTGATCATCATCAAAGGATATATAGAAACCCTTTTCAGGAGCCTGTTCCTCTTGACCGGCAACACCTCGAGGATCCTGAAAACTGTTGGCCTGTATGGAAGGACGCGATGGCGAGGGTATGCGATAAGTGAGATTGCCGCTGGTTATATTCAGTTTATTGGATATTAATTCGCCACTATCGTAATCCTCTGAGCTACTCCCACGACCGCTCTGACCCTGATGGAGTCGATGTTGCTGTTGTTGCTGTTGCTGCTGCTGCTGCTGGACCACAAAATCAGAGATGCGTGTTGAATGCATTGACTCAATAATATTGCGTTCCAACTCATCTACATCCTCCTCGTCACCAATGAAACAGATGCTCTGAGGAGCCATTAGATCATCATGCTGCATCTGCATGGGCATCTGCATAGCCTGGGGATTGGCTTTAGGCGACCGATTGTCCCGCAGATTGGTCAATGATTGTTGGCGTTGAACGCCATTGGCACCACTCATTGGCCGCTGGCTGTGTTGTGGCGAGGCCTGCGCTTGAAAGAGATGCTGCAATTCCCCACCACCTCCGCCACTGCCATTCTGATGCAACACAAAACTGCCTTGAGGTGCACCCCCAGCACTCGATGTTGGTCGATTATGCCAGCCCTGTTTCTTCTGCTGCGTCTGCCAGGCATTTACATCGACCAAAGGTTGTTGGACCTGATGCTGTTGCTGCTCATAGGCGGCAGCTGCTGCCGAATGGGCCCAGGTCCGACGCTGTGGCGGCGGTGGCTGCGGCGACGTCTCATGCAGATAAAAATGATTCGTCGGCTGTCCATACTCATCGTACACCACACTATTCCTATATTGCGGCTGCGGAGCGCCATACGGAGAGTGATTGTGATTGTAGGGACCACCATTGTCGCTATAAAGGCTTTGCGGCTGCATGTAGGCATGGGCGGGCTGCGGTGGCGACATATATTGTCCATGCTCGTTGACATACTGCATCGGTTGGGGCATGGCCATTGGTGGCGGACCTTGCTGTTGCTGCTGGTAGGGATCACGACTGGGCGGACGGGAACTATATGTACTGACTGGGGCATTATAGGCCTGTGGAAGATGCGGTGATGAACCAAAATTTTGTTGCATAGTTCGTGGCTGATAATGATGATCAGCCAGATGCTGTTGGGAGCCATATGTTTGTTGCTGGGTAAGTTAACGATCAGATCACAAGGCACAAAAAGGAACAAAACAATCATTCAGTTAGTCAACAGGCAAAACGCAATTATAGTTCATATAATATAGATAATAAATAACATAACATTAAGCGGAGATGCAGGAGGCGGATTTGGTTTGGTTTATCGGTTTTGGATGATTTTTACCTGGCTCAGCATGTTGGCTATTTGTTGGGCCTGCATCAGTTGCTGGGCCTGGAGATGTTGAGCCTGCATTTGGCTTTGCTGTGTGGCTAGCCTATGGATATCCTGTTGGATATCCTGCAGATTCATGTTCATAATGGCGATGCTTTGCTGTATATGCGATCCACATCCAATAGGCAAGTGTTAAAGTGTGTGTGTGTGTGTGTTTGTATGCGTGAGTGAGTGTGTGTGTGTGTTATATATGTCAGTATTTGGTGTATTCATGTTAAAGCAACCACAGACACAAAATGGGACAGGGGGGCAGGGGGAAAAAAGAGACACAACAAATGCGTTAATTAATTGATTAATTCTTGCTTTTGGGTTTTTGTTTTTCATTTGGATTATGGTTAGGATATATAGACAAATGGTACAAATATGTATGTATCAGAATGACCTATACCTGATATTTATCCAAATCAACGGGATCCATATCGGGTGTTCGCTTTGATTCATTACTCATGGTCTCCCACTTCATGACATCAGGACACGATTCCAAATCCTCCTACAAATGCAAATGGACAATGTATACAATGATTCAATTACATAAAGAAGATCAGTACCTTTTCTTGATGCCGCAATAAAGCCATTTCAATTTTACGTTTATCCTGCTCAATGCGACGTCGCTTCTCCTCCAGTTTCATTCGAATTGTGGATAACTTGGTGGCATTCTCCAGAGAACGCATATCCTCATCGCATACATCCAATTGCCAGGCAGCCGGACTGGCTGGCATACTGCTTGTAGAGGATTTCCGTACGGGCGTACTTTCCGGATCACCGTATGTGGATCTAGCATCGTTGTAGTGTTGATCAGCAACACTGGCGCTACTATTGTTGCTGTAGTCTTTATCGCTGGAATGTTGCTTGTTCCGTGCCACCGGCAATGGACTGCCCGCATTCGATAGATTATGATGGGGAGCCGATACCGTGGGCACATTGTCGACACTGGCTTGTCGACGCATTGAATACTTCTCCGTTTCCCGATCCTGTTTCTCCGAGCCCGAGTCCGTATCGTAACCCAATTGTAGTGTTCCACGAGCATCAGCAATTGAAGAGCGAACCGCCACGGCTGGTTCAACTAAATCAAAAACTTAAATTTATAAAAATCTCTACAGAATAAAAAAGAAGTCCCATCATACTCACCCACACTTGTGTTGGACAACTTCCTTTCCCTTTCCCTATCCCGTTCACGCTCGAAACGTCCCAGCGTATTCAATTGATCCTGTGAGCCACCGAAATTCTCTATAGTCAACTGTGAGTCTTCGCTTGAAGAATTCCGACGCGATCGCCGACCTGAAAGTATTTCCAAAATTGTATTAAAAATGTAAAAATCAAAATGGGAGGAAATCTACTGGCCAGGATAAAACCTAAGGGATATAATTTCTAATTTCTAATTCAAATAACATTCAACTGAACTCTGGTTAATGAAAAAGGTGTGAATGGATGGACACCGAAATGGAAACTATGTATAATGTATGAGAAATTAGTACGGATGAACGGATGAATGGATGGATGTATGTATGTATATATGTACATTATAGCCGCACTGTCTTAGCTGATTCGCATACCTGCAAAACTTGGCCGTCGGCTTTGTTCCCAGTTACTTGGTCGGCCCGCAGCGACAAAATCGCCTAATTCAATTTGAGATAATAAAATCATAAAGAAAAAAAAAAATATTAACAAAATTATTGAAATTTTGCACAAAAATAATAAAATTATAATATGTATTAATAATAGTTATAATTTGTCTGTGTGGATTGGTTTGAGGGGTTCGTTCAAACAAAGTAAAAAATAAAAATATTTAAAATTAATAAAAAAAAATCAAATTAAATAATTTAAAAGTTTCCATCTAAATAAATCCATATTTTAAATTAATAAAAAAAAAAATTAAATTAACTTATTTAAAAGTTTCTATCTAAAATTTTTGATTTTGTAACAATTTTTTTTCGGTTTTTTAATCAATTTTTTGCTGCGATGTGTCAAATCGAAACTCCAATTCAATTTTAAGAAATTAATATTCTCTATAAGGAATTACTATATAGTACTGGATTATATTTAGAATTTAAAAATTCAATTCTGATGGCTCCTAAAACCGAACAAATAAACAATTACGAGTGTCTTTACTTATGAAAAGAATCTTGGCAGAGTATATATTTATGTATATATAGAGAGTAAAATATATTTGATAACTATATATTTATAACCATTTTTAGATATGAAAAACTAAACTATCAGAAAATGCATCATTCATTTTGCTACTCCTACTCGTATTCTACCTCAATATGGAAAACCAATTATAGATAACGCTTCTCGTAAGAATCGTATGACAGTGGAAAATAATTCATATATACATATAGTCGAACACACGTTCATTCGTTGACGAATGAGAACTTAAAAAACTTTGGAATTCAGTATAGAATATTCAGAGTTCCAGAATTTAAATGTATCCATGCTGATCTGTTGTGTATATGTAATTCATTTCATGTCAAGATTTCTTTTACAAGCATTTTCATTAGCACAATTTGAGGAGAGTCGAAAGTCTTTCTATATTTCTAATTGTTCTCAAAGAATTAGATTCCACGAATAATCTTTCATGCTCCACATACAAGTCAAATGTTATATAAATATGCAAGTTCATTTACGCTTCGAATAATTAATTAACAAATAAAAGAAAAAAAAAAAAAAAAAGAAAAAAAAAAGAAAAATATAGAGTAAGAAAAACGAATCGAATAAAATGGAACTACACTATAAAGCAAACCTCTCTCATCGGCTTTCGACTCGACATTGGATTTTTCTTTAGCTTGCCGCAAGCGAGCTGGAACCAAGGGCTCCTGCTGCTGCTGCTGCTGTTGCTGCTGATGAAGATGTTGTAGCTGTGACTGCTGCTGCTGCTGCTGCGGTTGCTGGTGATAATGTTGCTGTTGCTGCTGCTGTTGTTGTTGTTGCTGTTGCTGTTGCGAGTGCATTGATGAGAGTGTGGTAATGCCACGCGACTTGTGCACAACGAATGCTACACACAGATTCGTGATGTGTGGGAAGTTAAGAAGGTGGCAGAGGAGGCGAGGGCGAAGGCGAAGGCGACGCAATGAGCAGGACAGGCACAGTTGCAATTGTTGTTGTAGTAGTAGTTGTTGTTGTTGTTAGTTAATTGTGATAATTGGTTTTTGGGCAAGCATGTGTGGATTTTTTGGGATGGAAAAAAGATAAAGAAAATCAAAAATTAAACATATAATTTAAATTAAATAAACAACAGAGAGAGTGTGTAGAGTGTATGTTTCTTTCTTTATTTTAATAAAGCAAATAAAAAGCAAAATTAAAATAAATATTTTTAAATTACCTTCAGCATGATTACCATCATAATTATTTGATTGAATCGCTGTCGCCTGATATTCAGTGGGCGGAGTTGATCTACGATTTAGTCCGCCGCCAAATGAATTCGTGTGCGGAACTAAAAAACAAAAAATATACAAATAACAAAAAAAATGGTAAAATCAAAATATTTCAATTGTAAATTAAACAAAAAGTAAAACAATTTGTTGCAAGCGGTGCCGAATTTAAATTTCACATTAAGCAACACAACATAATCAGGTAAATGAACTTTTAATTTATATATAATGTTATATTCAATACATGAAACGTAAACGTAATGCGTTTGATAATCAATGAATTAAATATGAATATCGCAATCATTAGAAATAGGATCCAAATTATAGTCCTTTTTTTTGTGTCCTTTATCGTCATTTACTTGACAAAAGATCAGCATTATATATACATATTTTCCAATGAAATGCGAGCCTTCAATTTGGATAATTCAAATGTGCTATAATTTTATTCAGAATATCGTATCAAAAGTCTTGTTCTGAGCCATAAAATTATTTTTAAATCAGGGAAATTCTTATTCTCAATTCAATGTTCAGTACTTTTGGTATTCAAGTTTTAAACATGATTCAATATTCCATTCAATTTTTGTTGTAAGTTCGAGTTCAAGTGCAAAAGTGAATAATATGATTTTCACAATGAATTGTGCTGAGTTTTTATACATATCTGATTAAAATCGATTCTTTGCGAGAATGAGAAGTGGTAATTCTTAGTCTATATACGAATAATACAAATACAAACATATATACTAGTTATAGTAGTTAATTGCAATTTCAAACAAAGGCAAATCAACAATTAAACAAAATGAATAACATTATTATTATTTTTTTTTGGGCAGCCGAACAAGCAATTCAATGAGAAAACACACATTCAATAAAACAAAGTCAAAATGCAGCAGCAAATGGTATTTGGTTGGAGTGGGCGCGGACGGAAAAGGGGAGGTGAATTTGGGGTTTGAAATTCATACACAAAATACAATAAAACAGTAACAAACACAGGAAAAATTTAATTTAAGAAAAACACAGAGTTCTGAAGAATGCTCGAAATTATATATATATAGAGAGAGAGAGAGAATGAAAGTTATATTGTGTGTTTGAGATCAAAAACCTTGAAACGGTGGCCGATTCGAGGGTGAGCCAACTGGCGGCTGGTCAAGATCGCTGCGTAAATCGGGTATGGGCATAACAGGCTGCATTGTGAGGCCTCGTCGATGGCAGATTCCGTGCTCATTGGCGCCCAGGCAGCGCCTGGCGATGACATCTAAGTGAAATACACAGAATTTGCATATGTGTGTTGCGTTGTGGGTGCGGATTTTGGTGAATGGAGAGAGAGAGAGCAAAGCGGTATAATATTTTTTTTTTTTTTTTTTGTTCGTTAAACAAAAATCCAAAAGAACAAGAAACAAAAAAAAGGAGAGAATCAAGTACAGAAAATTGATTTGTCATTAATATGATGGATTTGTACTCTACTTTTCTTTATTGTCATTGATTTGTGAATAATATATGTACTAATTATATATATATAATTAAATGAATGATATATAATGCCAAGTTTATGGACATTTCAAATGGTTCTTAAATGGAGGATAACAATGAACGTAAAAAACCGCAGGAATTGAAGTTAACTAGAATTGGAGCTGATATTATTCTTTTCTCTTTTGTTTTGTGGTTTCAGCGTAAATTGGAAAATTGGTCTTAAGCAAAGAATAAATCTCTAACTGGGCATGGGTATTGGTTGGTTGGTTGGTTGGTTGGTTGATTGGTTGGTTGGTCAGATTCACTAATTCTGAATAACCTAAGAAATAAGAAACAAATAGCTCAAAACAAGACTGATTTTCATACGAAAAATCAATAAATAAGGAATAGGACAACAAAATAAAGGTAAAACAACATAAAAAGAAAAAGGAAAACAAACAGCGGAAAATATATAGGCTATAAGAAAATTACTTAAATAGGAATATAAAACTTCACTTTTTGGACAACACTTTTTGCATGCGTCGCTGAGAAATTAAATACATAGGCCAATCTTTGGTATCAGCTTGAGATGGGGGGGTGGGGGGAAAAAGCGGGAAATGCGATGCAAATGATTCGAGTATTTAATTTGGGATTAACTCCCCATTCACTTACCCTGACCATCCATGCCTGGATAGCAAACACATTTCGCTGGATGTATTTCAAATAGATTGAACAAATCCGTTAAAAGCAAAACAAGATTCAGTTTCATCGAGCTGCCAATCAAGAAAATAAACGAATAAACAAGTTAGAAATTAAAGAGGAAAGGCATATTTATATGGAACTAACCCGCGCATATAGGTAACATCCTCGGGCGTCATGTGGAATACGCCATATGGCAAATGCTTTTGGGAGAAATTGCCCACCAATAGAATATTGTGTATGGAATCCTCGACAGCTGGCAAATAATTAATTCGCACACATGTCCAAGGAACAACTTTTGGGCAATAGTAGGAGATGAGCAATGCAAGACAAATGCCATCGCATAGATCCTGAAAATCTCTCACTGGCGGTATATCTGGCGTTTGCAATCGTGTGCCCTAAAGGATGAATAATGAAGATTAAGAATTAGACAGAGAGGGAGCAATTGATCTCAGCTTACATTCTCATCGGGCAGACCAGTTTCCACTTCTTTCATAATGCGCTTTTTAAGGGCTGCACATGCATGAGATATCCAGGCCAAAAGAGCTTGCTCATAGTTTTGGCCAGGCGGTGCCTGATAATTAGTGCCAGATATTCTGTAAGGGAATAAAATGGATAATAAATACATAATCCTTTTGTTAGAATGTCATTTCTTTAATTAACCTTCTTATGGCTGCTGTAACACGATCACCCGATGATATTTCCCTTGCATATAAAACCATCAGCGATTCTATCACAGACATATGAGCATTCTGCAAAAAAAAGAAAAAAAAACACCAAAAATAAAGTTAACAACGCGCTAATCCTCTGGAGCAATCGAAATTTAATGATGTACTTACAATTCTTAACGGATTCGTTTGAATTAATACCGTCTCGGTAATGGGCATATCCGAGGATTCGGCCACCGGGACACCTTTGCGCGCTAGCGTCTGTAATATTGACCAGTGATTTAAGCTTTGGTAATTGGGATCTGAATACAGATTGGACAGCGTTTGGCAATACAGAGTGGCATTGCCCAGCTCAACAATAATTTGCGGCTTAAGGCGTTCCTGATTCTCGTGATCGCGATAGAAAGGCTCCTTCAAATTATCCGGCACACGATTGTTAAATGCCTTCGAGAGTAGCCATTTGACGGAAGCACGTTGACGAGCCTGTAAAATCAATTTTTGAATGGTAAAAAGAAATTAAATTAATGATAAATGGAAATGGTGGTAAAGTGATTAAAGTAAATTAATAAAAGAACATCGAAAGGTGAGTTAAAATAAATGTTCAAAACATTTAAAGAAACTTTTCAATCTTTTCTCTCCTCTCTTCTTTGCTTTTCCAGAGGAACTACTTTTTGGTACTGTTTTAGGTGGATACAAGGCACAGATCTTCTTCGTGATTGTGCCACAAAATGTGTTAGGTGCCGCCCATTCAGATTCTATCCCCTACTTTCCCAGAGGAACTATGTATGTACTTTTATGTTCAACTTCAGCTGGATAAAAGGAACTCAAGGCGGTCTATAATTGTGACGCAAAATGTGGTGGTTGCCATTCATTTAGATTGGAAACTATTTCAGAGATAACTACATATAACAAAAGATATTAAATTTAGTATAATATCCATTTAACATTTCTATTTCCAAGCTAAACAATTCATTTCAAATTTCCCAAATTTTAGTGTTCGATTCTATATGCTATATAATTAATTTTTAATTTTTATTTAAGTTCCCATGAATTGGCGTTTTTTTTTCTCTCTCTCTCAATATTTTTGTTCGTTTCCAGTGAAACGTCATTCCCCTTTCTCGTCAATGAATAAACATTTTTTGATTGGTAACGCTTTAAAATTGGTTCATACCAAGGCCAAAATCAGAAATTTAACTCCAGCTGGCGCTGGGGCTGGGGTTGGGGCTAGCCTCTGACTGTGGATTGACTAAAGGGGGGATCTTTGCTTTGCAATTAAGTAGCGCAACTGTTAAGTGCATTTGTTGTTATATATTTTCCTCCGTTTCCCCCCTCTAAACCCAACCCTCTCTTTCTCTCTCTCTCTCTCTGTCCCTCTTTGTATCTATCTCGCTGTGTGTGAAGCCATGCGTAGAATCTTTCAATATGAGTTCGATAAACTCACTCGTGGATTTTAGCTTGGCGTGCGCCGCCGTCCGTCTATGAATCTCTCTTTCTCTATCTAACTCTCTGTTCCTCCTTAGCCTGAATTGTATTCTCTATATATTTGTGTGTGTGTGTGTCGGTGTCTGATGGTAGGCAGGGGTGTGGGGCCTGATGGTCACTCAGCATGAAAGGCAGCAACAGCCAGCCAAGAGTCGCGAGTCGATGCTCCGTTTTTAGATTCTCAAGTGCGAGCCGTCGGGTGCAATTTGCCCAGTTGCATTTTATAAACCATAATTTTTAGCAATCTCAGATGAATAAGAAGTTCTTCTACTCTAATTGAAAAATGTAGCCATATCCATACATACATACATACATACATGTACGATTATGTATGATGGCAAGAGTCTCAAGAGCCCAGAGAAGGAGCCAATCAAAGAAACACATGTTGAAAATTATTATTATTCAATTTTATCACCGGTGTTTTTGTGTTATCACTTGGTAAATACTTTTGCTCCTGATAACAGAAATGTTTTACTTTGATTTAAGACATAGAAAATATCTATTTACAAAAAAAAGGGATTATCAAAATTTTATTTAAAAGGCAAATATTTAAGTTAGATAAAAAAAAAGAAAGAATTGAGAATAGCCATGAACCTTATTTGTTTTGAGAATTATTACTAAATCAATATGAAATCATCAGTAAACGTTAAAATCATCGAGAATTGTTGTTTTTCTTCTTCTTGTGTTTCGAAATAAAATCTATATAAAAAAAAAACTCGCTTAACCAAATTTGTAACTTTTGTGATTTTGGTCATTTGAAAAGTCTAGCGAAGCACTCGAAATTGACGTAGGTCGTCGTATCGAACTATGCGAATTGGTCAACAACAGGTGCTTCCTGCCTATGGAAACCGGAAAAACTTGTATGCAGTTTTCAAACAAGCTTTTCATTTTCTTTTCTTTCAATGCTTTTTTTTTGTTTTGTTTCACTTTTGTTTTTTAGATCGCGACAGAAAAATGAAACAAAAATGTACTCAAATTTCCATTCAGTTTTTGTTTAGACAATATTTATCATTTTACACGCCCACACATGTTAAATGGAATTTGATGATACATGGTACATACACACAAACACACACGTTGTGTATATATGTACATACATACATATATAAATATAAATGTGTATGTATGAGTATGTATATATGTAGATACGAGTAGAACTTAAATTGCAAAGTTTTTATGATTTCATTATTATCGTTGGCATTTGGACAAACCATGATAAAGTCAAGTGAACAAATCGAGAGAGCTAACACTATGCAACATAATTTTGTATATGAAATATAGACGATTAACAATAAACGATTTCAAAAAGTTTTAATTCCATTATAAACTATAAGGATGGGCGTAAGCCCTGGCATAGTGTCTCTATATAAATTACCAGACCCATTAAGGAGTATACGAGAGCTGTTATTCATATTTCGGAAATAGAAAATAAGAACAAACTGCATATAGCATATAGTCGATGGATTCTGTTACAACTCAACGGACATACATATTTCTATATATACCAAACTTCGCATTTCTAGCGTGAGAAACAAAAAATGTTCAATACAAATAAATTTTTTTGGAGTGACGGATCCTATAGAAGCTAAATGATATAGTCAAGCGATTCTGATAAAACTTAGTCGAAGTGTTAAGAGGTATACTTAACTCATAAATATTCAATTCTAAAAAAAAAACACCAGAATTATTGAGGTTAAACCTTATTCATTCGTTCCTATAGGAACTATATGATATAGTCGTCACATCGGCATGATTCAAAAATATATACAATGCCTGCAGCAAAACGAAGCCTATGTTAAGAATTTCAGCTCTGTAGCTGTAAGGTACACGGAGGAAAAGTTGTTGGTTAGGTCTAGATTGAGTCGTCTATTCATGCAACGCTATGCGTTGCGAATTTCTGACCAAAATTAACAAAGTATTTATAAAATTATTATAGCATAAAATTGATTAGTAATAATCACTATGGCAAGGGCTTTTGATTAGGTCTCTCTGGCAACTCTAAATTGCAATATTAAAAAGTCATATATATTAAATATATAACTTTAAAACTTCTTTTAAAGTATAACCAAATTTATGCTGCACTATTATGTAAATTTTATAATATATTTGTACATATATCTATGTATGTACATACATATATGTATATTTATATGCATGCATGTATTGTTTTTTGGGTAGAGTTGCCTTCAAATGTGTTGCATAGTGTAATTTAAAGCTAAAAGTTTATTTTTGAATGGTTTTCGGTTTTTGTTTTCAGTTGTTGTTGCTTTTTCTTCTTCCATATGATCCATAATCCGCTGCTAATTGCTTAAGCAAGAATCACACACACACAATCTCACACACACACAAACACACATACTTGGAGGCCTTAAACTTTCTAGGGAGTTGTCAAATTTGATGAGACAGGGGCAAATGGTAGGTAGTAAAAGGGGAGTAGGCCTCTCTCCCCCCTTTCCACCTCTTGTTGGTGGTTTTCTCTCTTTCGCATGCGTGTATGCTGTTTATAGCGATTAGGTCATGCAACAGCAGCTACAATAAAACAAAATATACAAAAACAGAGGCAGAAATAATCGAACAAAATAAAACATCAGTTCGGTTGTGACTGACGAGAGGGAGGGGGGGAGGCATTTTCCGGCAACCTTTTTATGAATGGAAGTTTTGTTATTGTTGCAGTTTTTTCTTTCTTTAAAGTTGATTGAACAGTTCAGTTAACCACTCTACTGTCAGCCCACTGTAGGTCGACAAGCTCATGGTTAGAAATGTTAAAAAAAAAAAAACAACAAAAATGAGAAGAAAAAAAACCAGTCAAATGTTAAGTAGGTGTCGGTCGCATATTAAAAACCTAAGCGGACACAAGTGGGAGCGGCAAGTAAGCAGCAACCATTTTGGCAAAGAGAGTAGGTGGCTTGGCCAAAGCCAACAGAGGCAGAGACTGAGGCAGCGTTTGATGAGCGCATTGGGGAGTTAGTTTGAGGCTCTGCTGCAGCGCTGTCAACGCTGGAATGTTAATGAGTGCGCTCTATTTGTGCCTGCCAAATAACATAGCGTAGAGATGATGAACGAGGTGAGAAAAAGGCAGATAGAGGCAAAAAGTCTTGAAGTAAATGAAACTAAAAATATTTATTTCTTAACCTGTCGTATTTCCTGTGTTTCGGCATCCATGCTGATTGGTTAGGGGGTAGCTGAAGCGGGATGGAGATGGAGAAAACTCTGTGGTGACAGTCTGGCTATCCGACGCCCAGTCTTTCCCAGTCTCCGCTGCGGCTGCTGCACTTGGCACTTCACTTTACTTTCTATCTTCTTCTTCACACACTTTCCTTTTAGCTTCTGGTTTTTCCTTATTGGAATTTTCACTTCAGGCCAAATGCGAGCCTAAATAGCAAGAAAAACATTTTTTTTTTGTTGTTTTTGTTGTTGAGAAGGTATTTTCTTGTGCAAAAATTAATTGCGCACACGCACAACAATAACAACAACACCAACGATACAACACAGCACAACAACAACAGCAGTAGGGGGAGAGGAAAACTAGCAAAAGAAAAATGTGAATCATTCAAAGGGGGGCCAAGAGCCAACTTTGCAGTGGGCGAGCAGAGCGGGGTGTTGCAGCCACAACAGAGCGCTTACAGCTCTGTTAATGGTAGATTTTTTTCGGTTCTGGTGGTGCTGCTGCGACCATCAGCTGTTGCAATTTACTGCTTTAAACGACACAAGAACGCACTTTTCACTTGACCGTGAACACTTTTATTTTAGTTGATGTACAATTAATACAACCGATGTTAATTTTCACCACTTAAAACATTGAAATGAAACCATTTTTCTTTTGCTTTTCATTGTGAGACAACATTACAGCTCACTGTGAGACAGCAGCCGCTCTCATTGGAGGGCAGTCGCTGCGGAGGCGACTGCGAAGCCAGCGTTGACGTCAGGTTGTGATGACCGAAAAAAAAAACTGTTTCTGCTGTTGTGTATGTGTGTGGTCTACGCGCATTTGGGTTTATTTTTGCATAAATTTCGAAGTTAATATATCATACAAATGCATCTCCTAAGCCTCGCGCTCTTTTTTACGACATAATTCACTTAATTTAACGCTTTAAACTTAATTTTTTTTTTCTACGGAAAAACAGCAATTTCTACAAGTGTGCCCGAACTAGCAGTTTTGCAATTTTAAGATCACAGTGTTACCAGAAGCGAGGTTAAATTTTCTTTTACTCTGCCGCAACACTAATCGATATTTTTTTCTTACAGTTTTGTCATCGTACTGCCACACAACGAAGAAAAAAATGTTGCCTGCCCTTTATAGAGCGGTCAATTTGAAAATTTGGAACTCAAAAAGGCATAATAAAGAGTACACGCATACTCCACTTACATTCGGAAAGTAAATATGAAATACAATAATATTTAAATAATACAAAATCAGAATCCTCTTGATTCGTTTTTGATCTTGTTTAGTTTATTATATTCTTTGGGAACATTTTCCTTTGCTCTATTTTCTTATCGGGAACTTTGTAATGATATACGATGTTGATCCAAATGATCGATTCAAGCCTACTTTGAGCCAATTATTAAAGTGTAAAGATACATTAGTCATCAAAAATTACAATTTCGCAATTTTTTTTGCCAATTGTCTATTATGAAAAAAGGTTTTTGTCCTTTGAGCTTAAATTGGCAAATGAAGATTCCTTGGAATTCAAACAATCTCATTAATTGTTTTTTCGGATGCATTTCGAAAGAAATCAAGACTTTCCGTTACAATTTGACAGTTAAAAAGAAGGGTTAATGTTTATTATCTGGCAACGCAATATTTGCAAATCTCTCAACACTAATTTTTAATTTTATAGCACTGTGTCTAGCGGCAAACGGCTAAGTTTATCTATACATCGATATTTTTCGATTAAAAAGTCTAATTTATTTTGTTATTTATACAAAAACTAAACAATAAATCATATAAGTTTTCCCAGGGTCGTGCTCGCAGTAATTTTTCCTTTCGTTTGATATCAAAATCATCACCCCTAGTTTGTTTCCAGGTGGAGCAGTGAATGTAAATATTTACAGCATACATTGTTTTGGTATTACTGCTGCCAGTGTTTGTTTGGTAATTCGACTTGCACTTTATGGAATTTTGGAATACCTTTAATTAAAAAGGATACCGATGCACGTAGAAAAGAAATCTGAATTGCGAAGTCTCCTTAAATCGGGGGACAAGCGCTGCAAATTGGTTGAACCGAGGAACACTAAAAGTTGTGTGTGGAGGTTTTTCAACTTAGTAAGTCTTGATGAGCGAATTGAACCTTTTGCTTGTTGCAAAACTTGTGGGGATTTACTTTCCTACAGTGGTAAAACAGGAACAGGAAGTCTCCTACGCCATCGATGTTTACATACTCCTAACGGTAAGTTTGGAATTTGGATTTTTGAGATTAATTCACGCACGTCCGTCTCATTGCCACGCGTGCTCCGGATAGATTCTTGCCATCGCAATGGGTGGTGTGTGTACATACATTCATTCATCATACATCAAATAAGATAAAATATTAATTTACAAGTGGCTGCATTTATATTTTAGCATTTGTTTTCCTATTTATAGAATTCAATTATGATTAATATCATTTTAGTTCATTGTTTGCATATGTACATATGTTTGTATGTATTGGCTAAAATTGTCGTTTTGCAACACTGGGCTAACGTAAGCGTTTACCCACACTAGGCCGCATATTTTCATTTTCTTGTGGAAAATTGAGTTTTAATTTAACTCTTTTTTTAAAAATCCCGTTAACAACATGCCTAAAGTTCGCATTAGCACAGTGTGGCAGCATTACGATGTGAATGAAGAATGTGAAAATTTTGCTATATGCCGTTATTGCGGCAACAATATATCGCGTGGTGGTATGGCCAGCAATTTAAAGGGAAACAATACAACAAATTTGTGGACTCACTTGCGTCACAAACACAGCGATGAGGTTTTAGTTAATCCAATACAATCTCAAAAGTCGCGGACTCCGGTCACCATTAGGAAAGGTAAATCGGGATTAACTCCATACGAAATTGGAGATTCGTTTCGCTATGTTAGCATTCTTTTGGCGCGCAAGTGGAGGGCAATAACGTGAACAAACTATCGTCCATCGTCAATACATCGGATCTGCTCAATACATCGGATATTTGTAATTTCTCTATCGTTTTGTTTTGTTTTTGTTTTTTTTTTTAGAGAAAACGGTGCGTATAAGCAAAGCCAAGCAGAGTTTACCCTTTAAATTGGCCAAGCCGAAGATTTCCCTGGAAGCCAACACTTCATCGGCTACGGACATCGGAGCCTTGCCACAAAAATGGGAGAACTATGATCAGAGTGATGAAATTGGCGAGGATATCAAGGATATTATCTACAATGAGGATCCTCTCTGCTACAGCCCAATACAAGTTGTAGAGGAAGAAATGATAGACACCCGCGAAAAGGTGACAACTGTACTTAATCCCACCAGCACCATTAGTAGGTCGAATACTAGTGCTGGCGTTACTCCCATTGTATCCACTTCTGTTAGTTCGGCAAAAACATTGAAAAACAACCTGGAACAGTCAATCGACCGATTGACCTCAGTCAGCGAACAGTTGACATACATCATTCAACAGAATAACGAAGAGCAGCTAAAGGATGATGACTATTATTTCGCCAACAGCATTATACCCAGTATGCGACAATTGTCTGTAAATCGAAAACTCTACGTTAGATCTAAAATTCAAGAACTACTGTTCAAGGAGTGCGAGGCTAATTCTCCGACGAAACAGGAGTAGAGTTAAATAATAATATTAAAAAGAAAACGGTCTAATTTTAGATGGGGTAAAATTTTATATTAATGTTTCAAAGATTTATATTTGACCTTTCTTGGATAGAAATTTTTTAATTAAGTGCAAAATTAAAAAACAATGCTTTTTAAGTAACTTGATCATATATGTATCTATGAAAAGTGATAGTACATTGTTTTTATCTAAATTATAGTTTCTCAAATCATACTTTCACCCATTATTATGAATATGTAGATTTTAAATTATAAGCGTATATACATACATATATAAATTTATATATATATTATACGAAGTAAAATAAACCAATTTATCCAATTTGTTAACTTCACAATTATTATAAACAGTCTGGGTAAGTTGTGATATTTGTAAGAGCACAATGCCAGAAGAAACAATAGAACCAGCAGTACCTTTAAAGTTTACAAAAATTATTTGTATATTAATTATATATATGTTTGAATTTCTTCACTTATAATTTTGTATATCTATTTCTTTGTCAGGCCATTTAGACATTTTTAAAAAACGGTTTTCATTATATTTTATTTTATCCATAAATTTTGTTAAGTTCTCTTTTTGTCACTCCTAAGTGAAATGCATACATATATAACATTATTGCAAAGGATAAGAAAGTATATAATAAAAGGGCTTCCCTCTACTTCGAAAACCAAAACTAATATAATTTAACAAGAATTAAAATTAGAAGGATGGGCTAACTTCGTATACCCTTGCAGATTGTCTTTCTATAATTTACCAGAACCATTAAGGAGTATACGAGGGCTGCTATTTTTATTTCGGGAATAGCAAAAAAGAACAAGCTATAACATATAGTAAACCGATTCCGTTAAAACTCAATAGACACATTTCTATGAATACCAATTTTCGTGTCCCTGGCTAGAGAAACAATGTGAAACTTAGTTAAAGTGTTCAGAAGTATATTATACTCACAAATATTAAATTTCGTATCATTCGCCTAAAACACAACAAAATTATTGAGCTTAAAACTTGCTCATGACCTATCGTTTCAATGGGAGCTATATGATATAGTCGTCGGATCGGAATGCTTCAGAGATGCCCGCAGCAAAAATATGACTTAAAAGTTTCAGCTTTGTAGCTATAAGGGTCTCGGAGGAGAAGCTGTTGATCCAGGCAGACTAGACTGATTCATCTATTCATGCTGATCAAGAATATTCGTACTTTATATAGTAGGAGATGCAAAATGAATATGCCCTGTAAGCGTATAAAAATGGTTAAATAAGAATAACAGTAAATGAGATATACATATGTAAGTTATTTACACGGTCCTACCTTTCTGTTGTAAAATAAGAACACTGTGAAGTTGTAGTTGCTTTGAAGGAATTAATTAACATCAATTTTCAATTTTAATCCAAACACCCTGGGTGAAAACCGACATTAAAACCTTTAAAACAAGAAATTTTCTATGTATGTATGTAAAAAATTGCAAAGATCAAAAAATTTCCAAATTTCAATTTAAAAGGAAACTAAAAATTCAAAAACGGTCAAAATTATATTGACGGTTAGTGAAGTGGAGGTCCTTTGGAAAGAATCATGTCTGATATTTATAGTTCGATATCGATAAAATTCGATCGGCTGCTACATATTGGCCATATTTTTATGCACTTGGCTGATGAGAAGCTGATTTGGGCGGAAGACGCCCCGCAAAAAAGACGATGGTTACTAAAAATAGTAAAGGAAATGCCACTTAATGATTAAACAGTTGAACGAAGGCGAAATATTCTGTTTTGAAATTTTGAAGTGGTTTCGGTTTACCATGACGTAGTGAACATTTCTTTATCCAATATCAATCCATATGCTTAGGGACCATTCAAGTTTGAATATTCGTGAAGAAAAGGATAAAACCGATTTAGAGTTAAAACATTAACTGTTAAGCAACATCAGATCCCTTCATCAGAACCAAATGGGATCATCTTACGATCAAAACGTTGAAATTGGCAGGAATCTATTGCCAAGATAAACAACAAGGAAGTTCTATAAATAAATAAAATTTGAATTCCAATTGTATTCCTATCGCAAGGAACTGTTCGAAAACATTTTGAATCCGTCGATATACGGACTCAATTTAAGACCTCAAGAAAGAGTTGAAGACTTCATAGAATAATATTGCATATTCATTGTATGTATAGTTTTTGGATCGACAAACTGAAAATGTAATATTTTTTAATGGAAAAGAAAAACATTGAATGATTTTAAATAAATTTTATTTTAATAACTTGTTAGGATTTACAAAAACAGAGAGCGGTTTACTAAGATTATTATTTAAGATACTCCGATTCGATTCGGCTCTTTATTCTGTAGTTTTCTGTTCAATATGCATATATAGATCTAGAATTATAAGCATATATTTATGTATACATATATTTATATATATATATATATATATGTTATTCAAATATATATAAATCAACCCTACAGATCGAGTAATAAACAATAAACTTACCCAATAAGTTTACTTTAAGCTTAATACTCTAGTCAACAAATGTTGGGGGATTATAGCAAAAGTTATGTATGTATGTATGTATATATTCGTATCATTCGTTGGTGTTTTTCTTTAATTTTTTTTATTAATTTTTTTTTCTTTTGGATAGTGTAATGATGGTTTTTTAAATACAATCTGGGTGAGATGTAAAATGCCTAAGTGCACGATATGTTTGCCAAAAAGTTTTTGGGGGATATTACGAATAATGTTTTATTGTATGAAAATGTATGTAATACAGATTTTGAATTTTAAGCATATAACTCTTTTCCTTTCTTTCTTTTGATTTCGGTTTTTTCTTTATGTGTCTACTGTGTCAGTTCCATTAAGTGTTTTGAATGATATGCGCTGGCCATTTTAACTATGTATGTATATAATTTGGATAAGTAGTTTACCAAAAAAACTGTGGATTTTGTGTGTATATATCGTATACAAGCATTTTTATATTGTTTTATAGCCAAAATTCATTTTCATATCGTTTTTCATTTGGTATAATATGTATTTATCGTATCATCATGTGGGGTATAATTTGTTCTATTCACAGTTTAATTCAAAATTTACATATACTCGTCGATGAGTATATATGTATATATATATATATATATATATATTTATATGTAAGGATTATAATCAAGCAGTTAGACCTATTCTGATATGCCTATGCATTTGTCTTCCAATTCCAATATATATATATATGTATGTATTTATGTAGATTCTGTTCACTGATTCTATTTTGATATGCGGTTACGAATAAAAATAAATAGTCAAAAAATAAACAACTTAGATCTAGGACATTTATACAATAATTATGCTATTAATTATATAATAATTATATTAGTTAATTTTGGAAACATTTGCATGGCTTATTGCACTTTCGAGCTTCTCTTTTTTTTTGTTTTGTTTTGTTATTATTTTTTAATTTTGTTATAGATATTTGTTTATTTTTTCTTTTGCTTTAATTTTTGATGAGGGACCCTCAAATATATATTGTTTAATAATAGTATTATTTGGTTGAGGTCACCAATTGACTGGTGCTGTAGCCCTGGGTATTACAGGTGGGCAGGGCGAAGGGATTGAAGCTTAAGCTGCTAACTCCTGAAACGATAAGAGAAAGAAGAAAGAATTGAGGTTAAGTGGATAAAAATCTTGAGAAAAGATTCTTTGAATAAATAATCATGGTAAAGAAATGCAATAAAGAAAATTATATATTATGTATGTATGTAGTATGTAAGTCTAACTTTAAAATAGGAAATCATAAATACCGTTAATCGTGTGATGTTGTTGTTTTCATGTGGTGGTTGGTAGTGGTATTGGTTATGGATGTAGGTGTAGGTGTTAGCCCAATTACATCCACTCGACATTCTTTGTTGTTTTTTTGTTGTCCACATTCACTCACACTCAGTCAGTCCATTTCAGATAAGGTTCTGTAGGTATACACATCATATGTAGGAACAAACATGTGTGTAACTGAATGGGGGATTGTGTATGTTCTTTATAATGGGATGGACAAATGTTCGTTTGGAGTATTTAATTTCAACAAAAATGTCATTGGCTGCTCGGTATGGTGGTGCTCCTGTTGCTGATACTACTCTTACTTCTGTCCTCACTCTCATCCTCATGTTCATCCTCATCCTCATCCTTTGACTTTGATTCCTTTTGTAAGGTGCTTAAACGGCTGCCGCTGTGGCTGCTGACGCGGCCGGATTGTGCCATGGCTGATGCGGATGCGAATAATGATGGGGATGGGTGGCAGCAGCGGCTGCTGCCTGATGATGTTGCACCAATGCCTGATGCCAGGTCGACGACACGGACACTGTTGAAATTAATGGGCGAAAATGCAACATTTTGGCTGAGCATATTTTTTTTTTTTTTTTTTCTTTCTTATGTACGTTCACTTTGTATGGGGATTGGGAGGTAAGTATATAATTTGAGCGTACAAATGAAATGGGGAAGGTATATGGGACCAGTTTGGGCATAAGTGTGTATAAATAAGTGTATAGGTATTGTATTTATATAAAAATTCAAACAAATGAAAATAGACTTTTGAAATCATCATAGAAAAATGCGATACTATATGAGCATAAGTTCTGATTTATAATACATATACATATTTATGATTTAAGAGGTTTTATGGGATAGTCTGCTAAAAATAGTTCATATTTTTTAAATTTTCTTATATCTTTTTGAAGAAAAGAAAGAAATGAACCCAATATTATTTTTTTAATTGTTGTTTTCTGTATCTGAAACTAATTCTTTGTTAGCTAATGGTATTTACCCTTGTCCGACTGATTAATCAAAAGATTTTTCAAATTCGAAAATTATGAACATTCTGAATGATAGTCTTATTTATCTCTTTCTTTTAGATCAATATAAGTATTTTCATCTATATATCGATCAATTTTATCACGACTTAATCAGATTTCTACTGTCTCTATCTACTATCTAGCGAAAGCAGTGCCAAGGAACGAGCTTGGAATAAATAATTAGCGGGGAAAGGAGACCCTTTTAAGCTTGACTTATTTAACATTCTACATCAAACGTATCTTACAATTTAGTTTACTGAGTAAATTGATTTAAATTAAATAGAAAATTTAGGAATGCCTGATTTTGAAATACATTTCGGTTTTGAGTTGCCAATTTCAATATTGAAGTGTTGATTTTTGGTGATAAAATGCATTGTGCACTTAAATTTCAGTTTTTCTAAAGCTGCGTTAAAATATTGTATCAATTTTGGCGCCTATAACCATGCATATATCTATCTGATTCTAGGGAGTTTTAAAAGGACATCTTATTGTTTGTTTGTACTTACTTGACGTGGAATTAAACACACTGCCGGGGGATGAGGACAATGTGCCCATATTGGGTGTGGGTGCATAACCATTAGCTGTTGCCGCTACTGCTGCTGTAGCTGCTGTGGTTCCATACGAGCCACCCGAACTGTGCGGCGTTGAGGCGCTACTGCAGTAGCCACCTCGTGGACTCACACTGCTTGATTGGGCACGTTGATAATCATCTTCGGTCCATTGACCGGTGCTATCTTGGACGCTTACCGCCAGTTGGCCGGCATATGAATTGAAACCGGTTGACCCACCAGGTGATCGGGGCATTGAATAGAGAGCCTCGACTAGGTCGGCGGCACGCTTTAGGATAATCTCCTTTTGCAGTTTCTCAGGATCGCCGGGATGACGGGGTATCAGCTTTTGCAGTCGCTGGAAACCGTAGTCAATGGTGGGTTCATTGAGTGCTGCTTGAGACGGCATTATAAATGATATTAACGGTTAGACATATCGTTGGTTAGTTGAAATTCTAATCGACTACTTACAGACATAGACAAACCGTCCGGGGGATCCCTTGCAGAACTGTTTGCTTTTATAGGAAAGCGTCACCTCTACAACACCGGGTATATGCCTTGGCGGGGTCTGGACTCGTATGGCATGTGATGTGATCAACTCACTCCAAACTAGCATGGTGCCAAACACCACTTGAAGGCCATCAAAGAAATTATCCCCAACTATAATGACAGTCGCTCCGCCCGTTGTCCAACCCTCGCTGGGTGAAATGGCCTTTATGCAGGGCGTGGCCACAGGTAAAGGTGGATAGAGACCTGAAAGATCAATTGGAAATGAGTCTAAATGTGTCTACTCCAATATTTAAGGTTCAACAACAAAATCGAAATTAAAAAGTTCTCAGAGTATTGCCAATTGCTACACAAATTAAATTATAAAAAAAATGATAATACAAATTAATCGAGGGGTACAAAAGAATTAACAAAAAAATGTTGGAATAATTGGAATTTTGTGTACAGACCATCGTAGGTACTGTCGGGCGCTAGGGGGTGACCGGATATGGACAGGGATGTGTTGCCTGTACCTTCCGTTGTATCCAGTCGCTTGGCACGTCGTCCATGCTTCGAATTATTGTGAACAAACATGTTATCCGAGATCGCTAGCAATGGACCATCAACGGCCACTTGGGTAGAAATTACAACCTGCAATTCAAATGGAAACAAAGAAATGCGTTTTAAATTAATTAATTGAGATAAATGTGGAATACGTTAACTATAAATATGTGATTAGATTACAGTTATTTATTCGTAGTAACTACGTCTGTCACTAAGACATTTTATTTAAAACTTTATCTTATTTTCTTTACAATGTAAAATTTCAGATTTAGTTTTCAGTAAATAAAGTTTAATCTGACTTTGGTATAGATTATATTATAAACAAATTTAAATTTGAATTAATTCAAACCAAATTTAAAGACAACAGAAACAAAAAGTTTATCCTAACTCTTAAATATTTTTGATTTTTATTAACTTTGATAATAATATTTTATGGAACGTCAAAATTTATGAAGGTGCATTCAGACAGAAGCCAGTGGGATTTACATATAAGATCATATAAGAATTGTGTTCAGTTTTTCTATTAGATCTATCTAATAGAAAACCTGAATACAATTTTATAAAAGGGGAATAATAGGGTATATTAATTTTAGTCAGCATCATAGAAGGAACCATCTCCAACTATATAAAGTATATATATATTCTTGATCTGCATGATCAGCTATGTTAATATGGCTATGTTTGGCGTTGTTCGTCTGTCCATCTATTTGGACTAGCACGATCTTCTTCGAGACTGTTAAAGCTACACAGCTGAAATTGTGCACATAAGCTTCGGTTTGTTGTAGGCATTGTAGACCTTGAAATCTTTCCGATCGGACGACCGTAGCATATAGCTCCCATAGAAACGATCGGTGGTGAATAAGGTTTAACTTCAATAAATCTGTCGTTTTTTATGTGAATGCTAAGAAAAATAAGATTTTTGAGTTGCATATAATTCTAAATACTTCCGCCAAGTTTTACCAGAATCGGTTGACTATATCATACAGCTCCCTTAGGTACGATAAGTCAAAAATAACGTTTTAGACTAATATCTTCATTGTTTTAAAAGCGAAATTTCCGAAATTTGGTACTTGTAAGCTTGGTATCAATGGAAATATCTCTGTGGAGTTTTAATAGAATCGGTCGTCTATATGCTATAGCTGACATAGGAAATATTTTGTTGTATGCATTACTTTTTTTTAAACCATGGACATTAAATATGGATTTCACTAGTGTTATCCAGTTGATATAGAGCCAGTCTTCAAGGGTAAACGAACTTCGACATATCCAATCCTTCTAGTTTTATAATTGAAAAGTTTTTTTTCTGTACCAATGCCAAACTTTTACTATAAACTTTAATAAACTTTCTAGTGGAAATTAAATGTACTCTTAAAAATTTGGGAATTTTTTAAGTTATCAAAAAAAGAAGTATCAGGACAATGCAGATTAAGAGATTCTTCAGTTACATGTACCTCATATATATTTTTTTAATTTTATAGAAAATTCAAGTCATTATTTCATATCATTATCTTTCTTTTACTATCCATTTTAATCACAATCTGTTTTAAATAATAAATTCCTTTACCACATCCTTTGAACTTACCTGAAATCTGCGCATATCCCGCGGGTTGCCGGCATTTTTCAAGCAATTTTGATTGCACTTCAAAAAGAATTTAAGGAAAAAACTGCAATAAAAAGAGAGATAAAGTTAACGATAAATGTTAATAAAAATCATTTAGCCATCGATTCTTAAAAAATATATATATATCTTTATAGCTTGGCGATAAGTAGAAGAACTTCCACTTTATGAGCTGCTAATTATTGGTTGTGTCTTTTTGCAGTTGGAATTATTCTGTTGGACTGGTCGGATTTAATTTTTTTTTGTTTTCAAGCAGATGTTTGCCCTGAAGCGAATTGCACTTGCCCCTGTTATGTCCTTCTGCCAAGTGGCCTTCTGCCTTCTGCACACAGCTCACTGTCATTTGGTGGCCAATCATGACCGGAGGCATTGAAGTCTATGCCGCACAGCATGCGATAAGCGGGTGAACTCGGGAAATTTGGGGTGACAGTATGTTATTGCTGTTGGTGTTCTTGTTGTTGTTGTTGTTGTTGTTGCTGTTGCTGTTGGTGTGGATATCCTGCAGGCAGGATATACGAAATTGACACCCGTGTGTCGCGCATTTAAATGGTAAAAATACTTTATATACATACTATGTACATATACATATATATACCATCGCCAGAAGCAGCGACATGATATTGTCACTCCACAGTTCCCACTCCTGTTCCCGCTCCTGGTTCCTGATTCTCTTACTGCTCCTGTTTCCTTTCCCCTTTGCCTCACTGATTTTATTTGCTGAAATAATATTTTCCTCCTGCTGGTGGTCGCATGTTGCGCTAATTCGTCGACCAGCAGGAGGCACAATTTTCCAATGTTTTTTTCCGATGTTTTTCACTCGACAAATTGGACAAATTAGTGGGCCAATCCACGCCTACTATTAAAAGGATGGTGACATAGGGATGGGAATGGCTATGGCTATGGATATGGATAAAAGTGGAAGAGGAAAAACGAACACATCTGCATATGGTAGGTCATAAATTTGTTTTGGGTGCTGATAGCTCTGGGAGTAACTAAAAATAGTTTCACCTCCGAAGGAAAATTTACAATCTAGAAGAAGTAATTTTAAGTACGATAGTTCTTATTTGTAAATTGAACTGCTTAGAGTAAGTATGAGTAAAGTAAAGTGAAGTATTAGAGGATAAAATTCGAAGAGTTATGTAAATTTTCAAATAATTTAAAAATATTTATGAATGAAAAATTCTCATGCTCATAAAATTTTCATACATATAAAAAATTGATTTTTGGAAATTTTGGGAAGGGAAAGCCTTTATCAAAAGTTCATTTGATAACCAAATATCTACTGCTGAAATATCTGGACACTAAATTGTACTTCAATTTAAACAAATTATTTTAAATGTTTCATGCCAAGTCCATTTAAAAGTATAGCTTAGAAAAGGAAATGGTATAACTTACTTAAATAAATTTGGTTAAATATTTGAGGGAATAAAAATACGAAAGCCGAAAGATTAGGTATAAATGAATCCATATCTATTTGACTTAATAGATTAACCTAACGATTATAGCATAGACTCTCAGAAATTACTTTTACACTGACCTAATTCTTTTTTAATATGAATTTGATTATGTAAGATATCAACATAAGCAAAGGCTACATTATAAAAATGGTTTAGATATTTTGATCGTTTATAATATAATATCTTAAAGCATCATACATCATAAAATTATTCTGATTTTATTCTTTTTTTTTTTTGAAATTTACCTAAACAATTTTGTTATAATTTTCAAACTTTCGATAACAGAAGTCAATCGTATGAGTTCATATCAATAACATATAGAAACAGTTATCAATAGCTTTCAGAATCGATGTTGCATTGTTATTAAGAAATATTTTTTGTTTAAATTTCCATTGTTACCACATAGCTCATATATGTATATATGGTCTGGTTCTTTTAATTGCATTTTCATTATCGGTAAACTGTCCAAAATTACTAAAATAAAAGCTTTTGACTTAAGTGAATTGGTTGATAAAATTAATTGAATTTTTTTGGACGTAAAATGCGATTAGAATGCATATATGTTCATACTCGAATATATAAATTTTTGTTCAAGTGACTTTTAAGTTATCAGCAATAAATGGGGGAAAAAAATAATAAAGTTAAAGTAAAATAATATTAATAATATATTTGATTATGATTATTTTTTTCCTTTTTTTTTTTTCTTTGGTTCTGGCTATTGAACTTGTCGATGGAATAAAAACAGATGTGTGTTTGTTTTTTTGTTACAGCATCATTAACACACGGCTCTTGGCCATTCCCATCCTCAGTTTCATCCTATCCCATCCCTCGAGAGAAAGACAGGAGTGGAGAGAGAGAGAGAGAGAGAGAGAGAGAGAGAGAGAAAGGGATGGAGGGAGGTCGTGTATCTGTCAGATCCAATATCAAGTTACATGGACCAACAAAAGAAAAAGAAAAAAAAATAAACCCCTCACAGATGCAACATTTGAAATTTGAATACGTATCGAGTGGATATTGAGAGATATTGTAGGAGAGAAGGTTAACTCATTTACATCTCTGAAGAGACATCATCGCCCGGGACATCATACATACATATGTACATACATATATGTTTATGGGCAGCTAATTGACTTTCTCGGAAGCATTGATGGCGTCTTGGTGCTCTCCGCTTGAATTACAATGTTTTCAAAATATCCTGACAGGATGCATAAATTCCCAGGCATCCCACATCACCCATTGTCGCCCTTACATCAAATGCTATACAGAATTTCAGAATCAGTTTTAGAAAGAGTAGAGCGAGTCCCTAGAATCTTTGCCGATTCAATTTAATCTTGGACATGGATTTCTCTTTTGGACAATTAAAAATTCAACTCGCGTCCTGCCAATAAATCAAAGTGTCTCCCATCTTGGCAACAAAGTTTGGCACTTTTGTTTTTCGGCTGATTTTTTGTATGTTTCGCTTTGGTCCTTGCCAGGCGAACGCGAAATTTTCATTTAATGAAAAGCTACGCATCATCAAATGTTCGCACATGACATTGGGCCAACATGAGACAGAGAGAGCAGGAGAGAGAGAGAGAGAGAATGATAGAGTGAGGGAGAGAGAGTTTGTCCATGGGGTCTATTGGCATCTCAGGCACGTAGAGCCAACGAAGTGCATAATTGGTCATTCATATTTGTGGGAGATAGAGACGGTTTGGTGTTGTTTGCCTTTCTTCTTTCAATGGAGTTCAATTGGTGGATTGGACAGTCTTTAAATTTTGCCCTTAAGTGGCATTGAATTGGTAGTAGACTTGGGTGTAATTGAGGAAAAGATTGCTTTTAATCCTTAAGAAATAAAAAAGGCAAGGGATAAAACGAATAGAAGGAGAATAAAAAACTTGAAATGGAAAGATAGAACAAGTAAAGGAAAACATTTAGGAGTATAAGCAATGATAAATACTTTTAAATTTCAATTCTTTTTCCTTATGAAAATCTAAATTTAATAGTTTCAATAGTTGAATTTGATATTTTCCAAGCAATCTAATACTAGATCAAAATCATAATAAACGATAAACTGATATTTTAGCGAATAAAAAATATTGCCAAAACAGACTAAAAAAGACTGCAAGTAAGAGAAAATAAAAAGAAAAGCAACGAAAAAACCACCCCAAAGTGTAGATAAATCCAAAATGAAGAAAAAGGTCAAAACTAGAGGGAAAACGAAGGTAATATGCAAAAGAAAAAAATAAACCAAGAAACGTAAGAAAGTAAAGAGGGAGAGAGAAAGATAAAGTTAAAGAAAAACGATAATACATATACTAACAATCCATATTATTATTGTCGCATAATTTTGTATTTTACATTTCTTTTTTTATTTTTATCTGGTTTTTATTTGCATTTTCCATTGTAGCAATTGAAATAAAGTTTAACCTTTTCATATTTGTCTCGATTAACTGAAAATTTGTGAATCAACAACGAAACAATAAAGTCAAGTTTTATCTTTACATCTCGTACACACAAATTTAATGATGAATTTTCAGCAAACATAAATCGCTTTGGCGTCGTTCTCCAATGGCCCCCACACCTCCTCTCCCCCCAACACCATTTCTACCAAGCCGATATTATCTTTTGAACGGCGTGAACAGGCTCGTGAGGTGCCGCAAGCATTTTTGGCGCACGACAGGCAAACGGCAACAGTAACGGGAATGGCAAACGTGAAGAATGGGCGCCAGCAAATAGAAGGCCAACTGTGAACAGGTGAACTTGGCGCTAATTTTTCACTAACGATAATATTCAAAATTTTCAACTTTATTGTCGCATAAACTCAATGGCAATGACACGCACAACAGAAACAGTGGAAAAAGACGTTGGAGAAGATGAAGATGAAGTTGATGCAGAAGGAGACGACGACGACGACGACGACGAAGATGAAGACAGAAAGAAGGGAAAAGGCCTAACAAAAATAATGCGAAAACTTACTTTCGCGCCATTTCCATGCCTTTTGGCATTTTCCACAACACAAAACATGGCGTCGACATGAATGGGATGCGTTGCGTATAAGGGTGAATGGGATAGAGGGGGTGTGTGGGGAGGATTCACCATTTTCTATTGTTGTTGGGCTTTATTTATTTATGCTCTTTCTCGGCTTAACGCTCCACGCTTGGCAGAGCAGGAGAAGGCAACATCTTCACTACACCCTCATCTCCCACCCCCCATCTGTTAAGGGACACAGAATGAAGGAGAGTTCATAGCTTTTCTTTCTTTCCTTGCTTTTCTTTGTATTATAATAGACTTTGAGAGGGTGTTTTTCTTTTCTGTTGGACACAATTTGAACTTGTTGAAAACACTTTCGCCTAAGCCAAATGAGAGATTCAGAGAGCGAGACAAAGTTATGCCAAAGAGCGAGAGAGATGCAGGGAGAGCGAAAGTGAGTGAAAATCTCTCAATGAGTGAGCTTTTTTTGAGTGTATTTCATATTTTGGAGAATCCAGTGCGAATCCTTAGGATGTGGGTTTTTGTTTGGTTTTAGAAAAGGTTTCCTCTCTCACTGTTTATGTCGAAGGGGGTTGCTTTGGGATTCAATGTCATGCCGTTGGGACCAGGGAAATACCCTTCAAGTGTTGTTGTTCTTGTTGTTAACTTAAAGGGAATATATACATACATATGTACATATATATCTATGTATGTTTGTATATGGATAGGATTTTTGTTGGTGTTTTTCTTTATTTTGTTTCCTTTACGATTTCTTCATCTTTAAACTGATTATAGGCACACACATATACATATATACACATATGGAGGTTAAGTATCAGACATCGATAAAGATACAACAACAAGAACATTCTGTGTCTGTGCTTTTTCTTTCTGCCTTTCACTCGGAAACTTACTGAACCATCAAATTATCGACCTCATTGAAATGAGCCAAATTATGCTAACTATTTGTGTGTGTGTGTGTGTGTTTATATGGGCTGACAGTTAACGCTTTTAATATTATTAATTATGTATTCGGGCCCGTAAGGGACTGAAGAAATGGCTAAAGCAATGATGAGACAACTCACTACCATAGACATAAATGAGAGATGCGTATATGTACGTGGGTTCGAGTTTATCCTTTGGTATATAGATAGATCTGTGCATTTTAAATACATATCGCGGTAATTTCAATTATGCACACTAGTCACTATACCTATATTTATCTAATTACATACATACTACATACATATGTACATATGTGCATACATATTTGTCATTTATAATTTATATGGCGGCTAATTGTTTTTCTAAAGTTGAAAACTCTTAAGCTAAAACCAACTTCTCTGTCGAAATCAGTTTAATTTTAATTGAATTGTGTTATGTAAGTTCTGAACTTTTAGAATACTCAACAACATTTAATAAATTAAATTAGATTAACTCGTTATTTCAGTATTAAGACAAAATAGTAGAACAGCATTTGAAAAAGTGTTACAAAATAAACATTTCACTTAACGTTGTGCATAAATTTACGTTAAAAATTACTATGGTTTTATTTTTAATTATTATATTAACTTTAGAATTGCTTAGTAGTTTTAAAAGACTCCAAATCAGTCGCCATACATATTTGTGACCAGTTATCTCTAGCAACAAGATGGCGATTATTATATGTTCGCTTTTTGCAACACTGAAACTTCAACCAATTCAAAGCGTGCTTTAAAAATACACTAGAATTTTTAATATGTATTAAAGAATAAAATTAACTCTGATCTGACCAAACAAATTCAATCTATGTTTGTACTAAGTTTCAAGTTTTTTCAACTGTATAGATACTTAAATTATATGAATTTCTATTTTCAACTTTTAAATTTGCGAGTTTATCTATAAATTGCGGAAAAGAGATATTTATGATTTAATAAACTGCATTTCCCTAGAGATATAAATATTTTTATATATATGTACATACAAACGTATGAATAGATATGTATGTATTTATGTACGTAAATTTTTAGCATTTCGGAATTTTCACGCCACTTAGAAATAGAGTATGAGAGATAGAGAACTAGGATAAAAAGAGAAAAAGAGACATACAGAAATTTGCATTAATAATTCAATTTCAATAGACAGAACAAAATATGCAAATTTTCTGTGCGAGTTGTTCCTTTGAAATGCAAAAATTTTAAATCGAAATTCCAGCGTTCCTATTGATTTATGAGGTGCAAATCAAAGTGCACCTAAATATCTAAAAATTTACAAGACCTTCGACTTCAAAAGAGAGAGAGAGATAATCGCCAGGTCACAGGCTACAGGCCACAAGTTGAGCTCATCATAAAAAGCGTTAAAATATATGTCTAGTATCGCATATCTTTATCGATAATTAACTATTATTGGTCTCGCTGTCTGTCTGCCTGTCCAATATTTCATAGGACTCTGTGGATGTCGATAGCTGACCACAAGTACCGTCAAATTTGTGTCTGGCGTTAGGTTTTTTTATATTTTTTTTATTTTTGGCGTCGTCGCTTTGAATATTTGAGTGGCTGCCCGCTCAACATACACAGTCACATGCTGTGTATATCGTGCAGCCAGGACACTCATCCATACCGAACTCATCCCCTCTCCATCATCACACTCACTTCAATTCCACCAACACCACCACCTGGCCAGGAGCTAACCTGAGCTCGAGCTTGCCTGAATGCATTTAGAAAATTAAAAACTGTAGCCAACAACAACAACAACAGTAGCAGCAATAGCGACACCACCGACAACAACTAGTAACAGGAGTTTTGTCATCATTTTTAGAGCACAATTGCGATTATCAAGGCATGCAATGAATGGCTCTTCGTTTTCTCCTCCACCAACTCCCTTATCCGCTCACTCACGCAGTCAATAATACAGGGGCGTCAAAAATTATTCGCATAGATATGAGCAAAATGTTGTTAGTGGGATATATGTATGTATACATATATCTTTACAGTGTTGAAAAGGAGCATAAGAGCTTTTATATTATATTTTTTATGATTGGGGAAGAGTTGAGACAAACTGACTATATATTCGGTATAGTTTTTAAATTTTACAGCTTTAGATCTTAATATTCAGTACTCAGATTAAATTATCATATAAATTCGGTTGTCAATCCTCGATCAATATTATAGTTTAAAACTCCTTTAAATCTTTTTTTACTATATGAAAGAAGGAAAATCATTTGACAATCACAAAGTAAAAGATATTTTTTTAAAACTCCTATTTTATATTTTAATATATAAAATGTCCTATATATATGATAAAATATATCTATAAAGTATGTTTATTTGCATATTTAACGCTTATTTCTAAACATGATTTTTGGTCTGGTCTATTTTGTATGGCCTTGACTGTTAGGAAACATTTTTCTGCGGTTCCTTTGCATATTGGACACCAGAAAATGTCAATTCTATTTCGCGGCCGCCCACATTTTGTCCATGAGTTTGCACTTAGTTTATTTCACCTTTTCCTTTTTCTTTTTTTTGGTCTCAATATAGAAAATTGAAATAAAGCGGAAGAAAATGCCGAAATACGACATGGATAAATGCAAAAACAGCACATTTTCGATTGTTCGCTTGAGTTTTTTTTTAAATATTTTGTTGTTTAACCCACCAGATGGGTAGAGTTATCATGTTTGTTTGTATTGCTTTGTTTTTTGTTTTTTATTTGTTTTTTATAAAGTGCAGAACACACAATTTACTCAAATTAAAAAGTCAATGTCGAACTTGTAGTTGGGGGGGCGTTTGTCACGCGATAACGGTTAATAGCCTCTTGATAACATTTGAGAATTGCATGCCTGACCATAATTTCCATCATTAGGAGACAAGAGAGTCAGGGCAAACCAACAGATGGGCATTCGAAATGGAATGAAATATAAATTTGAGCAAATGTCAAAATGATATGAAATGAAATGAAACAGAATCATTGAACAAGAGGAGTACTACATCAGTCGATTGACGAAAATGTGTGAAAAAAGCGTGGAACATGTAGGCAGAACAACGACACGAATACCAAAACAACAACAACATCAGCAGTAACAACAACAACGACAACAACAGGAAAAACAAATACAAACGATTGACCACCGTCAGAGTTGCGCTTTAAATTCACTTAATTATATTATATGGAACACACACGAAGTGCATACCAAAAATGCGTAGCACACTCACACACACATACATACAAGAGTATACATATACACAGATGTCGGTATACGCATACACACGCACAATGCGAGTTGTGTCCTCGCAAATCATAAATAAGTAAAAGGCGAAGAGAAGACCGAAGACGACAAAAGCCTAAAAGTTGAGCCCTCACCTGCACTTGGTAATTGCAAATCCCATACGATCTATCCAACTGTGGTTTATAAATGATAAAGACTAAGTACTTAGGTTTAACATTGAAGTAAAACATAACGGAAGTGAAATTAATAATACTGTTTTCTAATAGAATGGAACCCATATTTATAAGAATTAATCCGCTAGAATTAACATCTGTAAGTTCTTTTAATATCAATCTAATGAAAACATTTAAACAACTATCGAGTTATTTTTTCAGATATGTATGTATTAAATTTCACAAGTATTTTCATATGTTCCATTTATTTAGCGTTTGCCCCACTGTGCCTGTGGAGGCGCATTGTGTTGACAATTTCGGCTTCTCCAAAGTCTGCTCGTCTTGTGAGCAACTGCAGATCGTTGCATGAATAACAGAAATTCATCAATAAAACATGTGCAGATCGAACGAAGGCAGCTTGTCGATGTTGCTGTTGCCTCTTGCGGCACACGTTACAGTGGCTAGTGGTTGGTGGCTGGTGGTGGTGGTGGTGGTGCAGAGTTGGTGTTGTTGTCTTTGCCTGGTTTGTTGTCATATGTATCATGAGTTTTGCCTTTGGCTTAGGCTTTATAACCAGCCACTTTGAAATGCAAGTCCAAGTCGGAATTTTCAATCAGTTCCAATTGTTGCGCGTTGCGGTGACAAGTTTCCAGTTGCGAATCGAATGGAATGGTGGTTCCGAGATCCACAGTTGGAGTGGCAAAATGTGCTGGACCTCCAACAAAGTTAGCGCTTTAAGCTAAGCAGAGAGGGTGATGCCAAAAGGACAGGGTGCGGTGTATGATGGGGAGGAATCGCAAAATTTAGTTGCGAACACATAGATTATCCCACCAGACTTTTGTCTCGTTGGCTTTAAGGCGGCATGATCTACTCGCATATCAATGAGAGAAGTGGGAGCGGGAGCTCGAGTATCACAGCAGCAGGAGATATATGTATGTATGTATGTCTGTGCAGGGGTAAAAGCAGTTACAGAAGAGTTGTCTGATCCATGCCGCCTTTGTGATCCATGGCAGCATGGTCCTGGTGATTGATATGCGCCTGCTGCTGGAACTCAATGCCCAATTGACAAAATGCAACAAAAAGATTGGGACGGCGGTCACGTGACTAAAGGAATAGAGGTACAAAATTCTTTATGCTGCTTCTCCATTCTAAATCTGGGATTAATCAATCCGAAATAGCCTGGTTAACAAGCCAAATAAATAGGCGAAAAAATGAATGAATTAATAATCGTAAATATCAAGCTCAAAGTGTCTAGCCACCTGGGCACGAGTCGATCCTCTCTCACTTCACTCAGATCTGTGGACATTAACAGTAACTGTTCTTCGAAACGGGTTACAATTGGTGTGCACTATAGCTCCGGTTCAGGCTCCGGCTCTGGTGATGACATTGGCATTTTGTCCAATGTGAATGATGCTAAGCAATTTTAACAAGATCATAAATGCAATGTATATATGTATATACATATATAAATGTGGACTCTGATCTTGCCGATCTTGTTTTGCTTTTGCTTTTGCCTCAGCTATTTCCTAATTTGCAAATGCATACAACAAACCAGTACAAAAAGCAAGCCAATCAATTAAATTTAATTATGACACCAATTATGGTCTGATTGTGTCAGCAGAGTCAGAGCCATAGCCACCAACCAACCAACAACTGAATCATACTCCATCTCTCCTTCATCACCGACTCTTCTCCATAACATTTGTGGTAATAATAGAATCATTAAAGTCTGCACTACTCGTGCCCAGCTCAAGGTTTTTCCTTAGAATAAGCAAATACTTTGGGACACTGTCTAAGATGGCATACAGATAGATGGCAGATGAAAGATAGAAGATAAAAAATGCTCGGACCACCAGTGATGAATGATATTACATGGAATCACACTGATTACACATACATACGTACACAAAGTACCACATACACCTCCAATTGGAGTTAAAGTAAAAGATGTTCGGAGTAGATCATTATCATCTGCATAAGGTGTGGTTCAATTGAATGGGGGCCTGGGGACTGGAAAATTGTTTAACAACTCAATGATGGTAAGATGAAATAGAGGAAATTCTTAAACAGTTGTTCATATTGGAGATTCCATTTTACCTTAGGAATCGGTTATAAATGAACTTCAGTGTCTCTTTAATTTTAATAATAAATGAGTATAATTTTAAAAGAAATAACATCTATTTTACATAAATGCCAATCGGTGGCAAATTGCTCAGTCCTTTGGTAAAAGTTCTTCATTTATCACTATAAACACTATCCTCTCAGTATGAGTTGAGGCCAGTATTCCATTTTTTTTCTCAACTTTTCTTATGTATCATCTCGTGTTTTCTTTCATTTTCCCCATTTTCTGTTCTCGCATTTAATTGAAAACCAATTTGTACTGAAATATTGAGTTCCTTGTTTTTTCTAATAATAATTTCCGAAGCCAATTAGTGGCGGCGCACTCCGCAGTGACAGTCCATAAGGATGTAAAATGGGGTATGGTGCATACAATTAACATAATTCGCCTGACACGTGACAGCAAGTTATTCCATGGCAATGAGTGGAGGGAGGACGATGAAGAGTCAGAGGGTGTTACCACAGTGTCGGATTGCCGCGAATTTTGTTTAAGTGGGTGTGCGGGTGTGTGTGTCTGTTGTGCACTTCGTCTCAATTTACAATTTATGAAAATAGAATTTGCTTTTGCCATTTTTGATGAACTTGGTTTGGTTTTATATATACATATACACATACACATATATGTACATACATACATATATACATACATATATAAATGTTTTTTTTAAATTTCTGAACCTATTCCCCTCTTGTTGTGTCCTCTTACCCATTTCCCAGAGCTCTTTTCCCCGCTTCTATCTATCTCTCTCTCTCTCTCTTTCTCGCACTCTTTGCGGGCTGTCTCGTTTGCTCTGCGCCGCATCATGTTTTATATTGCAGTTGATAATAATGCCAATAAATCAACGATACGCATAGCACAGGCAAAGCAGGCAAAACAAAATAAAGAGAAAAAACCCAGCCACCGATGATGAAAAGCAGCTTAAAATGTCATCTTTTGTATGGAACAGAGATGAAGCTAGAGCTGGCAACATGGACAAGGACATGGTAAAGAATACGGTCATGGCGTTGGGGCAGAGGGATTGGAAATGTCGTCGAACATAAAGTGTGTGAGTGTGTGTGTCTGACTACTTACCGATCAATAATGACGGGGTCCGATGGTGTCTCATTGCGGTTACCACAGCTCTTCTTATCACAGCAGCGGCTGCAAGTAAATAAAATACAAAAAAATGGTTAACCAACACTAAAAAATTGATAAAAAAGAAGAAGAATACCCAATATACTTTATTTTTACAGGTAATTTTCATATGTAATTTGAATGATTTATTATTATTTTATTGCATTGACAATAATATTCTATATTCTCCTATTAAACAGGGGCGGATCTAAAAGGGGGGACGGGGAAAATACTTCATTATTTTGCAAAACTAATTACTTTCTCTTCTCATGGGCAAATGAATTAATCAGTGAAATCATGTTTAATCAATGACTTCTCGGATCCATTTCTAGCAATAGAAGATTTCGCTAGTCTTCATGATGGGTTAACAAGGAATCACTTCTGTTGAGAATCTTTGGAATCTAATTCAATATCTTTACCTACTTTTCTTTGTGGATTTTTGTTTTGGTTTTTTTTATTTTTATTTTTTCCATTTCTTTTTCTTTTTTCTTTATTTTTGGTGTTGGAAGCGAGTTCAATGGCTGCGTAATATTTTGACTGCACAGCCGCTGGCCAGTTTCTGGATGAGGGTCATCCTTTTTGGGGGGTTGGTTGTAACGGGGATTTTTTGGGTAGGGTTGGGGTTTTGGGCTGGGGTTGTGCACATACATATAACATAAACATGGATGACTAAAAATGGGCGAAAAGCCAAAACGATAAAGAAGACGCCATTGCCGATGCGAGAGCTTTTGTTGCTGTTGTTGTTGCTGCTGCTGTTTGCTTTGTATTGCACGCAGGGACGAAGCCGGGAGAAGGACTTTTTCTTGGCCGGGGAGTCGAAAGTCAACCCCTCGTCAATGTATGTGTGTGCCAGTGTCTGTGTATAAGTGTCTATATGTGTGTGTGCTGGTTGTTGTCCCCTTGTTTTGATAATGCTACGCAAACATAAAAACTGGGTGCCAATCCGAAATAATAAAAGATGGCCGGCCGGCAGTAGCAGCAGCAGCAACAACAGGAACACGGAAAAAAGGGAAGTGGTGGGGATTGCGGGGGATGCGAAACTGTGTAATTCTTTTTTTCCCTTTGGATTCTTTTTTTGTTCTGTTTTTGTGTTTTTTTTTTTCTTGTTTTTTTTTTATTTTTGGTGCTTTTGCTGCGCCGTTTTTATTTCTACGCAACCTTCAACTGCTGTCAGGGGTGGTGCTAGAAGGGTGAATTTTTCACATATATGATATGGGGTATGGGGATGGGGGAATGCGGGGGGACATAACGGTGTTTTGGGTGTCCACCCTCCTGGCTAAGGACTTCTGGAGTGCCTGCCATTTATACGTTTCAACTCGCGTGCGTTTGAGCGTAAAAATAAAACGAAGGACAC
Organism: Drosophila sturtevanti; assembly: GCA_018150375.1. Taxonomy (NCBI): domain Eukaryota; kingdom Metazoa; phylum Arthropoda; class Insecta; order Diptera; family Drosophilidae; genus Drosophila; species Drosophila sturtevanti. The sequence goes on from JAECWJ010000564.1 coordinate 286,216, forward strand.
AGCGAAGCTTAAAAATCAACAAAATTAAAGGCAGCCGCAAAAGCACAAACAAAAAAAAAAAAAAAAATAAAGAAAAAGAAAATGAAATGGGAGACACCAAGTCAAATGCAAGAAAATCAGAAAATCACGCGAAAAACGCTTAAAAACAAATGAGAAACTCTGAGAACTGGCAATTGGAGTGGCTTGCCAAGCCAACAGGACCAACAGGACAAACAGACAACAAGAAAAAAAAGCTCCGCACAAACAAAATACAAATGCTTAACCAAAGCTCTTGGGAGTTGCCAAAGAATACCCAAGGAATCAAAGGTGTGGATTACAATGAGAATGATGGAGAACAGACAAGGGCGGGCGAGTGGGTAGAAAATTCTTTGCCCTAAGAAAAAAAAATTATTTGCAGATTATTTGAGGAAATTTTACTTTTGTTTTATTTTTTGGTTTTCTGGTTTTCGTTTTTTTTTTTTTTTTAGAATCTGGTTTATAGTTAGTTACGAACTCACCTGCACATCACTTCGTGTGTAAGAAGTACCCGACACATTTCCGGATTCTTATCCTGACCCTCATAGATAATGGCCTGGAAAAAACGAATTAAATAAAAAGAAAGCATTATTATTACTGTTAAGAGACTTTTTCATCGTTAACATTAAGCTTAGATCAAAATAAGACATGAAAATGAAAAAAAAAAAAAAAAAAAAATTGATAGGAAAAAGAAATACATATTAAAAACAATTTAATTGTGAAAAATATTTCAATATTTCTTGAAAATTATTTTTTATTCATAAAAAATATTTTTATTTCATGATAATTTTGTGTTATTGGATTAGGAATTTGTATATATATATTTTTTTAAATAAATAAAATTGAAATTTAAAATTTTAATTGGAGTTGTAAAAAGAGAAATCGCATCATTATTTGCATAATTAAAATAATATGTACAATTTTATTTTCTAAGTTATATTTATGTAAAATGTAAAAAAAATTACAAAATTAACAAAAATTTATTAATCTATTATTTTCATCATGAGTGTATATGTACACATTTATTTAACAATAAAACTACAAAAAACAAAAAAATTAAAAATATTTGTGTGAATAAAAAATAATGTCAATATTTTAGTATTTAGTATATTTTCTTAATCATCAATATAAACTATTTAAAACTAACTCTTCAGAGCTAAGAAATGAATAATAAAGATCTAATAAAGTTAAACCTTGAACTGAAAGACATTTCTTATCATATAATTAAGTTAATAGCTAAGGATAGATGTATAAATTTGTCTGTAAGTAAATAAATAGACTCTTAGAATATAGTCCACCCAAAATATTTAACAATTGAAATTTCTCTTTCATTTATCTTGTCTCTTACCCATCCATCCACCTATCCACATATCCAACTTGACCCTATTATTAGTACTTTTGCTATCGACACCGACTAACCCCAACTCTTGAAATTCCCCTCTATTGCAGTCCTTTAAGTATAACAACAACAATCATAAGGCAAATACAAACAAACATAAATGCTAATTACAGGAGCAAGTACTCGACAGAATACGGACTGTTGAGTATTAAATCGACATATGGGACTCATGGACAAATATTGACACACTCCTCTGGGCAAAACACGATAGTTCGAAGGTCTTCTAAACGTAGAGAGAGACCCCCTCCCCACCTCTCCCTATCCAGCGGGTGGTCAACATTTTTGCCTAATCATAACCGGTAGAGGGAGGTATTTGTATTTGCTTAACAAAAAATATATATTCTATTTGTTTGTTGGTGTTTGTTAGTGGGGGAGGGAAGGAAAAACATTTTAGTGTCAGAGGAGAAAAATCATGCCATGTGCCGGAGACAGTTCCCAACCGCCACTCAAAGCTAAAAGTGAGAGCAACATCAACAGCTACAATAACCGCAACTGCAGTAAGAGTCCTTTTTATTTTTTTTTCTTTTTTGACTAGACAATCTGGTGCAATTTCCCAACAAAACCAGACACTCGAGTCTCCCTCTCTCTCTCTCCCTTTCTCTCTCTCTCTACCTCCTCCGCCTTCTGGTGGAAATAAAAACAAATAGATAAACAAACGACCCAACCACTGCAAAATGGATTGGCCCGTGTCACAAGGAAGAGGGCACAGAAAAAGGCCTCATAGTTCTATCTAATTTAAAAATGATTAAAGCGGGTTGCTCTCCCCGTAATCCAACACTCTCTCACTCATCCCCGGCAAAATATGGCATATGCGCTGCACAAGAAGATACTGATGAGGGGGATCGGGCGGGATCATTCATCACTATCAGTCGACCTTCAGCCAGCGGGTTTTACATGCAAACGTAATAAGGCAGAAGACAACCTGGCAAAGGTTGCTTCATCCACCAAAAGATATATGAAATGAAATTATAATGCTGCCACTTGCCGTTATGTCAAGGACGAGTGAATTTTTGGGCATCCTGACGTCATCATATGTGCATTGTTTCACCCATTTTGTAACAAGGATTTCGGGTGCTGAGCCAACCCAAATAGATAATCAGAAATTAATTTTACTGCACAGGACTCTACTCCCTTCTCCTTCTGCCTTCACTTCACCCCCCCTGCTGTCTAACAGGCATTAGCTAGCACATGTAAAATTATGATCATCCCTTATTATCCCGTTTGTCAGGTTAATAATAATTTCCCCTTCATTGCCAAAAGAGAAAAACAAAAAAATAAATAAATAAAAATAAAAAGAAGGAAAAAAAAGAACACGGCACGAAAAAACATTAACGACTTGGACAGAAGCTCTTCTGGTTAAGTCCGGGGATAACAATGGCCACAACTGATACACTGATATATCTATGGGATAAAGGATGCTGCTGCTGACAGTCAATACCCTAGCTCAATTTTAGTGTCCTTGGGTTTTTGTGGGACAAGTGCAGCTAATTATAGATGAGAAACCAGAAATCTGTGCGTGTCCCTTTTCAATGCTTTCCTTTTTTTTTTATTCGTCAAAGTTTCTCTAATGGATTTTCAATGTTTTTTCAAATAGTAGTAGAGGAAAGTCAAGTTAAAGTTAGACAGACGACATTTGTGATATTCAACTAGAAATAACATGTTGCACATACTCGTATTAAACTTTCGATGATGCCATCTTATGACATTTGATTCGTCTAAATCTATGGGTAAGCTCCCCCTCCCCCTCCCCCTCCCCCCGCCGAATGCCCATCAATCATCAAAACAATTAGTCTATTGGCCCCCATCCCCGAGAAATGACTGGAGGAAATCTGACTGGCAAAATGCCGCTAAAATGGCTCATCTAATAAAAAAAAAAAGAGAAAAAGTAAACTAAACGAAAAGCCACTAAAACTGGAGTAAAAGCGTTTAAACTACGATTTATCATCCAGAATTCAGGAGCAGGAAGCAACAGCAGCAGCAGGATAACAGGAAAACAAACGAGAATGATACAATAAACCCAAAAAAAAAAAACCAAAGAAAAAACAACAAAAAGGGAAACAGAAAACATCGGACAAAAAACCGAGTGATGAAGTGATGACAAGCTGGTTGGATATCGATGGATGGGGATGGGGATGGGGATGGGGATGGGGATGGGTATGGGGCGGCGATACTGGCCCTGCTGAGGATGGCTTTTAAAAAATTTAAACGTTTTTCCATCAAAATGCTTTGTTTGCTTCTCGTTTGGCAAATTGTTATTATGGTTTTTTAAATAAAACGAAATTGTTGCTACCTCGCATCATTCACATGCAATAAATATTTAACTTTAACGCTAAAATAAAAAAAAACATATACAAAAATCTCACCAAACAAGATAAATTATCATACACAAAAGAGACAACTGACAAAAATGAGAAAAAAATGTAGTGAAATATATATGAAAAGTCAGCAAGTCGACTTGGGAATACCCTGTACATACAGATAACTAATGAGTTATAATAATAAGTACTAAATAAATATGAAATTTTTAATTTTTAAGTAATTTTTAATTTATATATTATTAACTTCATTATGTTTAACAAACAGCTTCCGGAATTGCTTATAGTCTGGTAGAAATTACATTGTGAATAGCAGATTGATTATAAGTTTTAAATTATTCTATTGACTATCATTCAGATAAAGAACATAATGTTAATAGCTCTGCCCTTTGAAATGGTTCTGTCTGCTTTTTACATCCATTTGGATTACTTTATGGGTAATACAGGGTATTCATTTCGAAAATTTGAATTGAGGGTGGTTCTTAATTTATTAAAGCTTCATTTATCAGTACAGGGAGCCATGTACCCATACATACACACATATGTACATGCATACAGGCAGAGGCATAAATTGGAGGCCCAACAAAAAAAAGAGAAACAAAAAGGTGACCATTGCATGGGACTCTGGCCGAGTGTATGCAGTTGCTATCTGGCTAACAGAACCCTTTTTTTTCATGTTTTTAAAAATTTACATAATTTAAGGTGTAGCTACTGCAGGACTAAAAGCATAATGTTGTAAAGGAAGAAAATGGATTTTCACTTTTTTTCAAGTAGCAAATATTTTGAAAAAGTTTAAAGTATTCCATAAATGTATGTAGATATGTATGTATGTATGTATGTATGTATGTAAATGTTTGTGATTACTTAAATTGATATTAAAGTAAATTTACTAACAATTGCATTGTGAATTGTATATTATATACAATTTTTATGTATTTTATTGTGTATTTATTTTATAGTTTTACAGGTTCTTGCACCGTCTATTCATAGATTAAAATGGATATATTAACATCGTTAAATTGTAAATGATACAATTTTAAAGAGTTTATCAGCCTTGGGTTAGCTCTGCCCCCTGATTGAACATCTGTTTTTTGTATCGAAGAAAATATTAACAAAGCCAAAATCAAATATTTCCTTAAATGTTTTTTGGAAACGATATGAAAGTGGAACATTTGTGGATAGAGATATAACTAATGAAGTAGTGAGACGATAAATATGACTTAATAGGCGATAAAAACGTGAAAAATGAAAACAAAGTGTGAGATAATAAAAAAGAAGTGTGAGAAAATGTCCCAATGTCTTATATTGTGTTATGGTTTTACATCTGAGAACCAAACCCTCACCTAGGTAGAGGGCATTTTGAAGTACCAGTTACCACTTAACATATGATATTTCTTTTTTTCTTCATTCATCCCTTTTCATCACACCAAACCGCAGCAAATGCACTTGCCGTGAAAGCATTTTTAATCGCATTGCACAGTGCAAGAAAGAGATAGATAGAGATAGCAGGCAAATGGGCTCCACATATGTATGTGTGCATACGCATATAGACACAACTCGTTCTGGCACTCACACTCATACACACAAACAGCAAAGAGATGCAAATGTGGAGATTTCGCGCAATCTGTTGAATTTATTGAGCGACCAACAACAACAATGACAAAAACAACAACAGCAAAGGCCAACAACAATTGCCAATAAAATGAAATGTGAAATGCGCACATTTCGCGTTCAACTTTATATTTTAAGTGTTGACATACAAATTAATATTATCGCTTAATTAACATGTAGACAAAAGCCTAAAGGCAATACAAAAACAGTGTGACAGAGCCACCGAGAGAGAGAGAGAGAGAGATAGACTAGTAGAGTAGTAGAGTGAGTGGTTAAGAGCGGGACAGCATATGCATGCATACATATATATTTAGTGCAGCAGCAAATGATGCATGATGAATGATTGGTGAAATCCAAAAATTGTTGTTGTTGTTGTTCGTTTTTCGTTTCTGTTTCGCCATTTTAAAAACAAGGCTGCAGCAAAGATAGTGGAAAAATGCACTTAAAGGTTATTCACACTACCCAAACACACTTAAACAGAAATGTTTAAACTCGTTTTGGTATCCCTGAATTTTGGGTTCTCCTCATTAGATGGACCAACATCATTTGGCCTGGCTTATCTAGCTGCATTAATCGTTCTTTTACTCTCCACAACCCTCAACCCCTTTTATGGGTTTAGAATTTCGTTGCGCTTTTTATTGTTCTTGTTGCTGTTGCTGATGTTGTTGTTGTCGTTGGTCGACGCATCATAATGCGTGTAAATCGCGATAAGCGTTAAATTTTTGGCATTGAAATATCCTCCCGGAAAAAAGGATTTTTACCCAGTTTGTCGCGCACATTTTGCCATTTTGTTGCTTTTGTTTTATGCTGGACCCGGTCCGTAGCCATCATTTGGCCGCCTGATGAAATATGATCGCAAATGAAGCGAATTGGCCCGCCGATTGAATCGTCGTTAGCTCAAATTGCAATTGCCGCAGCACCGCCTTGCCCTTCCTTCTACCATTCTGTATTTCGCTGTGGTTATCTGATCGAATGTAATTATGATTATGACAATGATTTGCTACATTTTCCCAAACAGCCAGGGCGCTTGCCTACTCCCCGATAACATCAGATGGCGATGGCAGGCGGTGCTGCTGCTGCTGCTCTCTCTTGTAGTTGGTAGTGGAGTAGGCAAGGGTTCATCGGCACGTGACAATTGTCCTGCCTTCAAAATGTTATTTTAATCGGATTCCGGTTTGCCCTATAGTTTCCAGTTTCAAGTTTCTTTAACCCACCCACCCGTTAGACGATATACTATATATACCTGTTACGCCCCGAGTTTCTATTTCAGATAACCAAAAATCATAAAATTCAAAGCAAACGCTTGTGACACGCGTATGCAAAAAACAAGAAACAAAAAAAAAAAAAAAAAAAAAGAAGGTAGCAAAGCCCTAACTAATCCGATCAAATGATTGTTCTTTTCTAGGTTGAAATACATTCTGACGATAAATGCGCTCAACAAACTAGATGAATGCAATTTGAATTTATGTATATGTATATATCTTCTTTTTGAGGGTTGAAAAACCTGACTTAATTCAGTTGTAAACTTTTCTAAAATCGATGTGACTTCCTACTATGCGACAATAGCCCTTTATTTTTCTTTAAACTCTACTGATTTGTGGAAGAAAATCTTTTATTGACTTATTCAACAGGAACAGACAGATTAGGATACATATAATTTTAATGTAAAACATTTACAAATATCAATCAATGTTTCAATTTATTTAAACAAGTTTCAACCTTCTCTTTTTTGACTTTAGGCAATCATGTGTTAAATAAAATTCATTCATTACATCTATTTTTACTCCCATTAACTGGGATTAATTTCAATACCCTTAAAGTTTCACCTTCTGTCTGACAATTTTTTTCGATGTTTTTTTTTTTAGCTCACGCAATCGAAAACTAATTCCTTCCACTTGGCTAAGCCGTGTGCACTTCGTTTTTGCTGATTCGAGCATAAGTTGCATTCGAAATTGATTGTCATGGCTAATTAAGTGTGTCCCTGTGCCAGTTCTTCGTCCCTTCGTCCTTTTGTGTGTGTGTGTGTGTGTTTGTGTTTGTCCGTATCCTTTGGTAGTGCCAATAAATTGAGTCGTCAAACGAGCAATTCATTCACACGGACTCCCATTCACAGTCAAAGTCAGAGTTGTCGCGCCCTACGAAAGGGGTGTAACCCTGGCTAGAGCTAGGCTAGCAAACCAATTGAACATGGTTAATGCGCTTTGTTGTGGGTGCCGGAACTGGGACACAGGCCTAAGGCTCAGGCTCAGGCACAGGCACGGGCACAGGCTCATGCTGCAGTGCACCATATGTCAGCTTTTGTCCTGTTTTTTTTTTTGGTTTTTTTGTTTTTGGTAGCGTAATGCGTGTGTTCTGCGCCTTGGTCCTGTGCCTTTTTCAAGGGCAATTAATTTCTCGAGTGACAAATTTTTATAGACATTTCTGTTCACTTTGCCTTTGCTTTTGCCTTTTATTTCTTTGTCTCGCTCTTTCTTTTATTTTTTGTTCGTGGGCGGAGTAAGCAATAAATTCGTCCACAAATTATCGATAGCAAAAAAAAAAAAAAAAATAGAAATAAGAAAAATAACAAAACACACAAGAAACATAGAAATTGTCAGAAATCCATTATGTTGGCACAATTAATGTTTTTTTCCATGTTTGATATCATTGAAAATTTTCGATTTTTCTATAATAATAAACAAGCATTTGGGTAATTCAAAATAATTAAATTTTATCGAAGCAAATCGTTATTTAATTAGCTTTTTGTTATTTATTGTTTGGGAATTTCAAAGACTTTTGAAATATATTACATATAGCTTTATATGATTCATATATTTCAATAGTTTGAAGGCTTTAGGTAAAATAAATTGTAACAAATATAGTAAAAGTTCTAATTCAATTTAGCTACAAAATAGTTACTTACTTGTTTTGTCACCGAATCGATAAGACGAACAAAAATATCCTGTTCTTGTCGAGCACCTGGAAAAGAACCCATAAAGAAACCCAAATGTATTCATTATAATTTCATTGATTTCAACGATTTTCACTTACCATTTGCATAGAGCAACTGTAATCGATATTGGATACCATTGTTTGTTTTTGTGGCATCCGATTCCGAGTCCTTTTCAATGAAGCCAATGAATGCTGTACGCTCAATCTCTATGGGCTGTCCGGCACGATCATAGAGAGCAATCACAAAGTGAAAGAAATTCGATTTACGTAAATTACTGGGCGGTTGTTTCTCAAAATGGGCTCTACCTATGCCCAAGCTGTAAATATAAACATATGAATGATTGTGTAGATATATGATTAAGTCAGTGAAAAATGTCAGATAAATGGTAGCCTAATTAAGCCATTACTTAAATAAATATAGACCTAGTCTAATTGGCAGAATGAGTCCTTTGACTAATATCTGTCTCATTTTCTTTAGTTCTCGTTTTTTTTTTTGTTTGTTGCTTTTGTTTTCTGTTTTTGGGGACAACACAATTACCCGGGAGTGACATTTTGACCAGCAGCCATTCGGACATTCCGTCAGGCAGTCAGTCAGTCAGTTACTCAGACGGTGGTGAGTGGTCAGTGACAACTATCATTAAAAGCGCATAAGCAACATCAACGTGACACAATAATCCTGATGAATAAAAGGAATTAACACACAACATACAAAGACCTTAAACAGAAAGAGAGAGAGAACGAGAGTCTCTTCCAAAAAGGGGACAAAAAAATTCATGTTATATGGGCCAAGTAAACAGACTGTATAGGTAATTATATGGAGGGGGTGGCCAAAAAGGCTTGTCTTCCTTCCATATGCTAAATGTCAGGCACAGCTCACCTTGTATTGTTGTGTCCTTTTGCTGTCATCGGACAATTACCGGACAATGCTAACTACTACTGAATGTGGACGAGAACCCGAGAACCCTTGCAGTTCCTGCATATCCTTTCCTTTAGTTACCTTATATTTCAACTGCGTTGTCCTATTGCGTTTCGTATGCATAACGAACAATTTAATTTAGAAAATGCTGATTTTATCAGATTTCCGTATTATTTATTCAGGTAATGTCAAAAGGAAGAAAAAAAATATCCGGCACATGTCTGTGCCTTAACCTACACTCGAGGGTCCTGCAATTATATACACATTTGCCAAAGGCTAATATATACATACATACCCTCCGAACAGAAGGAGGTGGAGTGGGATGAATGAGAAATGATAGGGCGGCGTGAGGTCAACAAAAGCCATCAGCTAATGATAGTTCCACTATAATAAATCGCTAGAATATTATGCCAAAAACTAACAAAAATTGCAATTACATTTAAAACTTGAGTAAAAGATTCAATTTCAAATGTTTTTGAGATAAAAAATGAATTCCTTTCGTATGATTAACTTAAAGCTCAATGGGATTGTTAGTTCGACTATTTTAAAATAAGTTTAGCTTAATAAAACTCTTACAAAGTTGTATTAGTAAAATAAATATTTATAGAGTTCGAAAATAATAAAAAGTAATTGGAGTCAATCATAAGTATAAGTTTTTATATAATGTACATATATGTATACTTATAATAAAACCTTTTCCAAATGAATTAATTAAACTATTTCCGACTTACAACAAAACTTTTCTCGATTCGATTCTTCGGGGCTCCCACTTTGAGTAGAATTGAGTAAGAATCGTTTAGTAGTGTTAAAAAACGTCTTCTGATGCTTCTAATGTACATATGTATGTATGTAGGTAAATTGAACATGAAGAAGCAGTTTTATTTCACATTCTTTTATATTGAATGCTAAAATACATTTATTTTTTTTAGATAAATAAAATATTCCAGGTAAAAATACTGAGCCGTTCGAAAAGGAAGAGATAAAGAATTAAGACAAGTACCAGTCATATAGAAGAATGTAACAATTCAATGCGATTTTACAAATGCCAAGCGGGTGAGAGAGAAGGAGGCGGGGTACGAGGTGATGGAACAGGAGGATATATTGGAATTGAGAGTGTGTTAAGGGGGAAATGCGGGTACGACACATAAATGCCAGACATGTTACATTTTGGTGAAAGGTTATTGTTATGTTGGCGTTTAAAAAGTATCCAAAGCTGGCAAATAAAAAACTGCGACTGCTCCTACACACCCACATCCACATACATACATACATACATTCATAGCAATCCCCTTGCCGCTGTAGTCTAAGCCAACTAAGCTTGCCGCCTTCTTGCCTGGTTTGTTGACTTTTCAAGTTGGTTGGCTGGTTGGTTGGTTGGATGGTTGGTTGGCTGGATGGTTGGTTGACTTTCTGTTTGCTTTTGCCGCCAATTTGCGAAAAACGTTTTGTGGCCGTTTTGCTGTTGATTTTATTATGCCAACATTTAATTGTCGGAAATCGATGCCCAGGTGACCGCCAGCACAGTTGGGCAATTCCTGGTCACGTTTTGTCTATTGTTAGGCAGGACATGTGAAAATCTCTTGCCCTTCCCCAGCACCTACCCTAATCCCTACCATCATACTTGTCTCTCTTGCATGTCCTTTTAAAATGTACACTTTATTTGCAACACACACACACACACACACACCGAATGAAACCCATTCAAGTATTTACTTTCACATTGAATGAGTACATTTTATGGCCCATGGTGTTGCATTGTCTTTTTGGCCATTTTTGTTTTGAAAGCTAACGGGTTACATACACATACATACACTTACATATATATATATATATATACATATATACCGAGCACAATCTTTGTTGAAATAAATTTCCAAATATTTCCTTGATTTATGACCCACAAAAATTATTGTTTCGCTTGCAATTTTATATGCATTTTGTTGTCTATAACAACAATATGTCCCACTTCCTCATTCCTTCCTCTTTTCCTTTTGGTAAATAAAGATAAAAACTGGTATATATTGACATTGCCCATGAATGCACTGATAATTATAAAATATATTTAAAAACAAAAAAAAATAAAGAAAAATAAAACTTTGTAAACGCAAAAGTTGAATTGCTATTGGAATTGTTCAATTTTGCATAAAGTTTGATTATTATATTAGGCTACAAATATTTTTAAGGAATTATTAGTATTGAAGGATTCATTAAAGTCGGTGAACTAGAAGATGGAAAATCAATCAATTTATGGAGTCCTATAACCAATCATTATTGTATCATATATCTTTGATATCGTATATGATTTAAGCAAAAAAAGATTTTCAATAAACTTTATAGAAATCATAAACCTATTATTAATTAATTTTTGTTGAGTTTTAGAACACAAATAAATTGGGATTAGAATTTAGGTCTTTGGTTTATACACAAATTTTTGAGTTAAGGTATTTTTTAAATAAAAATGAAATTTCAAAACGTCTACTATTATAATGGAGGAATTTTAAGTTTATTATATACATAATTAGAAAATTATCAAACCTGATCATGATAACTTCTTTTTTGTGGTAATTAGAAAATCGTAAATTCTTTTATATTGATAGTTATTATATTAAATTTGTTAGATTATAAATTGAGTTTAAACTTTGTTTTAATGTAAAATGATAAAAGTAATTTGTTAAAATTGTTAAAATTGAAACCAGACTTTAATTTAGTTATTACTGCAGTGGAAAACTGAAGTGTATTGGTATTGGAGGATTTATATTCGCATATTATTCTATAATAATGTCGAAAATATCGAAATCGTTAATGAACCTTCGATATCCCTTTCATTCCATACACAACTATTCGAACAATAAATTTCATCTAAATTGAATCATTTAAACTCATACTAAACATTTAAACTATTTAAACTAATTTCAATGTCAATTTCAAATATTTATATCCAATGAACAGAGTTTACTTGTATTATTGAATTTTGAATATTTCTCGAAATCCTTTTGTTAGTTACCTTGTCTCACATCGCATAATTTTATTGTTCGAATTGGATTCAATTTGATTGTCTTCTTGATGTGGTTGCTGATGTTGTTGCAACTGTTGGTGATGGTTACCAATTTGTTGACTATGTGGATTATGATTATGATGATGATGATGATTTGCCGTCGCTGAATGAACAAAACCCGCTGTCATTTTGGCAAATGTCGTCGTAGACGCACTTTCAATTTCGGCCACACGCGCACTTCTTCTCGGCGTGAACATCTCACGCTAGAAACATCTCAGACACAACTAAACAAACAAAAACTCCCAAAAAGAAAAAGCTTTCTCTAGCTCAAAACAGAGTCCCCCCATTTACCCTCCGAATTCCCCCCGAATTCCCCATTTCCTCCCGTATCTTTGTTAAAGAAAGAAATTTGGCGCGGGGGATGAAGGGAGAACAAGCAACCAGCTTGTAATTCAATTGAAGGCAAAAGCGAAAGTAAAAGTGAAACATCCCTTTGAGCAGGCAAAAGCCAAAAGCAAGCCAAAAAGCCCACACAAAGTTTAAGACCAAAAAGGACCTGCTCCAGCTTACGCACATTCCCATCCCCCGGTGTCACAAGTCAACCCTCAGGATACAGGGAAAGATGCCAGTGTCTACCGCAAATGTTGAGTGAGATCTTTGAGTGAATTCGTATCTAGTTAACAAAAAAAAAACACAAAAAAAAAGGGAGAGAAGGTATGTATATTATATTTAAGAGGGAGAGGGGGATGGGGGCTGTTATGTGTGTATGTGTGTGTGTCCTGTTTGGCCATAAAAAGCCCCTTTGCGAATAGCTCCCCCAGGCATTTGTATTGGACATGGACATGGACTTGATGCCGGCTTTCGAAAAAGTAAACAAACAGTTGTTGTTGTTGTTGTTGCTTTTATTTGGATTTGGAGACTTTTCTTCTTTTTTTTTGTCGTTGTTGTTGTTGTTGTTGTTGTTGATGTTTGTTTGTGGCAAACTTTTGTTGCCACAACATTTTGGCAATGTTGCCATGGAATTTTGGCAATGTTGCTGCAACTTGTATTACATTTTGGAGATTTTTGGCTAGGAGAAAAGATTAATGAAGTTGTCGCAGCTGCCAAAAGGGAAAATTGGAATTTTTGTATCGAACATTGAAGATATATGTATATATAAGGCAGGGGTTCAAATACCGATCACTATATATCATTATACACAAATACTTAGAATGGTTGATTGAATTCAATAAATCCAATTAAGATTTCAGTTATTGATTAGATAGATTAATTTATCTTAAGAAAATATTATTAATAAATTCGATTATTTTGTATTCTTTTTGTATCCTATTACTGATTAAATGTTTTGTATTTAAGTCTTATTTTATATTCATTATTTCCGATTTTCATTCAACTGAAATTGTTCTCGAAACTTTATCAAGTTAATCTGATTGCTAAATCCAAGTTTATATAAGTATGTGCGTTGGATATATTCTTTATTCCAATTTAAACACACAGAAAATTGATTTTTTTTTTTCTAAATTATGAAATTTGTTCAAATGAAAGGATTGAAATTCTTTCCAATTCAATTTCAAAATAGAATTCCATTTGCATATCGGTTGAATAATAAATTATTAATTTGTATATTTTTTTTATATATTTTTGAACTCCGATTTTTGTATTTGTATGTATATCCTGGGTTAAATCTTTCAATAATTTCTCATTCTTGAAATTGGCAATTCTCAAATTTTGGATTACTCAAAATTCCCTTAGAACTGTCATCACATTTGTGTCACCTTTTCATTTCTTTTCCTTTTTTTTTTCTTTTTACTTACTTGGTTTGATCGACGACTGGCTGCATGGCCCATCGACCGCCTAGTGGCTCCTCTTTGAGGGATGTCATAGGACCACGCGGTTGATTCATATCAGCCGCTGTGGGTGGTAGACCAAACATTAGACCGCCAGCCGATCTTGGGCCGGCGGATGGATATAATTTACGTCCCCATTCCATCCCCAGCTCCAGCGTGGGCCAAGGTGAGGCCGAGCTAAAGCCCGGCACTGGCTCCTCGGATCGCAGCTTGAAGCTCTCCGCGCTGGTCAGGGGGGCTGTGCTAGCGAAGTGATGCGTATGATGCTGGTGGAGATCAGCGTAAGGATATTCGCTGACTTTGGAATAATTGCTGGAGGCGGGCGTGGTTGCAATGGTGGCAGCCGTGGTGATTGTTGTTGTATTTAACGCGATGTTCGAGGAAATCGTGAAGTTGATGACACTGATTGGGCACTGTCAATTGTCTGGGTCACTTGGCTCTTTTCTCTTGGGTGTCTCTTTTAGGGGGGCGTATCGTACCGATGGGCAATCAATTGATGATGCCAGAGCCTAATCTGATCTCTGGCTTTGTCACTAAACAATTTTCGCAAATTGCACACACAGACACAACAAACCGACGCGATGATGACAATTGTTAAGCACCTGGTGTGGCATATGGTATACGGTATACGGGTAATGTGGTATGTGGTATGTGTGTGGGTTGTCGTTATGGCCAATGCACCGCAGAGAATTTGGGATTTTCGGAAAATTGGTCTCGCAACAAGTTTAAGCGACGCGCGCTACCGTCCCGAGTGGCTGTTAAACCCCAACTGAATCCGAATCCGCTGCCGATGCTGTTGGCTGCTGCTGCTGCTGCTGCTAATGCTGCTGCTTTAGCTTCAGTTTCAGCGTCAATTTCAGTTTCTGCCTTTAACCGAACGAAAGACAACTGCGCAGAGCTCTGTGGCTTGACGTCGACAGAGGACCTGGGCGAACGACCAACGAGAGTTGGAAACGAAACGAGCCTGCGCCACAGGAGTGCACACAGACACAGCGGGACATGAGACACGGTCCGCCGGTTATTGTGAGGGTGAGAGTGTGGTCGCCGACGAGGACGATAACAATAAGAAAGGCATCTGAATTCGTCTGAGGACGAATGGAAATCTAACCTATCGCTGGGAGTGGTGGTTTTTCCCTCATAGAGACTTGTCCATAGAGAGCCGAACTGTCAGCAACAAACCATCCACCAGCGGCATCAACTAAGCACACTAAGAGCAAGCGAGAGAGAAATATAAAGTGAAAGAGAGAGTATGACTCACAAGAGCGAGCGAGCGAAAGAGAGAGAGAGAGAGAGAGAGGACGAGGCGGCTTAATTTGATGGTGGGTCTAGGACCTGTTGTGGGACTTTGGAACGTTGTGAATTGGCACACAGACATACACACCGACATTTGGACTTTGCCCGTTAGGGGGGGGCGTGCGACAGACATGCAGATTGTTTGCAAAGGAACTTCAAGATCCAAGTCCCACTCGTGCTTTTTTGGCTTATCAATGACAACTGACAAACTGCCCGGACTGGAGTAGAATGAGGCGTAGGGACGAGTTTACCACCTGGTGCCGACCCTAAAGAAAAGTGTCAACGCCTTCCCACAGCGGCCAACTAACCAAAGTCGTTTGGGAATTACAACAAAATGTCAAGTGCTTGCCTGCTTGCCCTCCGCTGATTGGTCAGACTTTACTTCATCGCGACAGACAAACCAAACCAACTGAGTGCCAGAGAGCGAGAGAGAGAGCATCGTCAATAGAGAGAGAGCACATTTATGACTCTCTTAGGCTAGATGTCGGCAAAGCAGTGCCAATGTTGCACCAACAACAGTTGTATAAAGTGAAACGATGGAAACGATGAAATTGTCAGTTTGATATTTAAATTCCTTCCAATAACCAACAAATAGCCAAAGAGGAGAGAGCTGCTTTCAGTCTGGCACTGTCTTAATTTCAAAACTCCTCCCCCTCTTCATACGAGCACTTGGAGAATATAACTGAAATCCTAATATAAATGCTTAAATAAAGTGCAAAGCATTAAGTAAAGGAATCTAAACTCTAAATCCGGAATTAAATCATGGAAATAAGAGACAAAAACGGGGATTAATAGAAATAGTAAACAGTAAAAACATTTCTACTTGAATTGATAACAAACTGGAGATCTAATAGAAAAAAAAAAGAATAATAATCTAAAAACTTCAAGTTACTACAGAACTTCTGTATTATGATTTAAAATTAAAATTAATAAGAATAAAAAGAATAATAAGAAAAATGTTTATCAATTTTAATTAAAATTGCTTAAGTATATAGAATACAGTCCTCAAAAAATATTGCATAATCTTGATTTTGATGTAGTATAAAGACGATAACCACCAATCGTTAGATCATAATACTTTTTACAAATATTTTTGTTTGGAACTCCATATGAATACATTCATTATATCATTAAATAATTTCCAAAAAAGGTTTCGAATCCATGAGGATAAAAACCTATGGCACTCGTAATTTTCAATATGCAATTTTTATTTCAATTTTCTTACTTGATTTTTTAATATACAATATATGTACATATAAAACAAAGTTTCAATTTTGTTGTTTTTTTTAAGTTTTATTTAATTTCTTTTACAAATTTATTCCTTTACTTTTCTACATACATGTATATATAACTTACAAATTCTTTATTTTATTCTATTTAAATTTTTATTAAATTTCTTATTCTAATTTCTTACTTTACTTTATTTTTTGAGACAAAACATACAAATTCAAATTCTTTGTTTAATTTTTATTTTAAACAATTAATAAAATTCATATTTCATTGCTTCATTTACATTTATATAAATATATTAACAGCATATGTTTGATTGTAGTTCAAAACGGAAATTTATTATTTTTCATAATGTAAGATATAACAAATTCATAATTTCATCATCATTCATTAAAAATAGTCAAACCACCGAGCAAATCTCCTATATTAAGACGCTTATCTCAATTCTTTACACACATTATATCTACTCCAAAAAGAACGAAAGAAGAAACAAACCCCTCTGACCACATTTTCCTTGCTTCAAGTAAGTTGTCAAACAATTTCGAGTACCTACATAAATGGCATTTTCCGATTTCTTGCCCAGATTACAGAAGTCAGAAGTCATGTGGCCATGTGAAAATTACAAACATAAGCGAAACCGCCCACAAAATTGTCACGCCTCGTCAATGGAAGATTGAAAAATGTGACAAATGTCAACGGGAATATGGTTTTTGGTTTTCGGGTTCGAGTTTCGTTGGAAAACAATTTGCATTTTCCGCATTTGCGGTTTCTGGTCATTTTCGTTCACCGTTAGTCTTTTTTCTTTCCTTTCTGTGAATTATTTTTTTTTGTTTTCTAAAGGGGCGTAAATAATCTCATTAACTTGAGAAATCTCAACTGGCAAGTATGTTTACCTGCACTTTGAATTATCTCTCTTCTCTCACTCTCTCTTTCTCTCTCTCGCTCTCTCTCTCTCTTTCTCTTGTCATTTCTCTCTCTTATCTGGTTTATTTTTGTCTTTGAAATGTTTCCCTATAGATTTACATTTAGAGTCAATTGGGGCGAAGAATTTAACCGAAACCCAAAATAATGGAAGAGAGAGGAGAAGCGGACATGTCCCCAGACATCGCTAATTAACCAAAATACATACCAGCAAAGATTAAACGAATGAAAGTCTTTTGGCCGGCTAAGAAAATTTTGTACAAATTTTTTCACATTGCGCCCACTTGGGTTGAATTTTGGTTTTTGCCTTTGCCTCTCGTCTGTTCGATTAACCCCTTTTATCACGCCCAATTCTCTATGGAGGTGGGTTACAGGGAAGGGGACAGCCCTGTGACAGCTGTCATGGTATAGTATAACCCCTCACCCCATACTTCACCTCACCGTCTCTACCCCTCTCTCTACCACACACTCGGACTCGGTCGGTCGGTGTTTGTTTGTTTTGTTTGTATTGTCACCACTCCAAAGGCAAATTTTTGTATTGTTTTGCTGGTTCAGCCAATTGCTAAATAATTTGTTGGCGACTTAATCCCATCCGAAACCCTCTCTCCTCTTTCTGTCTACCCCCCTCTCCCCTCTCTCTCTATATATTTCGATAATTAAAAAGGTGGCCTGTAGATATGGTGACTTCTGGGGATTAGTCATCCAAAGTCATCTCATCATTACAATTGCATGTCAATTAAAATGTAAATTGACTTTTAACCAAGATTAAGAGAAACAATTGTGAAAACTGGTTCACTGATGGATTGAAGGATTCCCAGGTAAGGAAAATGTACAAAAAATGTGGGAAATAATTGCTATTAGAATGCGTTAAATTGTAATTTCGGTTTAAGCCACACTTAAGCCAACTGTTAGTTGAATTTTATATTAGATTTGTTCTAAGACCAAAGATTCTAAAAGTGGAATTTAAAACCTGTGAACAAAAATGGTTAATTTCTTTGAAATGTTATATGAAGATTTTAAAATAAAAGACAGCATTTTGTTATTAAACTAATGAGGCATCGAGCTCAATAAAACAATTGCTCATTAATTGAACAATAATAAATTTATATGAAATATATTACATGCAAATTAAAATAACTAAAATTAAAATGCAATAATAAATTCATACAAAAATTTCAGTCAGCTATAATTGAGCAATTGAACTTTTACATACATACATATATATATATATATATATATATATATATATAGTTAATATCGATTTAAGTTCTCCTAACTTGTATTCATGAGATCAATGTAGTATATCTGAAAGGGAACTGTCGAATTTAAAAATGGATTACTAGTACATGGAAAACTGATTAATAATTATTCCTAAGCTTCAACTATTCAAAGAGAAATTTCTTTTAAAGGTGATTAATATTATTTCTTAGTTAACCGATTTTTTATTTTTGGTTTCTCCATAGAAAGATTTGTAAATTTTTCCCTTTTCTCTAATATGATTTAATTGTTTAGATATCAGTTTTGATATATTATTCGTACGATATATTATCGGAAACTATTTCTAGCTGATACGTAATTATACATATATGTATATATTAGTGCATGACTTTATCTTATATTTTTTCAAATATTCTATGTAATATGCAACTAATACAATGAAAATGAATAATATATATATAAATAAATAAATTGTAAAAATTAATTATTTATTTCCATTTCCATTTACACATTTATATTTATTTGTATTTATTTAAATTTTATATTCTATATACATATATTTATACTATTTTATATTTATTTTATTATTTTATATTTATTCATTTGGATATATGACGTTTATTTTGTATACTCTATCTCCTTTTAAAGATTATGTTTTCTTATGCCATTGTGGTGAAATCTGCAACCATATGAGGAGAATTGTTATCCTTTAAAGCAATTTCACCTATCCAAAGTATCCAATTCTCATTTGTCATGGGGATATTTGCATTTGATCATTTTGCATTTTCATCTCTGACAAATATATAGAATTTGCCAATTTTACACTTAGAGAAAACTCAGATAATTACGTTTGCGCTGATTTAGGTTTTGATTTTGGGATTATGATTATTTAATAATGGACGACCATTACTAGCTAGAGACACAAGGTGAGAGGTAGTTAAACCAAGCATCAAAGGATATACCAAATTATTTTAAATTTAAAGAAATTAAGTAAAAAATTTTAAAATTTGTGAAATGAGGAATTATTATGTCCCTTAATTTAAGTAGTTAAAGGACGAACGGTGGTTAACAAATCTGGATAATCGGCTTGTGTTGTTTATAAATGATTTATAGCGATATATAAACTGGGTTATTAATAGTTAATTGGTCCACAATGATTAGAATTAGTATTATTATTATTATTATTATTATCATTATTATTATTATTATCATTATTATTATTATTATTATTATTATTATTATTATTATTATTATTATTATTATTATTATTATTATTATTATTGTTATTATTATTATTATTATTATTATTATTATTATTATTATTATTATTATTATTATTATTATTATTATTATTATTATTAATATTATTATTATTATTATTATTATTATTATTATTATTATTATTATTATTATTATTATTATTATTATTATTATTGTTATTATTATTATTATAATTATTATTATTATTATTATTATCATTATTATTATTATTATTCTTATTATTATTATTATTATTATTATTATTATTATTATTATTATTATTATTATTATTATTATAATTATTATTATTATTATTATTATTATTATTATTATTATTATTATTATTATTATTATTATTATTATTATTATTATTATTATTATTATTATTATTATTATTATTATTATTATTATTGTTATTATTATTATTATTATATTTATCATTATTATTATTATTATTATTATAATTATTATTATTATTATTATTATTATTATTATTATTATTATTATTATTATTATTATTATTATTATTATTATTATTATTATTCTCTATCATTTCTAAATGGTATCAAAGTTAATAAATCTTAAATCTAAAGTAATTTTCTTTCAAGCCAAAATAATTTGTTATGTATAAAACAATTGACATGAAAATTGAATAAACATTTTCATTTGGCTAACTCTGGATCTTTGTTAAATATTTATTCATTTCCAATTTTGGCATGAAAATCTAATGAACTGCATTTCCATTTATGTAGGAGCCAATTGACCAAATACTAACATTTGTTTATAAACAATTTCCAAAAAATAATTGTTTATATTTGTTACTCTTTGAGACTTTATGTTTAAGGCAAGTCGTTTTCCCCATCTTCAAACTTGGCTAACACACACACACACACACACATGTATATATCGTTACACACCTCAACAGAGCAAAAATCGTAAAAGCCTATCAATGACTAAGATCGGCCATAAATATTTATGAAATTGTTTTGTGGAGGGAAAAGATCCTTTTGGTTTCCACTTGCTTCAGTGATTGATAAGCAAGTCCAAAGACTGTGGGAAATGATAAATTTGAGGCAAAAGAAAACAACAACAATAGCATAAATGAATGGTATATATATATATGTATATGTATTTGTAGATATATACTATATTTACTTGTTCTTAAGTAAACGAAACCTTTTTTTATTTCCTTTTTTTTTATTTTGTACCCTCACGAGAACGTTTAGCAAATGCTTTTGTAAATATTTAAACTGGTTTCAATTGTTTTGCAAAATCGTTGCAGTTGGTCAAACACGTGTTGGAGATAATTTAATTAAATTTACTTGCCTTTTGTGTTGGTTTCCATTTTTTTTTTTTTTTTTTTTTTTTTTTGGTATTTTTCTAGACTTGCCACGTGCCGCCCTCTCTGTGTCGGTCTATTTCTTTGTCGCCCGCCCTCCCTTGTCGACCTTTAACAAGTTGCACTTACAACAAAAAATTTCAAACTCTCAAGTGGCAAACACTTCAGCACTTGGTAGTTAAAGTCCTTGAGGCCTAAAAAAGGGTTCGGGTTAATTTTTTCTAACCGATTGTGGCAAGTGCAATTTGTTTTTGGGTTGGTTTTGCTTTATACTTGTTCCACTGTATAGCATCCAATAGGAGGGGGGAGAGTGAGGTGGGAGCTTTATCTTGAAAAATGAATTTCCTATGAATTTTTCTATTTTATTGAATCTTTGGTGGTCTTTCATTCTTTTCATTTTTGATTTGTTTGAATGTGTAGACAAAGCAACTGTCATATGTTTGTTGTCAGTTGTTGGTATCGGCATCTGGTACTGGGTCCTTGGAGAGAATCTTTTCCTGAATAGATCTCGATGACTTGTAGAAATCGTCTAACCAATGAAAAGAGAAACTGAAACTAAATATGATTTATTTATTGTCACGGTATTTTAGTATCATATGTATCCCCTCCCTCCCATCCCTCTCTCCGCTTCCCTCCTCTTCTCTTCACACATTTCTTGCTCCTGCCTTTGACTCACCCCTGATTATATTACTCACATTAACTAATTTGCATATTGGTCCTTTGGCAGGATAAGAGTGAAGGTACTTAAGTCTCTGCTGCATAAAAGGAAACTAATTAAAATGTTCGCGCCTCAAATTTCCTTCTTCAGTTTTATTTATGACTCTGTGAATGTCTTGCATATGGCAAAGTTGGAAACAAACGAAAAAAAAACCAACAAAATTTATACATTTTTATTTTTTCCTCTTTGTGACAAATGGGACAATTACAGGCGAGTGTCTGGCAATGCACTTTGTCCCATGTAAATTATTCAGGATATCCATTTTAGAAAAGGAGTAATTAAGGTTAAACAAATGAAAATATCTTCAATAAAGATTGTCAATATACATATGTATATATATATTTGTATTTGATTGTCTATACATTTCCTTATTTTTTCTTTTTGAAAGTTGAGAAAAGAGAGCAGATTACGGAGAAGTTTATGTAGCAATTAAAGTAAGTAGTATCAAGTATTTCCATAAATGTTTAGTTATTAAAATATGAATAAATAAAATGAATAGAATATTTGACTAAAGATTTTTCAAAGAAAATTGGTTTGAATAAATCTATATACTCTTTTTAAATAAAATATTACGCTGAAATAAGTATATATTTATATTATGAGTATGTTTATGTATATTGTAAGTGTGTATATGTACATATATATGTGTATATGTACATATATATGTATCTACAGTAATCCCTCGGCAGAAGGAAACCCTCGATATACGTGGATCCCCAAAGAAGGCCATATATTAATTAACACATATTTAAAAACTTCAAGAGTTTCCCCAAGTCTGCAGTGTAATACCATGAAAATTGGGAAAAAATCTGATATCTCACAAAAATCTTACAGATCTTAGAGAAATGAATTAAGTCATTAGTCTGGAAATGTTTAATTCAAATAAGATATTCAGAAACGGCAATTAATCACTATATAAATGTAAGATATTGAACCTTGTTTATTGTAATTTTTATGCAATTAAATGGGTATGAGCAATATATAATTTCTGGCGATCGTCAAGGACTCGCGACAACCAACAATATACCGACTTGTATCAATTGGGCGACTTTTTTTTGGCATCTGGAGAACTTTAATTCCACCTCTTAGACTGCACAACCTTTACCTCACAGACTTCACAACTTTTCCTTAGTTTGACGACCTCGACTGTATTTTAGTGTGACCCTCAATACGTAAACTGAGTCTCCGAACCAAGCTATATTTTTGCAATTTTCTCAATTGCTAATTAGTTGCGATCTGTGAGGGCTTATTGTAAATGTATTTGTCTACAATTTAAAATTTAAATACGAATTCCACAACATATTTTTTAAATGTTTCTTAAAATTAAACTAGGAACTTATTAAGTATTAACTGGTGGAAATTCCATCAATTTTAAAAATATTTTTAAATATAAACTAGAAACATCTTAGATATACATACATACATACATAGATAAAAAAATTTTAAAATTGATTGAAAAGCTTTTTAAAAATCTCTCTTCATTTTTAAAATATGTTTAGAAAATTCAAAAAATATTTATTTACAGATCATATATGTTTTCTTAATTTATTCGTAATCAAATTTGAAATATACAAATTTTATTTAACCTGAGAAAAACTGATTATAATTTTGAACATTTTAATAATATTATAAACATATAGTTCACAAATGATGTCGCAAACTTAATTCTATGGGAATTATATAAAATGATAGAATTCGTTGAAATTGTCAATTTGTTATAATAAATTTATTGTAGACATGCATTTTTGTTCAAGTCTAAAATATTTAAAGTTTTTCAATTTTATTAGCAGCTGTTATTTTAAAGAATTTTCCAAACGTATCAACTGCATAGGAGTGTATATCTACCTCTTCTATGGAATTAAAAATTTTTATTGTACATGATTGGTAAATAATTTATTTAGAGCACATTTAAGGAAAGTTTACGATCCGCTTCAAGCGAAACATTCATGCATCTCATTTTGGTTTTTGGGGTTGGGTTTTAGTGCAGCTCCCAAAGGAGAAGTAGCAAGAGAATGGCAGGAGTTAAGCATAGGAGAAGCATGAGTAAGTATGACAGTGTAGAGGAGCATCGACATGCGTGTACCTTCAGCCAGGTGGGATCCTCTGGAGAACCACAAAAAGCATCAGGCAATGTTGAATACATCATTATGAGGGATGGGGGGAGGGGGAGGTGTGTATGTGCAGTGGGTGGAGTGGGTGGAAATGGTGGATAACAACTGGTTGGGATGGGGAATCGAGGCGACACATTTACTAGATTAATTAGCTCATTTACAGTTAACAATGTTCGTGTTAATTTCAACGAATTAAATGATAACATCACCGAAACGGACATGAAAAGGTGACACCACTAAGGATCCGGACAATGTCAATGGAATGAATGAATGAATGGATTGGGAAATGCTTGTTGACGCTAATGTCAGTATTAACGCCCCGATGCCCAGTTGGAGTTCGACATGGTGACACCACCAATAGTTACACACACACACTCAAACACACACACGCACACACACACACACTCATATGTATGTTTTTACATGCGATTTGCATAATTTCAAGCACCATTCGTCCTAGTGAAGTGGACGCACCCTTCGTTAAGGATAACGCCTAGCTCGTTCTGGCCCATCGAGACATCGAATCGCTCTGAAAATATAATTTGACTTCATTATGCGAACAGTTGTGCCTTTAGTTTTGGTAATTTATTTCAATTTTCCCTTTTTTTTTTTTTTTTTTTTTTTTTTTTGCTACATTGCTATACCTTGACTGGTTAAGGGGTTATGGGGGTTGACTTTGTCCTTTTTCTGTTGCAAATGTTAATTTATATGCGTAAGGATGAAAGCAATAAACATAAATCGAGACCTCGACAAGAAGACACCCTATCCAAACAAAGGTCTATCTGCACCCATTTCAAATGATTGTCAATTGTCAATGACTAGAACAACTCAGCTGATGTAAGGGATCAAAAATACATAAGTATATATGTATATTTATAGTTTATCCCGTTGCTAGTGTTACCTTTAGCTTGTCTCTAAAATTGCATATACCCACTCATCTCTTGGGTTTGTATAGGGTATTAAAAATTGGTCATATGTGTGTATTGTTTTGTAATTGTAATTTGTTTTTATTGTCTCTCTATCCTGATCTTTGTCTAACTCAATTTCTCTCCCTCCTTATCTCTTTCTCCTGTTTCTTCAAGGACCTTTATAATTCTATTTTTGGTAGTCAACGGAAAAAAAAAACTTGGCAAAAACGAAATGGCTGTCAAAATAGCATAAACAACTTTTGCCTATCTTCTAAAAATTCATAATTAATTTTTGTGAAAATTTTCAAGACTCATCATTATATGGGGAGGCTACTGGACTCGACGGCTTTGGACTCGGGACTCCCAGGAGAGTAACCTTTTGGCCATTTAGTCTGCAACAAACAACGCATCAGTATACGAGACTAAACAAAACACATAACGGTTTTAAGGAGTGGGCGTGGCTTCCTGGAAGGCCATTTCTCTTTTTTTTCTTATTTTCTGTTGTGTTCTTTCTGTCTCTGGCCTGTCTCAAGCTGAGCAGCTGCCTCCTCCAAGACTCTCTCTCTCTCCCTCTCTATCAGTGCTCATTCTGCATTTAGGATAGATGTATGTTTGTTTGTATATTGACACTTTTCAAATGAAATCGTCCTGTTTGGTCAGTCTCAGTCCTGCAGAAGTCCTCAAACACATAACGATGCATATAAATTTGATTATTATTAAGTCAAGCACATTAGTGTGAATTTCTAATGAAGACCAAAAGGGTCAAACAAACCGAAAGTCTTCTCTTCTCTTTCTTTCTCTCGCTCTAAAACTGCACATATGTATATGTATGTATGTGTGTGATGTGTAGGTGTGTGTGCTTGTGTGGTTTGTCTGGAAAAGTTAATTTCTAAATACTCAGGTTTATGGTATTTAAATATTTAACACACTTCTTTAGGTCGTGTGTGTGTGTGTGTGTGTAAGGTTTATGTTCATAATTTATGCGATTCACCGGGCGACACTTCATTGTTGCTACTTATGCGTGTGAAATGTTTTCCCGGTTTACTTTAATCATATTAAATTTAAACAGGTGTCCGAATTTTGCAGGTTTTATAATTAAATTCAAGAAAATGGCTGAAATAAGGCGATATTCAAGTAAAACTGAAACGGAATGGAATTAAAACTGCTTTCGAAGGGCTGAATTACAGAAGTCTGTTTTGTGTCTTCGATTCCAGTGCATGCCATATGTACGTACATACATATGTATGTTCATAGGTATGTATGTACATACAGGGGAATCTTTGAATGAAACAAATATTGAGTGAATGCATGTGGCCACAATACGATCGAAGAATTTGCTTATTTGAAAGTCTACACGCAATCAACCAATCATCCTTTGATAATTTAATCTATGTATATTATGTAACTTAAATAAAATAATCAAACTAGTATTTTTTTTGAGCTTTAAAATAAAATCAGCAAATTGTAATAATTGTATTATAATAATCGACATAGTTCTTATTGGTTTATTAATTGTATCAAATAGGTAAAGCATTTGCCTCTATATACAATATGAGAATAGCGAGAATAAGTCTTTTAACAGCTGTCGATTCTCAAGATTTTCTCAATTTTTCCTTGATTTATAATGTAACTTTATAACCACATAAGCAAATTTGTAAAGCAAGTGAGTAACTTACTGAAAATTAAGCGGGACAAATGAATAAATGACATTTTCATACTAAAAATTTGTTTTGTAATCCATAGCTTATTGGAAAGTATGTATATATGTACATATGAACAAACATTTTTAAATTGTGAAGTTAATAATTAAGTTAATCAAATTAAAGAATCTTCTAAGAATTTAAATGGGTAGAATTCAATTGATACTCGTATATTCCATGTTTTAATTTGAAATTAACACATATTTTCACATTTAAAATTATGGCATTTGTATCCTATTTAAAAGTTATAAAAGCTGCTCATTACACAATAAGTGCTAGAACTTTTTAAATAACCATTCTTGACTCTCCCAACACTTTACATTTGAAACGTTGTTGAACACTAGTACCGTTTCATGGTTTTTGCCCACTTGAAAACTAATTAATAAACGAAAAATTAAGCAAAATAATCAATTTGAAAGCCCATCAACTTATCATTGCCAAAATATTCGCATTTTTCTATGAGAATTGATAAATGAAGCCATCGAACTTCTTTGGCCTTTGTTCCAACTTAACGATTTTCAATTATCAGATATGTAAGCGAATCGAACGGAAAGAGCAACAGGAACAGGGGGTTGATTACTTGGTTGTTTGGTTGGTTGGTTGTTGCAACATTTTGGGACATGCAACCGCCGATTAGCACGTGCCGCTGCCGTTCCCGCTGGCCACGTGACCTAAACGATGTTGCAGAAGGAGGGGTGGGCATTCGGTATCGAAAAATAAACATAATTACGCAATGCAACTAGAGCACAAGCAGGAACAGGGAGAACGGCAAAAAAGGCCAAGCCAATCTGATAACAATCGCAAATCGCCAAACACGCAACTAGATTTGTCATCATCAAACAAAGTGGGCGTGAAAATTGCGGATGATACCCGGCTACAGGATAATAGGAAGGCCAAGGAAAGGAAGGATGGCTGCATGTATACAGCTTCCTGGGCGGATGCAATCATTTCGCATCGTTGTGGCGTGTGCCAGCAGATCATTGTTTGCTTTTCCCATGAACAAAAGAAATATGAAGTTGTTGTCCTAGTTTCAGATAAGAAATGTTCCAAACGTAACTGATGGCATATGGCTTCCCTGTAATCCGAATGAAAGCCAACATATAACATGTAGAACACTCTCAGTCATATAGATGTACATATGTATGTATATAGTAGGAGTATATACATACATATGTACATATGTATACATATATATATAGTAAGTTACCTCACTACATTCCACTTTGTCTTTGACCATCACGTAGGCATCTGGCATTTGGCATCAGGCATTAGGCATCAACTCCATCCAACTGCAAATCAAATTCCAAGCCTTGCCCTTGGTCCTTTTGTTCATTAAACTTTCATTTCGTGTGCCCACTTGGCATGCGAATCTTGATTTTCCACTACTTTTTCTATTCATAAACTAATCATGTCCTTGACTGCCAGGCTCTTTCACTGATTGCGCTAAAATCACTGGAGAAATCATCGAGTGGAACTCACAAAATAAAAATGAAACCCTACTCTCTCTTCATTGAGAGGGCTAATTTACCACGCTGACATTTCGTATAAAATTTGTCAGTTTTCTTTTTATTTTTATTTTCGTTTTTTGTTTTTTTTAACACAAAA
Source organism: Drosophila sturtevanti (assembly GCA_018150375.1). Taxonomy (NCBI): domain Eukaryota; kingdom Metazoa; phylum Arthropoda; class Insecta; order Diptera; family Drosophilidae; genus Drosophila; species Drosophila sturtevanti. The sequence continues at coordinate 314,548 of JAECWJ010000564.1, forward strand.
CATTGAAAATCAATTTGAGGGTAAAATAAAAGGAATCTATGTTGAATATAAATAAATATGGCTTATGAAATGTCAATCAATAAGTCAAAAAAAAAAAAAGAAAAAATATAAAAACAAAAATTGGGTACGAAAAGCGACACTGTGACAATTTACACTTGCGTATTTGGGGAAATTTGACACAATTTGTGAAAGTGTAAATTGTGTTTTTTCCTTTCCAGAATGGTCTTCCATTTTAAGCTAATAATCCCTAATATCCTTATATAAATACATATACGGATATTAAGAGGTTTTTATATCGGTTTCAAAACATGCCTTTCGCCGATATAGTAAGTGATTGTTTAATAAATTAGTAAACATATGCATAACATTTTTTTTAATACATTTAATGTTTACATATATGTATATCAGCGATCTAGTTCGATTTTCAGTCTGATTAGGTCCAGCGAGTCTCAGAGTGTTGTAACGTTTATTTTTATTTCGTTTCCAATCTAAGTGGACGCATTCATAGATGCTCATCGTCTACCAACACTATTACCAACACTGCGACACACTCGAAATCAGTATGTCCTGACCTCACACTTTTCTAGTGCTGTATTATTGTATTCTGATTTTACATAGAGCAACACTGGTCATGAATCTATGAAAGTTGGCGTGTAATTTCAAATTACTCTACATTCTGCAATTTATCTCCCACACATACATATATAAATTTTAAGACTTTATATGTATGTATATTTATAGACTGTATATTGATGAGTGACATATGACTCTTAAAATTTGCCTTTTGTTCAAGAATTGTGTTACATTACAAAATCCAAAGGAAATGCTTTTAAGATGAATTTATTTAAAGTAGATTTACTTTAATCGATAATATAATAATTAAATTTAAAAAATTAGAAACCATTTAATCATTTTTGATCTTTTGCTTGAGATATGTGGAAGTTTTTATACTCAGGAGCTGTTATTATCATATGTAACTAATTGGGGATCTATACAAACTAAGTAAAATATGACGAATAGGAAATTCGATACGCAAGTAAAGCTATTTAGCATAGATTTTACAGGATGCTAATGACTTAAACTATAAAGTGGCTTAAACTGCCAAAATAAGAAAGGTAAATCATATTTTCCAGTCATATTATTAAATAACGATCGTGTTAAATATATTAAACATCAAATATATTATAAAGGTGAAATTTAAATTCATTTAATTAATTATTCAATTAATTCAATAATTTATTATTATTTCGTTATAGAATATGATGTTTCACTTGCTTGGATTACATCCAATTTGGACTTAATAATATCTCAAATTATTTCGATAGCATACTTTTTGGCTGACAACTAACCTAAAAATAATTAACAAAATGTATGTAGATATGTACATATTTAAATGATCATATTAATAAATTGGTATGCTAATTCGGTAATATATATGTTCGTTTTCCTCTTTGCAGCTGTTTTAATCATTCATTCATAATTTTAAGATTTCGAAAATTGATTTCTCAAGAGGTTTGCTTTATGTCGCACAAAGACGGAAAATGGGAAATCGTATATTGAACCAAAGAAATTATTGTTCATACTCTTAATATTGCAATTAAAAATGGCAGACAGTCAGAGAGATGGACACGCCCACAGTTGGTGAAAATTTTGGCAAATACTGAAATATCATGGCCATAAATCACCACAAAAGTCTAAGGCCAATTTTTGGACACATTGCACTTAGTATCCATGTCCCATGTCCAGGCATTCTCTCTCCTTTTTTGTCCCAGACCGGCTGTCAAACATAATCACCTAGCCACACCTCCCTCCCAACCCATGTTCGCCGCTGTATATCACAAAAAAAGAAGGTAAAGCAACAGCAGCAGCAGCCCTCGCTCATCGTCATCATCATCATCAGGATCTGAACTTTTTCGTCTGTCTCGAAGCAAACGAATCTATTCTCAAAGGAAATTTATGTTCGCGTGTGTGTGTGTGAATGAAATATTTTATTTCTCCATCTGTTTTGTTCATTTTTTAACACATTCTCGAAAATTTTTTGGTTGTAATTTCAACACGTTACAACTGCAACGAAAAAGCCCAACAAAATTGTTTCACCAATGTCCACAATTCGGACACAACAAATGATTAATGTGGGGGCCAGTTGCAAAGTCGAAGTTGCAAATAATAAATCGTTTCTTTTTTTTGTATATACACATACACATTTTTTTTGCGGCAACAATTATCAGGGGAATATTTTTTGAGCAGCTAGAAAAAACTGCTCAGTCACTCTACTTATCTTTGGAAAGGTTTTGTTTTATTTAATTTGCCTTTCCTCTTCTTATTTTTGTAGAAAACGTGTGGAAAATTCAAAAATAGGTTTGGTGAAACTGTCAAAACTTTGTGGCTGACATTTTATATACTCTTACAAATAAATAATTTCTCGTGATCTAAATGATATACGAAAATTTAGCGAATTGAATACATACGTCGAAATAATATAATAATACATATAAGCATTATGTTTAAAAAGATTTAATTTTTTATTTTTACTTTCTTATAATCTAAATGGCAATTAATTATTCTTTAAGGAGAAAATTCTGAGAATTCAACAATCAGTTAATTAACTCTGTCGTTTTTTATTTGGTTTAATATTGCTTTTGGGAATCACCAATCAAAAATTTTTTATCTATTAATATATAAACTTGATCCAATCTAATAATTAAATAATTCGTTCTAATACATATTATTTTATACATAATAAGGAGGTCTGATACGAACACAATTTAAGAATGTTGGTAAATTCCAATTTCAAAAAAACGGCGAAAGTGTTGGTAAATTCGATTTTAATAAACAAGTGTAGATCACTATTAAAAGCCTTATTTTAAGTAGAATTATTTAAATTTATTCAATTATGTTAAAGATAGTTTTTAATAACATATTATTAATAGATTTATATAGGTATTTACGTTTGTAGGTCACAGCTTTTAAGTATTGTGAAAAAATCATTAGAAAATCTATAAATTTTACAAATTTTTATGAGTCTTAAAGAATAATTTATCCAAAGAAGAAATTCAAGCTAACGTTGATCACGAATACATATAAATATGTATATATATATATATATATATATATATATATATATATTGTACATAATTTGTTAAAGATAGGTGTGTCGTTATCAACTTTTCTTCAAATTAAATATACCCATTTTACTAGAGTATAGACATAATGAAAACGAATCGGCAAATCATTTGTTTATATAACAAAGTTTGTTCAATAATTTGACGTCAGTTGCTGTTTTAAATTAATGTATTTAAGAAATTTTATGATATTTTTTATATATATATATATATATTTGGTTAATTTGAACCGGTGGCTATATTGTATAAGCAGCTGATTTTTAATTAGAAATTCCCAATAAATACAAAAACTTATAATAATATTCAAACGAAATTTTGATAATTCGATTCATCAAACATGTAAATGAATAGACAAAAAATATTAACTCGTGTAGTCAATAAAATATAACTTATGTGAATATATAGTAAATTGAAAATCTATTGAGCATATAATTCAATCAGGTTATTGCCCTGAGCTCCAACGAAGAGAACCACTTAAAATACGAAAAAAAAGAAGCAAAAGAAAAGACTAAGGAGAAGAATAAGGTCAGAATGACAAACCAACCACTTGGCCAACATATACACATACGCTCTTGTACCCATTCCTCCTCTTTTCATACATTGGAATGAAGCCCTGTGGACATTATTAAACAACTGCTGAAGGTAGCTAAAGGCCAAATAAATAAAGTAAATTAAAACAAACAAAACTAGAAAAACAAATCCGAACAAAATTCCCCCTCGAAAGAAGAAAAAAAACATATACTATACTGCCGAGTGATTATTTGTCTGATCTTGTTTTGCATGTTTCATTTATTAACATGTGGAAGTTTATCTACGAAGATTAAATACATATATATGGATGGAGAGAGAGAGAGAGATAAAGGTAGGTAGACAAATTATTTAACTCAGAAAAAAGTTCTCTCTCAGAACCCTTTCAATGCTGTGAATCATTCAACTTAAGTTTAGTTTTATGACTTCTGTGTTAAGATTTCTTTGTTATTCTTTATTTTTTATTTTATTTTTATTTTGCGTTTTTCAAGTTTTTTTTTTTTGCTGTTTGTGTGTGATTCTTCTCTCTTAGGTTGTTTGACAGCTTCTTCCTCTTCTTGTTCATCTTGGCACTACGTCAGAGGTCTATAATTTCCATATAAAAGCCTGAAGCATTTGGCATCGAAAGTTTAGTCGTTTTGGAACTTTACGTGTGCTCATCCGACTGTCTGACTATCTGACTTTTTGACTATTAAATTGCCGGGTTTTTCATACTCGTTCGTTGCCTGAGTCTTTCGTTCTGTGTGAGTGAGTGCCATTTGGCTAGATTGTTCCGTCTTGGAATCATTATCATATTATCATCATATTTGATATCATCAGCATTGTGTCTGTCTGTGTGTGTGTGCTTATTGGTGTTTACTGTACAATTACAGATTTTGGATAAATTAAACAAAACAACAACATAATGAAATACACATTGATTGCTCTTGCCCTGTTCGCGGTTGCCGCTGCTTCTGCCTCTTCCGGTAAGTTCTATCCATTACGTATTTTAGTATAATTAACTTGAAGTTAAATCTTTGGTATTACATCATCGCACTCAGTTTCGGCCGGGCTGTTTTGTTTTTGTTTGTATTTGGTTAATCGTTATTATTATTGCCATCTTAATGAAGAACTTTATTAGCATCATTTCGCAGTAGCAGGCACATTTCAAGTCTGGAATATCAAAATTTAAAAATATAAAACTGGCTAGATTTGAAGTTGGTTTTTTTCATAATACCAATATTTTATTTGGTGGACAAACTGGTTCTGAGGTTTTTTTTTGCAAGAAAACATACGTAATGAACTAATCTTTGTTAATCGGTAAAAACTTTCCATATACCAATCATAAAATTCACAACTAGTTCAGTCGACAGTTTAATAATGGCAAAAGTTTCACGAACAAAAAACTTTCTTCACTAGGAAAATGATTAGATACGCATTATATATGTATATATACAGTTATTCTTTACTTGATAACTTTCTCCTTTCAGCTGGTCAATTCATGCCCCGTGCTTTCTTTACATTGGATTCGGAGGGCCATCCATCGAATGTCCATCAAGTAAATGAACATATACTGAGACGTTTACGTCGCCAAGTGTTTGCATCGTCCTCATCCTCTTCATCATCATCATCATCGTCGGGCAATGGACAGAATTATGTCTCAACATCACAAGTTGTCCAACATCCAGATGGTTCTGTTACCTCTGGACAATCCTATACACAACAGGTTATTCCAGCTGCAGCAGGGTAAGACTACAGAACAGACAAATAAAATATAGAAGGATTGCATTAATCTTTTACTTTTCCCTATAGAATCATTCAGAATCGATTCAGTGATGACTCACCCAGCAGTGCCTATGGCACCAATAACTACAACACTGGTGCCTATGATGCTAGCTATAATCCCTCCTATTCCAACGGTGGATCCATTTCAAGCAACTCTGCCAGCTATGGTGCAGGTGCAAGTGGCATCCCAATCACACAGATTCATCAAAGTGTGACACAAACAGATGCGTCCGGACAATCGGTGACCACCACTTTAACTGGTCACACCGATGAGAGCGGCAATCTACACACACAGACCCAAAAGACACAATACTAAATTTAAGTTTATGCACTTTTTATACATTTACATACATATACGATATTTTTTTTACGAAATGTAATGGAATTTGTATTTGCAGTAAAGATGCAGTAGTTCTAAAATAATTCATCTTATTTCAACGATTAATTGTTTCCAACTGGTTGGATTTCATCCATCTACATACATATGTATGTACATATGTATGTATATACATATACGTGACAAAAGTTTATTCATTGCGGTTTCAACTGCCAGAGACACTTTAGATGATTGCATCCTTACTCCTGTTTCTGCCTCCTGTTTTTCTTCTTCTTCTACTGTTTCCTGGTTTCCATCTGCTGTTCGTGTTTAATCTCGCAAAAAGTGCAGCGACTGCTCTGTTGAGCACAAACAATTGTTGTCTAAGTGGGCGTGGTAGGTTGACGTGTGCAGTAGTGTTGGTAAATGCTTTTAGCGTATTAACTCATCCAAGCGGAATTGATGATGACGATGATGATGATGATGATGCTCTGTGCCGTGGCATAGGCTGTTAACGATGATTAAAAAACTACTCGCAGTCGTTGACGCAATGGAAAACTATATTCTGCTCTTGGCAAGGCTGCTTAATGAAAAGCCTTAGCAAAAGGACAAGATATGAATATGTTATTTGCTTAGGGAATTAGCCAAATCTCAACAGGTGCACGCACTTTCGTGGGATTCACACATACACACACCACACATACACTCCACACACACACACACACACGCACAACCCCTTATTCATTTTACCACGATATTTTTGGAAAAGTTTTCACCAAAGTTCACAGCGTACAAGGCTTTTCGGGAAAAGTTTTTAATTATTATAATTAATTACTTTGATCTCTCCAAACGAGTTCTGTGCGGCCGGGCCAAAACTCCGCCTGGCTCTTGGCTTGGCTATTAATTTACTTGATTATGTTGAGGTTTACGGGTAAATTCGTTTAGATGCTCCACGATTGTGCTACCACGATTTGTAGTCATTGCCTCCGTTTCTGCCTCTACTTACATTTATTTAAATTTATTTCACGTAATTGTGCAAATGTAATGAATTTATTCGCGACGACATTGAATCAAACTTGGAGAAACTTTCACTCTGACAGTGACATATTTTCATTAAAATGGATCACATATGGAAATGTTTTGAAAATGGGTTGAAATTTTAATGCAAAAATTTTATATAGTATATATAACATATTCAGATTCATGTACATTTATTAAAGGGATCAAAGAAACTTTTACATTATATGTAGATATGCATACTTATCTTTTATTATCATCAATGTGACAATGAGGGAATTAATATATTTTAGATATGATTAGTTAGAAAATTAAAGTTCATAGTGAAACGTAATTTATCCAAAATACTTTTTAAATACGTGCAGTAATTAAATTAAAGTGTATTAAATCTCACTTATTTGAAGTTTATATTCTTGTGCATTTTGTTTATGACTTAAAAGGACTTTTTCTCTAATTAACTTGTTTATATACATACAAACATACATACATACATGCATACATACATATCTACATATGTATTCACGTATGCAGATTTGTGTGTAGTTTAGATATAATTATAGACTAAGTAATATAGATTTAATATACTTAGTTTACATAAGAACAAGACAAACACTGGGTAAGATGTAACTTCAACTTAAGTCAACTTATGAAAACTTAATATAAAATGCAATATCCACTGAAATCAACTTTATCTTATGTATGTATGTATACCAAATTTAAAATAAGCCAATACTTGCCATATCGATACTGTCACCAGGTTGCCATATTACATACATACTTATGTACATACATATTAGAGATCTGTACTCATTCACTGTACTCATATAGGGTTGCCATTCGTCTAGGAATTCCGGAACTTGTCCCGGTTTTGCAGGTAATGTCCCGGTGTTCTGACCCGATACGAAGTTGTCCCGGTTTTCTATGTTGTCGACCCTCCCGGAATGGCCTGACACCCATGTGGTCACCGTACTCTAATAGGTTGCAGTAAGTTTTGGGAACAGTAAAGAACAGGTGTACCATATTTGGGTACAGTTTAGTATTGTGCACCAAGTAAAACGAGAACAAGAAAGCATTCATGAAGACTTCTAATGTTCGGGTTGTCATAAATATAATTATCTTTCATTTGTATTTCTTTTTGTTTCGCATACCAGTTTTTCGTAAGAGAATCTTTTGAAATGGGAAGGTTAGAAGTTATTAGAGACACATACATACGTAATATTATAATAAATGACAAAGTATATACATACATATGTATGTATGTATGTTCATAATTTCGTTAAATAATTCGCTTATTAAGTGTACATAAACACATACATACATACATATGTATGTGTTTATGTGTTAAAATACCACACGTCAGAAAATATATTAAAATGAAGAATTGGATATATGTATGTGTGTATGTATGTACATTCATATCTCTGTATACATAGTTCATCTTCACTGGATTGGCGATTGACACGTACAATGCGCAGTACGTTTAAGTGGCACCAGCGACTCCAGGACAATTCCTGCGCGAATTCAGACAGCACGCAAAAACGAAAAATACTTACATATGTATGTATGTATGTATGTATGTGCATACATACATATATGTAACTAACTACGGGGTAGCAAAAGAGAACTCTGTTCTGATTACAGAAAAGAAACGATTGTAATCGGTGCAAAGAACTCGAAAAGAATCATGTATGGTAAAGACAAAATGACATTATTTCTTATCTAGATACATAGATAAACCTAATCTAAAAAATTAGGTGAATCTCTTTCACCATTCAAGCAATTTATAACGCATTACTTTACTATTAAGTAAGCAGGCAAAATTAATTAGAAGATGGAAAATTAACACTGTTATAATCATCGAAAACAGAAACTGCTTTTGGGCATATTCAACTTTAATTTGATGTGACTCATACTGTGGTGACTAAATGCATGATCAACACTCTAGAATAGAGCGGATCAGTGAGGTGAAAAGTGTTTGAGTTGTATAGGGATTGTCAAATTACTTCTGCCATTGCTATACAAAAATAAGAACACTCAGCTTTAGGTCCATGAGTATATACAAATCACCCAAATCATCTCATTCACATGTTCAAGTTTCATGTTATTAAGATAATAAATTACTAATTGAGTGAAGGAGTAAGTAAAAACGATAAAACTTAAGAATGCCACATAATTTGGAAAATGTCACTGTTAAAAAAAAAACTAGAAAGATGGAATAACTTCGGCCGTGCTGAAGTTCGTATACCCTTGCAGATTTTCTCTATATAATTCACCAGAAACATTGTTGTAAATTATATATACCAAATTTACAATTTCAAAATTTTGAGCTTGAGAAAAACATTTTTTTATACAAAATTTTTTTTGTACCGATTGTTCCTATAGCAGCTATATGATATAGTCAACCGATGCTGCTAAAACTTAGTTGAAGTATCAAATATAAAATTAAGTTAAAAAACAACAAAGTTATTGAGGATAAACCATATTCATGACCGATCGTGATGTTTCCGAGATATATGTACAATGCCTGCAGCCAAAAGGAGCCTATGTTGAAAATTTCAGCTTTGTAGCTATTATGGTCTCGGAGGAGAAGCAGTTGATCCAGACAGACGAACAGACGGACAGGGCTAGATCGACTCGTCTATTCATGCTGATCAAGAATATATATACTTTATATAGTCGGATATGCTTTCTTCTGTAGACTAGTGTTGAGTAGTACCCAAATAGTTAGATTACCACAATTTGCGCCTGCTGCCGAAATAAGAATTTATTATTATTTAGGAAGCTTATGTCAATTATTGAGTGAATTTCAGTTGAAGATATTATTATATCAATGTAATATAATTTGTAAGTAAACGGATTGAAACCTATTTTATATTTTTTCTTCTACTTAAAACTTTTAATAAAAGTCTTTAATTATCAATTAAATGAAAAAATTGTTAATTTCTTACTTACAATCAAAAACACAAATAATAGGAATGACCTCGATATATACATAAATATGTACAAACATACATAGAATAAAAAATGCTAATCTTCAATACTTTTACTTTCACCATTTCACTTTCATTGTTTCACTGCACCAGTTCAACTTATTTATATTTACAATGGAGAGGTGTTATTTTTTAAAGGATTTAACCTTTATCACAAGAGCTAACTATCAAGCGATTATTGGATGAGGTATTCCAACAAAATGTTCACTCAATGGTTAACAACATAACCAAAAAACAAACAAACAAAAAGACTTTCAAATGGAACCAACTAAAATGAGATACATACATAGGACTACATACATACATATGTACATATATACATACATACATACATACATACATAGCTTGTTGCCGTGTTCTGAATTTTTGATGCAACATAAGAAGATTGGTTGGCGTTGGTTGTACAACAAAAAAAACGAGAAGCACATTAAAGAAAAAGCAGGCCACTCATCCACTCTACTCCATTCCACTCTACTCCACTCCACGCCACTCCACTTCACTCTACTCCATTCTACTCTACTCTACTGCCAGTTGCAACTCCACTGATTGATAGGGAGTCAGAGTCTCAAGCGGAGACAACTTGGAGCGCAACAAATTAAGCATCTTGTGTGGTCCATTGAATGCGGTAGATCGACGCCACCTGGCCAGAGGACGGCGAATCCAACATGGTTAGTGAGTGGCCACCGCCGGCGAATGCCAAATTCAGTTGGACACGAGCGCCGATGTCGCCGATTCAAGTGACATTTTATTGTCGTCGGGCCAAGATGATTGTTTTTTTTTCTTTTTTTTTTTTTTTGTTAACTCTCTGTGTTGTTTATTTTTTCTGCTATTTAGAGGCATGAAAGCGGCGGCAAGTCCTCACATGGATAATTGACAACAGTTAATTCCATTGACCGAGCATTGGATACGTCGCAAATTTAATTATTGAAGTTGACTGTGGGTGGGCATAGGAGGAATAGCTACCATCTCCAACTCCGTTTCCATACTACCATACCTGTTCCCTCCATTCCTACTCTCATTTTCTCTCTCCTCACTTCTCTCATAGAGTTGGAATTTTTATCCTTAAAGGACATAAACAAACAAAATGGTTATAGGAAGCGACATAAAAAGAGGGGAGAAGAAAAAGAGAGAGAAAGGGGGAAAAAAAATCAAACTGAGAATTGCCTGACAAATTTTTTGCTATTTCAGCTGAAGCTGAGGGACAGACTACGGGAAAAATGAAAAAAATCAACGAAGTTTTATACTCTTATAAAACAGAGTATATTACCTTTTACCAGCATAGTCCAGACTCCAGAAAATATATATTCTTGATCTATATGATAGATATCAGCTACTTTTTTTATCTGGTATCCCGTTTCTATATCATATCAAAGTAAATATATCTATTTACGTATCATTGAAACCATCTTAAATTCCAGATTTGTCACCTGGATCATAAATATGATCTATACGAATTAAAGAAATTGTTGGATTAATTTTTGAATATCTATTTAAAAAAAATAATTTACTTTATTATGAAGGACTTCAAAGGACTATCAAAGTTCGACTTAATCAACAATTATGCAGAATATCTAATGTTTTGTCTTGAAAGAGTATACGATTTTCGGTTTTATTTGATTTTCTTTTGCTTTGCCGTTTTTTACTGTGCAGTCATCGGAAGCGGAAGCAGCTCATGCTGATGATGACGGCTACCAGGACCAGGCTAAGTGACGTTCACGTTGGACAGCTGCTGAGGGGACTGAGAAGGAGTTGATGTTGCCTATGGAGTGGCCATTGAGTGCACTTCGTTTACTGTTGACTTAAATCGTTTAGGTAAAGTTAAACAACTTGTTTCGTTAATTGTTAAACAATGTCCTGTTAGCTGAGCAAAATCCTTCAAGTAAATCCCGAAGAATAATTGATGCTGGAAACAGGCAAAAAGCAAAACAAAAAAACAAAATAAAAAACTAAAATGCAATCCTTGAAGACCAAAAGGAACTCTCTTTATTCTTTTGCTTGTGGCCATTTAAGCCAAAAATTTAATTGCTGCGGCTAATGAACCTTTTTCCCTTTTTAAGGTACATACATACATACATACATACACACATATGTATAGAAAACATAAATACATCCAATATGTGCACTACCCTGATAATTTTTTGTTTCATTTGTTCATTTGTTACTTTTTTTTCTCCCCGACAGCCTCACCGAAAAAGGGTGAAATTCGACCCCAAAAAATATACAACATTAGCATCTACATATACACATGGATTTCCGTTGCATATCCCAAGGGAGATGGAATGCTACCCACGTTCATCCACCTAGTATCCTGCCCGAAATGGATGACAATAAGCAAGGAAATCCAAATCAAACACAGAGGCCACACAAAATTTCAAGTTCATGGTCCTGCCAAGTACAAATAGATTGGAGACTTTTTTTCTCCTTTAGCATCATGTTGCTAGAGTTTTGGCAATAAAAATTGAATCTATCAGACAAAAGAATTAGAAATATACTAATACAAATATATATATTGACTACAAAAATTTCAAATTGTTGCTAAAAAATTGGTATAATTGAAATTTAAGTATTATTGAATGTAAGAGAATGACCGGCTTAAAAACTAAAATAGCTCTTTGGAAAAGCGAATCGACATGAATCTAAACTAAGTAAAATTGCCAATTAGTGTGTGTGGTTAATTTAGTAAACTGGACTTACAAATTTATTAGTAAATGCTCAGTCTTTTAGTTTTAAAAACAATTATACCTTAATATTTAATTTTAAAATCTGTTTCAAAAGGTTACATAATTGGCTAAGAACAAATTCGTAAATACAAAGTTATCAGAATTGCATAAATTTCGAGAGATTTAGAAAATAAATTTCAGCATAGAAGATGAATTACATAGAAGTAGTGCACATCTTAGAAAATATATTTATATATACATACATATATATGTCGTTTGTTATTCAGATATATTAATTGATTAAAATATAATATAAATAAATATAATTAGGGTAAAGTACCCGAATTGAAAAACATGTAAACTATTATTTATATAAATAAATTATTTTAAAATCAATTACAGAATTGTAAGCATATTAATAAACTTTAGTATATGAGATCATTTATTTTAACTCATTTATTCAAATTTGGTATATGAGATCAAATAGAAATGCTAAAAGTTAATTCCAATGTCGAATCTTCCGGAGATATATGCAAAAGCGGCAAAAGGAAAGAGGTAAGATTTGTTCATGAAGAACAAGATATTGTAAGAAAAATCTAAGAATCATCAAACAATCAATTAATAAATGGTACGTTTATTTAACTGTGCACAGTTTGTGCCACAGCTGTGGCAAATAACAGGAATCGATGGATGAAAACCTGAACCTGATAGGAGTAATTTCAGTAATCTGATCGAAAGGGGGAACCGCAAGTCAAATTCCAAAAGGAACCAATTTTAAACACAATATTTATTTATTAAACAATAATAATTAAATTCATTGCTACATATTGGAAACTATACTTGAAAGAAATATAATGCAATTAAAATATAAAATATAATACCAATTGTATTAGCAAATATTAATTCTCTTCCTTACCTGCATTTGCTTATATGTATATATGTATCGTTAAGATTCGACTTTTGAATAAATTTTAAACATTTGTACTGCGAATATTAATTTTCATAAAAATATAAGAAATATTCCCAGAGTTTATCTATTCTATTTTCATTTTTTCTTTTACCACCTGGCGGCACATTTGAAATTAATAAAAAGCGCGCGTCGATAAAGCAGTTCAACAATTCAATACCAATGTCAAGTAGTTCTCTTTAGCTGCGCGCATTCTCTCTTAATCGATTTGAAATACATACTCTTAACTCCATGCGGCTAAAACAGCTCGTTCTTATTGGCTCTGGGAAAAGTTGGCATTGTCATGGATTTATGGCATAACATTAGCTCAGCTAAAGCCCAGATCAATTCATAACAAAATCATGTAAATTTCTCATTTCAAAAATTAAGAATTCATAGCCAGAGATTTGATTTGTTCTATTGAAGATTCGAGGAGGCCTCGAGACGGATTCTCATTTGTTTGCACCCAGAGTTTTATTTATTACGGTAAACTAATTCAAATGCATTACCATTGGATTCCTTTTTTTTTAACGCAATTTATTGAGGGTATCCTTGGCTATATGCATATTAAATTTTTACTTCATTTAATAGAAATGTTCTGGCAATTAAATACATAAAAAAAAATACAAATTTTGTTTTGTTTTTCCACTTTTTTTAACAAAAACAAAAAAACTCACAAAATTTCATTGTTTGCATATTTAATAAAGCTAATCAAACACGTCCAAGACCCAAAGGCAAACTCAGACCACTCCGCCCTTCACGCCCATCCCCTTATTTGTGTGTGTGTGTGTGTGTGTGTGTGTGTGCATGTGTCTGTGTTTTTTGTTTTGTTTTGAGGGGAATGAGGGTTGTGCAATGACAGCATCCTCCACATAATTTATTGGCAAATACTCAAGGACATAAAGTCAGAGAGGAAAGCAGGAAAAAAAAATAAAATAAAAACGAAAACGAAAACAAAACTGTGAAAAACTCAGCGGGAAACCGCGTGGCAGTCAAACTAATTTGTTGTCATTTTTATGCGACAAAAAATTGAGAAAAACAAAAACAAATTGTTTTGCATTGAGAAAACCAGAGAAGATCGCCTATAGAAAGTGAGAGAGAGAGAGAGAGAGGGAGAGGGTGATTGCAGCTGCTATGAAAATGATGAATGCCTTCTAAATACCAACAAATACCTTGTATTTCCCTTATATATACATATATATATGTATATGTATATATATATATATATATATATGTAAAACAGCTTAATCGATGCTTATCACAATTAAAAAACTAGAAAGATGGACTAACTTCGGCCGTGCCGAAGTTCGTATACCCTTGCAGATTTTCTCTATATAATTCACCAGAAGCATTATTGTAAATTAAACATACCAAATTTACAAATTCAAAATTTTGATAAAGCTTATTCATGACCGATCGTTCCTATGGGAGCTATATGATATAGTCGTCCGATCGGGATGATTCCGAGATATACAATGCCTGCAGCAAAAAGGAGCCTATGCTGAAAATCTCAGCTCTGTAGCTCTTATGGTCTCGGAGGAGAAGCTGTTGATCCAGACAGACGGACAGACGGACAGACGGACATGGTCATATCGACTCGGCTATTCATGCTGATCAAGAATATATATACTTTATATAGTCGGAGATGCTTCCTTCTGTGCGTTGCAAACTTCTGACCAAAATTAATATACCCTCTGCAAGGGTATAAAAAACGTGTAAACAATTTAAAAATGGAACGAATTTTATATGTCCTTACAAACTACTCCAAGTCAAATGTACATATGCCCAATTGACTGATTTTGAATAATAAAATAATTATTACTTAACAGTTTTAATCTAAAAAAATTGCTGAAGATGAGATTACATGTTTAATCAATATTAGTTACATTATGGAAAATATTGAATTATTGCATTTTTAATAAATCTTGTTGTGGTCATTAATATATTTATATATATGTATACACAAGTATTATATATTTTTACTGGACCAATTACATGAATAGATGAATACATGAATTTAAATCAATTCAAATTCATCGAATTTTTATTTAACAACTATTAAATTCTAATTAGATTTACATCAAAGTTATTAATTTTAAAATCAAAGGAAAGCTGAATGCATATCCAACCTGCTGTCTGATTTTTAGACCGAATGTGTTCGATTGTTCCTTTTGAATTTTTTTCTTTCAAATATATTTGATCAAATTTACTAAATATTGACAATGGCATTAAATAAATGAAAGTCGCTTTTAAGAAATTTCAACTGTTTTGTATAAACAAACTAAAAAATAAACATTAGAAACGAAATATTTTTAAAATTAGCTTCTGTCCTAATCATATACAACTTAAGCCTTGTAAACACTATCAGAAGACCTAAATAATCTGTCCTCAAGTAGCAAATTTAAGTAACCTGCCATCTTTGATTGGGTATAACTATATATCTTAGCAACTTAGATTGATTCGAAAAAGTGTATTGCAATACGAATTTTTGATCTATTTTTGTATACATCTCAAATCTGATCAACTTGGATCTGAGGGAACCCAAAACAAGTTTAAAAGTTCTATTAGAGTTGGGTCTTAGCTTAACATATATGTATAATTGTATAAACTTAAAAGGTCAAAGGTCAAGAATATAATTTAGTAAATGGCAAACTTCTGCTCACAATTGCTATACCCGCTTTGGTAGAGTATAGGAAAACCAGCAACCGCAGAAATCAACAAAAGTCAACAACAAATGCTCGTAATTAAGAACTCGTAACAAATTTTTTTCAAGTGTCACCCGCACTCGAGTTATTACAAAAAAAAAAAAAACAGAAACAACCAAACGAGCCGCAATATTATCGTTATGAAAGGATTTTCTCGCATATGGACTAAAATTGATGATTGTGAGTGAGTGGCAAGTGGTCCCACGTAATCAATTTATCCCACCAGTAGCAGCAACAGCAGCAGCAGCAGCAGGAGAAGGAGCAGAGTCATCATCACCAGCCTCATTTCAAATGCGAATTTAAGTTGCTATTGTTGCAGTTGAATTCGTTTGTCCACCCCCAGAAGACCAAAAGACAAATACGGGGTGAGTTAGGGGTGAGTCTGGGCATCGACATCATTACTGGACTCTCTTGTTGCCGAATCCAAATGTAATGGAATATCACTAACATATGTGCAACAAAACGACAAGATGTACCAAATCCAATTGCAAAATGTACCAAAAGGATATATGATATGTCTGATCTTATATTAACAGCAAGTGTTTTCTAAAATATTAATAAAGAACTAAAATGCAAAAATAAATTGCATTCATCCAATGGAGTTGAAATTCATCGAAATACAATTGGTTAGAAATTTATCGAAAACTTATCGAGTATTTTAATTCACCTTTATTTTCTTTTGACATTCATTCATATTAAAATTTTTCATGATACAGTTTACATAAGTCTTCCTTAACTTGAGAAAGACAATTTTTAAACTTTAAATATTTATATTTTGATAATATAATTTAAAATGATGATGCAATCTGAAAATGGACTTAAATCACTTTTTATTTTTACTTATTTATCGCATATAAAAAGTTCCAAAATTTGAGGAAATAATATGACATTTGTGTTATTAGCATTCACAAGACGACTGCCGATTACTTTGAACGAAGACCAAATTTCGAACGTGTCATTCTAAACATGATATAGTAGTCTGATCCAAGTAGCAGGATCTTAAAATACCCGCATTGTTAGAAAGCTAATATCCAGAAGTACATATAAGCATATATACATACATATATGTGTGACGCTTAAAAAGTAATATCTATGATTTTCGTAAATACATTTTCTTAATACGATAAGGAAAATGTGGTAAAATCATATTATAGTAAACTGATGACTTTTTCAACAGATCAGCTACCTTGTGTAGCGTCTTTCTTAAAGACGTGTATATATGTTTGTATCTATAATATAGACATATAGATATACATACATACGAATGAGCAATTCTTTTAATTGATTATTAAATCTGAACTATTTTAATTTTAAATTTTAGAAAATGTTTATCTATAAAACTTAATGGATGAGAGATATAGTAGTAATTGAATTAACCTTTAACAATAAAACTCCCATAGTTGCTAATATAATGAACTAAATTTAATTTGAGTTTTGGACAAACTTTCATTAAGATAAAAAAAAAAATTTTTTTAATATTCCAATTAGATTGATGAATTGATGATTGATTGATTCACATAGTGATTTAGGAAGTTTCATAAGATGAAAATACATATTTCCTACTATATGATAGATATGCTACACAATAACAATAAATTGTTAGAAATCTAAATAAAAACTAAAGACAGATTATCAAATATGCAAACATGCACCTTTCAGTTATTATACATAGCTCAAAAGTAATAATTAATTAATTTTTAAAATATGAAGAAGATTTTAAGCGTGTTTTAAGTAAATTTGCCTTGGCCATTAATTTTGCGAGAATTAAATTTAGCTGACAACCATAAAATTGAATGTTAAACAAATATCGGCGCACTCGGAATGATCATATATGTATAATCGAACATTTCACGGTTGTCAATATAATTACACTTTTTGTTAATCGTTTTTTTTTTTGCGTTTAAGTTAGATAGATAAGTACTAGAAGGTGGACAATTTGAGAGTCTTAGTCACTCTTAGTTAATTAGAAGAATATTTAATAGGAAATAAGTAAAAATATTCTATTATATCTATTTTTTGACCATAGCTTAAAATCTGAAGTATTATACTTAATCAAATACATATATTTATCGACTGGACAATATATAATTTAATCAATATACAATAGTAATCATAAGCTAAGCCAATAAAACTAAAAAAAGGAAATACTTATTTTGATTACTGGATCCATTTTTTAAGGCAAGGTAAAAGTATTCAGTTTTCTAATCATTGTTTCTCTTTCTTAGCTTTGACCTTAGACTAATTAATTAATACATAATTATACACACAATAATAATAATTAATATATAGATTCTGCCTCTCAAAATATTTCAATTTTTGAACCATTTCTATTTAATTAGAGACAGAAGCAATATGTATTTCTAATTGAAATAGTTTGAAGTTTCAGAAATTTGAGAATTCCTCAAAACAAAAGTTAAAAAACAAAGAGAAATTTTGTTTCTAATGTTTTAGATCCAAGATCATGAATATAATTAATAGCTCGAAAACATTTTTTTAAAAATAATAATCGATTTTTGGATCTAAAAATAGTTCCAGCAAAAACAAGAAAAAGAGCTAGATAAAAAGAATCATACTTTATATAACATATTCGATTTAATAACCAATCTATTAATCTATCTGTTTTCATTCATAAATTATGATTAATTAATTTAAGGATTATTTAACTTAAGTTCACTTTTTCCTTTTCATATAATATTTACAACATTTCCAATTTCCATATGTCTTTCAGTGGAATTTATAGGCGTTTTAAAATTTTGAACATAAAGAGACATTTGTTTTACTTATACGGATATATCCATCCACACACAGTTTCCCATTTCCCATGCTTGTTTACATATTTAAATGTAAAAGTATGTACATACTCGCACATATATTTTCCCCCCTTTATTTAGCCTGGTTCTTTTATGTTCCTAATGTCGCATAAACAGTCCTTAATAATGCACTAACCTTGGCCGTATCTTTACTAAACCATGTAAAACTGTGGGATAACAGCCCAAAGCCCAAAGCCCTTGGCCAACTGAAGTAAGTAGAGTCAAGTCAAAAGCAACCCAAGCCAAAAAACACATCTTCGACAATGATTAATATTTAATTCGTATGCGTTGAATATATATATACAGATATATGTATATGTATATATTTTTACATTTTGTATTTTGGGAAAATTTAATGGTTG
Organism: Drosophila sturtevanti; assembly: GCA_018150375.1. Lineage (NCBI taxonomy): Eukaryota > Metazoa > Arthropoda > Insecta > Diptera > Drosophilidae > Drosophila > Drosophila sturtevanti. The sequence continues at coordinate 333,768 of JAECWJ010000564.1, forward strand.
AGAAGTTCGTTTGCTTTAGGAGAAACAAATATACATACATACACACATAGATATATCTGTGTGCATCCTTTGTTTTCACACACAAATTCGGTGACTACCTTTGGGATCCATCTCTGGCTCTTTCACATTTACCTGTGCTATTTGCACTCATTTCAAGCTATTGAAATATTCCTTTTGACCTGTAATGTAAATATGTGAAAAAGAACCCATTCCAAGCAACCAACCAAAAAAAAAAACAGAGGAACAAAAAGAAAATATAAGTCTACACTGGCTATAAATTTGAAGCCAGTTTGGCTCATATGTACACAAAGATAAGGGGAGGGCGACTGCTCCTGCTTCTGGCAGAGTTTCGTCTTAATCACAGTTTTCATTATATCTGGCAACGACTTGTGCTGATTCGCACAATCGGAAGCGATTACATGGCTTTCTATATACCGTATATTGTAGGTGGATAGAAAAAGGCAACTCCCCCAGAGTCCAATTAGTTGGTGAACTATAAAATTTCAGTGTTTGTCTTGCTAGATACTTTCCTTCAAATGTGTGTTGATATGTGGTGAGAAAACAAAAGATGATGATGATGATGATTCTGTTGCCACCACCTAACCACCTAACCAACCGACTATTCAGCCACCCATCCACCCACACATAACAATTGCCCTAGACACATAATTGGCGTTCTGTGACCTCTGAGCCGCAAGATATCGTCGACACTTTAATGAGTTTGTTAGGACATTAAAGGATGCAAAAAGGATGCCTTTAAATATGACTTGTGCTCATTTCTAGTCCATGAAAATTTGGCTGATAGAATTCATCTATTGCAGCAGCAGTCATGCGATACATTTTATCATTCAGTTCTTCCCATTCCTTCTCCTCGGGTATGCCAGAAATCTCTGCATAGTACATCATCTTGGAATCACTGCATCTAAGTGAGATGATAAATCCATTGGTAAAAGTGAACGTTATGAACTGAATAAATGGATTAACCGGCAGACGAGCCTTATGATCTGGAAATGATGTATCCACACCGGTTGTCAGATCTCTGACATGCATTATCTCGAATTCATTATCTAGAATACAACGTGGATATGTTCCCGGTACTTCATCATCAAAACTGCGTAATCTATCAAAGATTTGCAATACCAGATCTGGATAGGGACAATTAATAAATGAACTAATTGTCGCATGGTAGCCATAGCGATCATAGATTTCTCTCAATTTTTCGATCAATGTCATGTTTCGAGTACTCCGTAAATGGCATGCCATTGTGGCCAATTGTGTGGCTGCAAATATGCCATCTCTATTGGGATGAGTCATCCCAAACATAAATCCAAATGATTCTTCAAAAGCGAAGAGCACCGTCCTGCCAAGTCCCTGCAACTCCAGGGCCTTGTTGGCCATCCATTTGAAGCCCGGCAATGTCTCAACATAAGTGAAACCCTCGGCTCTAGCAATAGCCGCCAAAATTTGTGAACTTATCGCAGTGGAAATCATAACGCAATTGGATACATCTGGTTTGGGTGTTCTTAATTTATAGCTTTCCAATGCCCACCATCCGAGAAGAGCTCCAATTTCATTGGCATTAAATATTTTCCATCTACCTTTGGGATCCAGTTCGGCCACACCCAGACGATTCGCATCAGGATCATTAGCCAGAACAATTGTACAATGTTCATCTTCGGCTTTCTTGATGGCCATGGCCAAGGCATCCTTACCAACTATATATCGAGATGATCAGATATATTTGTATATAGATAAATGATCTATATATATTTACTTACCTTCTGGGCTTGGTATTGCAACTGTTGGAAATTCTGGATCCTGATCCCTTTGCTCAACCACTGGAATCAATGGCTTAAGTCTGGCCTGATAGAATGCCTCTCTCATATAGGGATAACAAATTCCATGCAATGGTGTATAAACGAAACGCAACTGACTGCACTCGTTGGTATCTATATAAATGGGTGCCATTAGATTCTTCAATGCCTCATAATATTTTGGATAGACTGTCCGATAGGGATCCTCTAAAAATTCGTTCTTATCCATAACCGATAAATCCCATGATGTGGCTTTCGGTTCAAGATTTTTAAGAACCGATTCATGTATTTGCCGATCAATGGGTGTTGTGATCTGAGCACCATGGGACCAATACACCTTACATCCATTTTCCTCTTTCCGATTTTGTGATGCAGTGATCATAATCCCAGCCAGGCATTTCATATAAACCACTGTGAATGGAACGAATGGTGTTGGAGTTGTCCGTTTAAAAAGAAAAACTCGAAAATTATTATTGAGAAAGACTGTGGCCGCAAGTTCTGCGAATCGCTTGCTATTATAGCGTCCATCGTATCCAATAACCACGCCCTGTGACTCTCGCTTTTGAATATTTGGATAGGTTTCAATTAAATAATGGCAAACACCTTGCATTGTTTGTATAATGACAAGATCGTTAATGGAATCGAATCCAGCTCGCATTCCTCCTTTTAGACCATCTGTACCAAACGTAATCCGATCACAAAGACGGACTCGCAATGCCTCCCAATCCTTATCATTGACAGCATCGACCACTTGCTGCAGGGTAGCCTCATTTCGATCCCAGAGTATCCAGTTTCTAATCTCAGCGTCCAAGTCTGCTTCCCCGGATAGCTCTAAGGTTTTTAATAATTCCTGCGGATTGGCATATTGTTTGGAATTTCTGGCTGCCGCTGCTGGAGCCATTTTCTATTACCAAGAAGATGTGATAAAAAAAGAAAAAAACGTTTTTCTTACTCAAAATTTATCGAAAATGATATGAAACACAAGGGAAACTCTTCTTCACTAAACACCCCCCCAACTAAATTAAGCAATCAATTGTACCGCCCCCCCTCCCCCGTAAACTCGTACACCCCTACCCCTTCTGCTCCTTGTACTATTGCTCTTGTTGGTTTTGCATGCCGACTGACCAATTGAAAATTTATGTGAAACTCATTTCGATTTACGGCCACCAAATACGACCCCTGGGAGACCTTTGGCCATTGCTAGCTAAGCTCTATGGTAACCACAAATTGATCCATTGCCAATGGCTTGATGAATTTATGGCTTTAGTGAATTTGCCAAAAGAGATTTAAGAGAATCTTTTATCTTTAGCTTTCTATCTTCTTCTTCTTCAAAAAAAAAATAAATTTGTTGTTTTCCTTCTATTGATTATGAATTTTTCATTCCATATTCATCATAAGCATTAACATGATTTCAATTTGTCATCAATTATGCAAAGCGAGTCTAGGAATGATTCTAAAACCCAAACCCCAATCCTAAAACCTATGTTAACCCAAACTGCCTGGATTTAACCAAACCTGGCCATGTTTCGCATGCCAAAGCAATTGCAGACACATCCATGAGGATGTTGGAGCAGTGTGAGTAATTTGCAACGATAATTGGGTTACACACAGAGGCGCATGCAACATTTATTAGGGCATTGTCAGGCGCGTTGGATTATTGGTGGGAGGGGGGGCAGTAAAGGGAACTTCTACTGTCATCTCTTTGGGGGACGCACACACACACACACACACACAGAGTGACACATCAATTGTATTCTAAACATTCAACGCAGTGGTTTCAGCTCAACAGCCTCCATTGACAATCAGGAATTCCGGGAATCAGAAATTGCTATAGCACATATTGGCATTGGTATTGCCCAACACTAAGAGGAGTGCATTAGTCAGGAAGAGAGAGAGAGAGAGAGAGGGAGGGATAGAGTAAGAGAGAATGGAAGGAGACGCACACACCAAAAACAAAACCAGCCAAATGCATTTCGCGTCAAATTGTCAGAGTGTTAATTAAAAATGGACACTTCAATAGGACAAAAGATAGACAATTCTCGCACACACACACACACATACATTCACATGTGCACTCATAAGGACGTGCCTGCATGCATTTACAGTTAATTTTCAAACACTGGTTATGGTAATTGTCCTGCCTCTTACTCCATTGATCTGGCAACAGACTTAAAGGAAATTCCATTTTATTCATACATACATACATATGTACATACACATATTCTTGCATACGGTTGAGAAAAGAAAATCTTTGTGCCAGGAAAACTTAACTATTGACTTTAAATAACATTTCGAAAATAATTTTGAAATTGCTTCAATGGAAAATCCTTTTTATACCACCAGAGAAAGCTTAGCTCCTCTATTGTTATATTTAACTTTTAAAACTTAAGAAATTGATATCGAACTATTTATTTATTTATCTTAGAGTTAGGACTAATTAAAATTAGTCGGAACTAAATTCTAATAAGAGCGCTGGCTGCTTGGGCCTTCGGCTTGACTTGTGTGTATATCGAACTAAATTACAAAGGATTAACAGATAAGTTAGTTGAAATAATATTTAAAATATTCTCTCCAATTATACAACCGAAAATAAGGAGAAACAAAATTCAGTATATCATACAAAAGGAGATTTTGAATTAAATTTAGTTTTCCATTAAAATTCTAAATTAAATCATAGTTAATTTACTCCAGAGTATGTAAAGTGATTTTAAATTAAGTATTTGTCAACATATATACTCTATTATTATTATGTTCGTATAATTGGAGACCTTCAAAAAGTTTTTATGTCTCAATAATTATTCGATCTATTTTAAACAAAGCAATATAGTTCCGATAGGAACTGCAATTGTTTATTGATGAAGCATGGCAAACACATAAATTTAATACAAAAAGTTGTGTACATTTCACTATGTTAGGTCATCCAATCTTAAAAGATTCCTTTTAATTATTTTTGGAACCACTTTCACGCCGCGCCCATGCCCAAAAGATGCAAGTCTAGTATTAAAAGTAAGTTCACTGTCTAACAAAAACTTGTTTTTTTTTTCAATGCAGAAATTCAATTTGTATTGCCAGGCACGATCTGAGGATTTTGTTGATGTCCAAAGTCAGTGAACATTAATCCGTAATTTGCTGTAGCTACTAATAATTTTTAATGGCAAGCCGTGGCCATAAATGGTCAATAGTTGCCACTGTTTTTTAGGCTGATTGCTGCGAGTTGAGCTGAGACATCCTGATCTGCCAGTTAGGGGTAGAAGTAAGGGCAGAGGTAGAGGAGGAGGCAGAGACTGACTGTCTGACTGACTGTTAACTGATTTTGGATTTTGATCGAAATGAAAGAATTTCAATTCGCGGCACGTGCAAGTGTCAAAGAACTTTACACGTTTTGATTGTGAGGAAATATTTTAAATTATCGGTTCCTACTACTTATATCAACAATTAACAGTTAGTCAACACTTTTAATTGATTTTCCACCAAATACAGACTGAGTGAGTAATGAAGAGATAGATGAAGAGTAAAGGGGGGGGTGGGGGAAATGGAGTAAGACCCTTTTCCTTTTCCTTTATTTTCATCATCATCATTTAATTTATGAACTGACGAACCATATTCGGTTAAACATTTAATCAATGTTCGAGTATCTCAAATCTCGGCACTCACAAAAGATATATGTATATGTATATACATATGTACATATGTATGCATGTATGTACATATTATAGAGTATGGTTGTATACATATGTATGTATACTCTTTGGTTTATAAATATTTATAAGTCCAATAGCATAGTCCGAATGTAGCGAACCTAATGACAAAGTGATAAGGACAATTAAGGAGAAAGCAGACTTGGACTTGGACCACAAATACTCCTCGTAAAATGTGTCAGAATCGAACTTCTGTAAAATATTGCTTGCTGCATTTTTGATCACTTGTCATCGCCGCATGATGAACGATCCAAGAAGCCAAGAAGACAGTAACAAAAGGCAAAAGACGCTGACGCAGACGTGGATATGGGTATGGATGTGGATGTGTATGTGGATGTGGATGTGGATGTCCATCTGTATGTATGGATGATGGGTCCAAGAGAACATTCCGCAGAACCTGTTGACAACACTTGCGAGACAAGCGAAACGATCTCGCTTTTTGCCAAACCAACTCTTGGACTCCAAGCAAGTGGAAGTGGTAGCCAAGGTGTCGATATCGCACAATGATTTTAATGATGGGATCGAAGCTTCAACTCCCAGCCTCCTCCCATCTTCTCTAGACCAGATAAAAAGAGAGAAAGAACAAAAAATAAAAATAAAGAACAACTCAAAATAAAAAAAAGTGAAACGTGGCTTGTAGCAGCAAATCGCTCAGATGCCATTGCTGATAATCAATAATTTTTATATTTTTGCCACATCTTCCCTTTGACTGAGAGTCGGCAAAGTTAAAGCAGAGCACCAAGAGAAGAAGAAGAAGAATCCCGAATTATAGGTGGGGTACAGAGAGGCACAACCAATGAACCTGACAATAATCCTTAATTACAAATGTGACAAAGGCTAACCAAAAAACCAAAAAACAATGGAAATTTGGAATTGAAAAGTTAAATAATCGTATTATGAAATGAACATTACAAATAAAATTTCAAATAATATAATTTAAACAGATAAATTATAAAGATAAATAATAAGTAAACAGATTTAAAATCTATCATGACGATTATTTTGAATAATATTTTTTTTTAAGTTAATTTATTTTTTTAATATTTGTCAAATTGCAGAATTGTATTGTCACCGTCTTTAAAATTTATAAGTTATTCACAATATATTCTTCAGTATTGAAGTATTTAAAAATGAAAAAAGAGTCTAAGAAACTATTTTTAGTGGTCCAATATTCTTTTTAATATTTTTAAAATTATATTACCACTAAAAAATTTCTTAAGAAATGTATCAAAAAAGAATCATTTTCGGTTTTGTTATCGAGTATATAAAAACCATTCGCAATTCGGAAACTTGTAGAAATTCCGCTTGTACTATAGGTACAAGCGGAATTTCTACAAGATTCCGAATTATTAATATTTAACAAATTTTAAAAAAATTTAGAAAAAAACGCGATTTCAATTGTTTAAATGATAGTCTGAATACTTCAATGCTTTAAATTTAGCATTAAAAAAGATATATATACATATTTCGACCCGATTAGATCATTAAAAAATTGTTGTTTCCTTTTAATTTATTTAAAAAAGAAGTGCTCAAACATATTCAATGTTATCTTAAAATTAAAGTGTCAATAAAAATTATGTACAAGAACATTTGCATTGAAATTAAGGCACTAGAGGGTTAATATGGGTTTAAATTTTCCACCTACTCCAACATTCCAGCATTGCTTTAACATCACTCAATTTTGAATCCTTGTTAAATTAGTTTGGGTAATTAGAGAATTTCTTCCAACTCCATTTTTTAACTAAAAATAATCGATTATTAAATAAAAAACAAAAATCCTCAATAACATTAAATAAACTTATTTATTCCATCTTTTTGTCTAGCAGCCAAAAGGAACTTGTGAAGTGCTTTGATATTCAAATTATAAAAGAAAATTGACAGGCTGCCAGAAAGCCATTTACCTAAACTGTTGGTGCAATCACCACCTAGCCACCATGTGTGCTTACAAGAGTCTCATGTGACTCAATTTAACCCTAATGTAACCCTCTCCAACCACACACACAATCAGCATTTGGAGTGCAAAGTCGTGCACAGACACGACATATTTCTCGACCTGTCGTCTGCCCTTCCAAAAATAGGAATTCCCTTCCCCCATTTTTCTCTGATTTATTCTTTTTTTAATGCACAAAAATCCAAGCAATTTTTGTGTACAAAATTGCCCAAAATTCTATCAAAGTTCGAACCCTTTGATGGTGACAGACACTTTTGGGTTGATTTTCATGTCACGTCAATGCCAAAAAAAAAGGTAACAAGAAAATCGCATTGCCAAAGGTGTTTGCAATTGTGGAATCCAAATGGAAATGGAAGTGAAAATCGAAATCAAAATGAATCTAAAAAGGATGAGAGGGGGAATCGGATATTGTGAGATAGTGCCCGATGCCCAACAACATCCATATAGGAGGAGACGGCTAATGATGATTGCCAAACCGCTGGAAAAGCAATCAAAGGACATAACAGCAACAAAACTGGAGGCCAATTAAAATCTTAGACGGGGTGAGTCACACACTCGACTTGATTGCAAAAGACAATTTCATTGAGCAATAAAAACATTGACTCTATATATCTCTTTGAATGCGAAAAAGGGAAATTCAGTTTGTAGTTCCTTTTCTCAAAATTGGATTTCTGACCCTTTGGTCAGCCATGTGTGAAGGTCCTTTTGGCTATTGCCATTTGCATCTAATACATAAATATAATGCGTTAATTTCACCAAAAAAGAAAAATATACAAAATAAAAAGGCAGCAAAAATGCAAAATAAACCGCCCCCAGAATAGAAAATTTGCAAAAAAAAAAATAAAATAAAATTCACATTTCTATTTTTTCTTTGGGTGGTAATCAAATTTGTGAGGTTTTTCCTTTTCCTTCGTTTGGTTGGGAAAAAAAATATGAATTGCTCAGCAGCGGACTTGTCCCCCAGGAGACAAAAAACAGACCAGAGGGTCAAGTTAAGTTTGCTACTGTCGAAAGTTAGATACTCTTAATAAGATCTAAACAAACGATAAGTAATGCTAGAACTGCAGTATATATGTACAAATGTACATATGTATGTACATACTTATGTATGTATGTATGTATGTATAGTTTATAATTTAGAAAAAAAGAATAGAAGGGAAAGTGGAACCTTTAAAAGCTTGAGTTGAAAATGACTACGATTTTAGCACAATTCTTGATCATATAAATTTGTATCATAGATACATATGTACATACATACATATGTACATATTTGAATAACCATAAAAGGCTGATTCTAATAAAGTTCAGTATGCAAATTAGATCTGTCAATCTTTTATTTTGTTTATTGCCTTGCTCATGTTTAAGAGCAATGCAAAGGTGCCATTGCATATTGCAAGGGTGGAATGCAAAGCAACAACAACTAGTGCTACATACAATGGAAAAAATATCGATAACATAAATCGATATTTAGTCACCAAATATACCAAATATCAAACCTGTAGAAACAACTTTTTTAATGAATACAAATGCAAATTCAAACTGCATTTCTTTAATTTTTAAATCGAAGACCGATTTGATAATACATATATAATTCTATGGCACATGGTCTGCCAAAATGTATTTATTCAATCTGTTTAATTCTTAAATTGACTCATTGAAAAGAGTTTATGTCATTTTAGCATAGTTTTGCACCTTTTTTCTAGTTTATGCAGAATCCTTATGAAAATGAATATACCTCCTCTTGAAAGTGTACCACAAGATTGCAGGACATGAGGCACACAAATAAACAAATGATGTAAATTTCATTTTCAGTGGCAAAAAAAATGAGAAGAAAAATAAAAAACGAAATATGAAAAACCACATAAACAAATTATAGAATTTATTTACCAAAAGACAAATTTGTTCAACTATCCTTATATGTATGTATGGGGAAGGGAGCAGCAACAGACAACAGCTGTTTTAGACTAGAAAGTGGAAAAAACTTTTCCTCAATATTCGAATTAGATTTATCAAAGTTCGAATATTTGCATTTATTTCACATTTGTCATGCTGGTTTTATCTAAAAAATGTCTAGACATTAAAAACCACTTTTCCCATTCAATCCGAAAAGGAAAACTGATTGACATTAAGCCAAAATCATAGCTCAGGGTGGGGAGGGAAAAATGTCAAATATTTTCATGCACAAAATGTGTCAATATCAATTTAAGTTGAAAATGAATGATTTGGTTTTAATTTAATGAATGCTGAAAGAATTTGCTTAGAACTTAAAGTCACCTTGAATTAACATATACATAGATATCCGAGTATAACTTAGACCATAAAATGACATAAATTAGCATATTAATCGCTTTCGATAACTGTAGTTATTCGAGTTGAAAATCAAGAGGTCACATCCCATATATGTAAGCACTTATAAAGCTGCCTCTTGCCACAGAGGACACTCTGGAGGGCCATAAAAGATTCACACAACAGCAATTTTGCCACCAATTCTGCCTCCTCAGCTTTAAACCAAGGAAAATGAATCCACCAGCTAGTAGTGGAGTATCTCATCCTGATGCCAACCTATATTGGATCGCTATGGCGATTAAAATTATGCAAACGCATTATACGGCATGACTCCGGGGAATGAGAGCAAGCAGGCGGAGAAGGGTGGCCGTATGGTGGGCCGTAAACACTCAATATTTGTTGCCGCAAGAAAAGATTTGAAACATAAAATGAAATAAAAGTAAATTGACTATGCAAATTTTTTTCTTCTTTTTTTTTGGGTTGGAAAATTACATGCAAGACTTAAAAATTTCATATAGATAAACCTATTATGAAATGTGGAAGAAGAAAATGACTAGAAAACGATAAAGAGATTTACGGGAATGTCAGGAAAAAACTTAATTTACGTTGTGTACAAATAATGCACATTTAAAGTTCTATCTTATCTAATCTATTTAGATTGGAATATTGTGTGAATATAAATATGGATCATTAAACAAATATCAGGTCCTTTTGAACATATTAGTGATTATCTGCTTAGTTTCTTAAACAAGGATTAAAAACAATGTCTATGGATTTCAGTCGCAACAATATCCCTACGACTTATAAAATCTACAAATCAAAAATAACGAAAACAAATAGAATGTTCCAAATACCTATTTAAAAGGAACCACAAAAATTCAGAGACCCATTTAAACAATAAACTTTAAAAATTTACTTCCTTGGAATACGTGTAAGACCTGCCAAAGTATCCAAAATAGACATTTAATTCAATGATAATTGTTGATCCAAAATTAATGTTTTCCAACCAACTATTTTTCTAGCAAAGAACATTAAGAAATCCAATTCATCTAATTTAACCCTTGGTGAATGGATGGAAATAACCCTTTCTTCTAATCCATATGCTATCATTTTTATACCCTGTACCCACTGGGTAAAAGAGTATATTAAAGATAGCAATATGTAAGTGACAAGCAGCAGGAAACATTTTCGAATCTGTAAACATAAAGATATATATATATTTATGTACATATTGTTGATCAACATCAATCGCCGAGTTGATCTACACAGGTCCGTCTATCCGTATGAACACCGAAATTGAGGAGACGCATTATACGGCATGAGAGCCTACACATGTACATACATCTAAGAATTAGAGCCAATGTTAGCAAGGATACAACCTCTATTGTAGGTTTCAAAAATGGTCCGTGCTTTTGGAGACTATTAAGGTCAAATTCTTAGATTCTAATTTAGGCAGAAAGGAAGTCAAAACTTCTGGCTCATAAGTATTCAAACAGATTAAAAATTGATACGTTATGCAAAAAATTTTTTCCGAAACATACAAAACAAGATATTTTGACAAGACCTAAAGAGGTATCCTATCGATTCGATTAAATCGACAAATATTAAAGTGATCAGTTCACTAATTTTTTAAAAAGATTCTTAAACTGACGATATTAATTAGAAATCAATCATAGCACAAAGAATATGATAGCATGAGAAAAATGTAGTAAGATAATTTTTAATTAATCTATTTATCAATGGATTTTAAGGAAAACCAAATATCTCATGACATTTCGCTTTAACAATGCTTTAAAATTTAAATTTCATAAATGTCATTAGAGAGATGATATGAGAAATTTGAACGGTTGCCAACATTCTGCTATCCCCTTTCATTTAATATGACCAACTGGCATGGTTTCTATATATAAATTGCCATTTCCAAAAATAACACCTGCTGCAAAAGTTATTAAGTAATTTATACAGAGAGTGAGCGAGAATTTCTTCTGGTTACTAAAGAGACTCATAATCCGTTTTTTGTCTCCTCATTAAAATTAATAGATCTTCTTGCTAGTAGTACTTTGTTGGGCTGTGCATATTAATGGGCCAACTGGAATGTCCGCAGGGATAATAAACCGCTAATAAGAAATTAAAAGACACTTTTACTCCTTTTATGTATATCCTTTGCTTCTAGCAACAGTTCTGCAATCCTGACAGCAACAACTGTTTGTGTTGTTGTTTAATTTTGAAAGATTTTTCAATGTCTTTAGGCCAACAACAAAATATTAACTAATTGGGAAATGATTGGGTGGTAGAATGGCCAAAAGGTGCCAAAAAAGAGAGATAGAGAGAGAGAGAAAGAGAGGAAGAGAGCGAACGAACGGGTTGGGAATGAATTTTTAAATAGCCCTGGCGAAATGAACGTCTTGGGATTTGAATGGAAGAAGTGGGTAGTCAAGGGTATTCAGTTGTTCAACGAACACACAGATCCTTAAATGTCTGAGCGCAAAAAAATTAAGCTTTATCACGGAGTGGCGGAAAGAGGAGGGGGGTGGGGATAACACCTGGCGGAAAACCAATCAAAATCGAAACTCAGCCGGCGGTGATAATTAAATAAAATGCGAATTCATTGGTATTTTTTGTTTTATTTTTTTATATTTTATATTGGTGGAATTCCCCGAGTGCATTTATGGATGCAGTCCGTCTGTTTGGCCAGTGCGTGGCACATTTGTTTATTGTTTTCGCAATTACAATTACAACTTTGTGTTGCTGTTGTCGGTTGGGTTTTGTTTGGTGCAAAAATTATCGCCAAGCCCATTTGTGGTAATTATTTAATGTGCACTCCCAGGTGAGCATAAGAGAGAAAATATAGTATGGGTACCCACAACCGGGTACGAATACCAGGTATACCAATGGTATTAACGTAATGCGTGCGATTGCAATGCCACCAAATCCCTGACCATATCTCCTCGCTACATTTCTCCATCCTTTAGCCCTTTTACTGTGTCAGTTGTGGCAAGTCCTTTGGCTTTTGGTCAGTTTCCCCATTTGACTCTGTTGGGTCAATTTAATTTTGCCAGGTTGACAATTGACCGTGGTGGCTAGGGGTAAATAGGAGAATCTGTATGCGTATCCGAATGCACGTGCGTATGACTATGACCGTCTGTGTCCCATTGTTGGCCAGCAGTCAGAGAAGGAGTCACAGCGGACAACCTGTGCTTTTTCCCCCTTGCCTGTGTCATAATTAATGCCGTTTAAGTCCCGTGTTCCACTCGTTCGTCCATACCCCCTGGCGATTCCATTTCCGCATGGATTCTTTCCCCGTTTTTAATTCAATTTTGTGTTGCCGTAGTGCAGTAAAAATTTTCAACTCTCCAACTTCTGGGCCCAGAGTACACATAAAGTGTCATCCATTGCTGGGCCGTTTACAATTAGGCGCAACAAACTTTTTTTTTTTTTTTGTCCTACCGTGTTTACTTTTTCTTTTCTTTTTTTTTGTTTTTTTCTTTTTTAAAGTAAGAAAATAATATTTATAATTTCCCGGGAGGGCCATTTTCTAAGCAACAGTAGCAATAGCAACTTGTCCCCAAGTCGCTGAAGTTTTATTCGTATTTATTTTGAGCAGTTTATAAAAAACAAAAAAATAACACACATTTTGGACGTTGACAACAAATGCTTGACCTACATTTGAAACATATTTGAAACATTTCTTTCGAATGAAAATTTTTTTAAAATTTAAGAGAAATGTTTTTTAGTAAGCGTTAATTATTAGACATGATGCTGAAGTCTTTGAATGAAAGACTGATCTATTTAATGAAGTCAAGGACTAAGTCTAAGTTGAGATTACCTCTTGAGATCAAATATAGTTGAATATTTTTGTTATATGAACTATAATTTAAGAAAATTTTAAATCAAAATTCCGCTGCTTGTGACAGGCGAAAAATCTGGATTCTCGTGGGACAAACTTGTCTCCCTATAAAAGCCGTCGGGAATTGCATTAGATGATTGCTTTTGTGGTTGATTTATAATTGATCTATTGCACAGGTGTTTAATATAAATTAATCAAAATTTGGGGCTCAGAAAGTGCAACCAAAGCATTTTCGAATGGTTAAACTTAGAAGGAACATCAACAGACAGCTTCCAGCTAGCCTTCAGTGTGTCTGTGTCTCTCTGAGCTCGAAATCCTCCAAATTCGCTTCTAACTATTCACCTTGGCGCGAACAGGTCCACACTACAAAATATAATTTTCTGAATAGTAGATTATGAGCATCATATATTTTAACTATAAGGTAAGCATTATACATAAGTATGTTCTATATAAATATGTACATACATATGTATGTACTTCTAAAATTCCCGAAATATCTGGTTGGAATGTATTGTTTTACGTATGTATAGGTATGAGAGGTTATATACATACATGTACATATGTACATACAGACATATATGTACATACATACATACATATGTATGTATTTAAAATATAATTTTCAGCTGTGTTGTTTTTTAAATAAGGATAAGTCCATTTGCACACATACATACATATGTACATATCCCGAGTCATTAAATGACCTTTTTAAGGATTTTTAAGGTGTGGTGCCTTTCATGTCAATTTACAAATTTCCTCAGAAATTCTTCGGTGACATTCACAATAATTTCAATTATATAAGAAAACTAAAAGGAAAACTTCATCAATTTCATTTCCTTTTTTAAATATTTTGAATATTTCTAATTAATACTAGTAAATTATATATTGACTTTCCTAAAATATCGATATGCTAATTTTTCCGAGTTAATCTAGTTTTAATAAAATATATTTGATACAAATAACAAATTTCCAAAATTCTTGTTCAAATAATTTTTTTTTCTGGCGATACATTTTAGAAATACTTGACGGGAAAATATTTTCCCTTTTCTTAAGTTTTTGCATAAATACGTAAATTATAGGGAACTTAAACTTATATCTATGTATGTATATAATGTATACATAAACCTTTATATATATCTAAATAAAATGTTATATATTTTGTGTTAATTAAATCAGTCTGTAATATACATATGTATATCTTATATATTGCAGGCATTCCTATTATAGAAAGTCTATTAAACGAATACTCTGCTATAGGATTTTTATAGTTCATTCATACAACATTTTTATTTAATTGCATTACTAACAAGATTTCTGCATTAGTTGTCATTTATGAATTTCTATTACACTTTCTCCAGTAATGTGCCCCCATTGAGCAGTTAAGGTGGGCTTTATACCTGGAGATTATTCTTCATATTGTCCTGAGTTATTTGGGATAGTTTTGCATAATGAACTGGGATTGGGATAATGAAACTGAAATAACAATGCGTGAACACAACGTGAGAAAAATTTAATTAATTTATGTCGCACATTCTTTATGCCCATTCGGGGACCAAGTAAATAGTTTGGCCCGACCGCGTTAATGGACACTTTCTTCCCATTCCACACACACACACACACACACACACTGACCTCTTCCTTTCTTTTGTAGCGACTCTATATAGTGTATGATTAAAACTAGGCATGTTTGTCCATTTAAGCTCGTAATTTGTGTCGTAAATCACTCCAAAAGTCAGCGCCCACGTTTCGCACCTCGTGCCTTTCAGGATGAAGGGTTTGGGTTTGGGTAACCTGACTGGTCCCATTGTAATGGATGTTTGTCTAATGAGTCTAATTGGGGTTGAAAATGTGGCAAATGGTTGAAAATGGAGCACGCACGTAATCGGCCAGAACTTAAGAACCCTTTTTATGGGTAAGTTTACAAGTCTTTAGTTGGTCATATGTGTTATGATATGATGCCATGCGGTGTCATTCTCTGCCTGAACGCAGAGGCCATCGCCATCATTAGCGCAATGCCAGTGGAGTTAATGGAGGAGGATGGAAAGTAGGAACTGTGTAAAACCGGTTCATTTGCATATCAAAGGCCATAATCAACACCTTGGCAGGGTCCGAAAGCCACAGGCATACACACACAGAGATACCCACAGACTACATACACACATGCTACATGACACACACACACACACACGCACACACATACACTCACAGACTCATATATAAAGACCTGAAGTGTGGCCACCGCATTGCAGCATTGACAAGTTCCATTTGCATGCCAAAAATCCCAACCTGTTCTATTTGCCCCTCAACGACTCCATCATCATTTCCATCTGAAATGTTTTTACGGCCGTAAGGTGCAAAATTATGGGAGACTTTCTGCATTAGCATTAATTGCCTCTGCGTGTTCTGGATGCAAATTGCATCCGACCCCAAAAATACGCAGTTGGAAATGCATTAGGAAAACTGTGAATTAAATTGTTCAACGAAAAAGAAAATTCAGTTTTCAACTCAATCGTTGTCCCCACATTACTGTGTGTGTGTGTGTGTGTCTGTCTGTGGATATGCTGTGGTCGCCTCCCTACATTTTCCCAGAAACATTTTGGAATTGAAACAGTCTTGAATCCATCGCTAACCCCAACCCCTCCGCTCACACACACACACACACACACAGATACGGAACTGTTCCCACTCCTCGCACTCTTCATGACTTCTACGCCAACTGGACGAAGCGAAAATTCTTGCAGTTGCGCAGTTGGAGTCGTCGTCTAACTTTCAAGTGAAACCCCACACAATTCAGGGCGGAGTCTCCATTGGCATTGGTAGGGCTATATCCGACCCAGAGTCGTGTATTTTAGAGTGTGTCCGGGATTAGGTGCACACAACTTATGTCTCTGCCCAGTAGATAACCTCTACCCACTTAATATATGTATGTATGTACATATGTATGTATATAATAGGCAATGGGTAGGCAATTTCAACCCACTCACTCCCGAAGACTGTTTAAATATTTTAATGGCTAACAAAAGCATCTCATTTCTCTGAAAACGAATTTATGATGTTTGCAGCTCCAATATTTATTTTTTTCTCTAGAAAAAATTCTTTTATTTGATATTTGCTAATTTCTAGTGGTTGGCTAAAATGATTTTAAGCTTCGTTCAAATACGAGTTGGTTGTGGCTTTGTTAAAATTTAAACATATACATATGTATATATACTATACTATATGCTTGTATATATCGTATTTGAAAATTGTTTAAGAAATACCTAAAATCAAAAACATTGTTTGAAAAATTTGTCCCTTTTTAATTCTAGCAGAAGATCATCTATAGATTGAATATTAAAGACCGATCATTTATTTGGCTTGAACTCATAACTTACTTACTTAACAATACGCAAAGTTAACAATTCTAAATCAATTTAAATTTAAAGTAAAAATTAAAGTTGAATAAAATTAAATTTTAAAAAAATTCATAAGACTTGAAACTACCAAAACTAATAAACATAAAGAAACAAAAAAAACCAAAACTACAAACTTAAAGTCCTTAAATTATAATACACATAATTTTGTTAATTTAAAACAAGAAGTTTGTATCAGGCTATGTGAATACAGACAGCAGATTTTTCAATCGTCTTTCAACAAATTGAAACATTTAATGCTATATAGAAGCAGTTTTAATAAATAAAATTTTTTAGCGACCAATAAATTTGTCAAAATTATCTGATCTTTTACGATATATTTTGTATAGTATAGCAGAAATATAAGACGAGTTTAAAAAGCAAAAATAAAGCGTTCTCAAAACAAATTAATAGCTTCCTTTCCTCTTGGTATCTCGAAATTCGATATTGGGTTTTCAACTAACTTGAATATAAGATTTTCAATAGCAATATCTATATTAGAATTCAATGGATTAGATCAGAGAAATCAGAATATTGGAGTTCCACAGCTTTAGTGTTGATCAATAGTATAGCTTTTACAGTTAAATATAATTCTTTAATGGAATCTAAAGATGATTAAATCATATTTTAATAATTCAATTTTTAAAATTTTCGGAAATCGGTGTATTGGGATTTCATTAAAAAAAAAAAACACATAAAATTGTTTTTTATAATAAATATTAGTCATTATTATGAATTTATTCTAGTTTGCACATTTACTAGTTAGTTTATTTAACACAAATATTTGAATATGAATTGGAATCTTTTAGTACTTTTCTTAGTTCTATTAGACCTATATATATATCTGCGTGCGCTTATCACAACAAATTTTTATAACAAATAAGAATGATTAAAACTAAACTAGATACTATTTAATATTTATAGTCCTAACAAAAATATGTTTTGGAGATTAGTCGTTTGTTTTCTACATAAATAAAGAAAACTTCAACGATCCAAAAACTTATTTCAAAATTTTATTGTAGAAAAACTGGTTTTTGATTAAATATATATTCTGGTAATCTTTATAGTTTTTACTGAAACATATAAAAATTATATATACATACATATATTTAAATAAACAATCTAAATTAAGACATCGCATTTGTATTAAATGTAATGTGGCAGGATGATTCGTTGAAACTGTAACGATCATTAGAGAAAATTCCATTTACCTGTTTACGAACACTAGAACTTAACAGAATTAAGATCTTAACAGAATGTAGCGAGTTAACATAGATTCTTTGACAGAGCATCAAGATTGAGTTCAAAAGGCAAACATCAAGACGAAAAGGCATAAAAAGTAAAAAAGATTTTGTAAATAAACAAATACATAAAACTATCTGCTTCAATAAGTAGTCTTCTTTTGACTGATAAGCAAATACTTATATTTTTGGTCTCATATCTAGATGTGATAGTATGCAAGTATATATGAGTATTTTTTACTGTTGCTCCATATGCGAGTAACATAACGATTATTTTGCTACCCAAAGTGCTGTTTCATTCTTTTTTACGATTTCATTTCTTCTCGTATGTTTTTGTGATTGTGGGTAATTGTCATGTAATAAAAGTGAGAGACTCAATTCCATGAAAAATGTAAAGAAAACCCACATACTTGTGGTAAACTTTCAACCCCTGCCCCATCCTAACCCCAGTAAAATGGGCTCTGCTTGACAACTAACTGAGTCAGCAAAAGTTTCAAATGATGTTACCACCGAATACTGATGGAATGAGTGGTGGGGAGGAGGAAGGGGGTTGGTAAGTTAAGCTCGGATTTCATACATACTCATACATACATAAATTGGATTGGGTATCAGGTCCAACACTCTCTTTTATCTTCTTACTCCCTGGCTGTAATTACCTTGACTTTAACCCACTCGTAAATTATAGAGATCCTTATAGCTAATATGTAATTTATGGGCCTGACCACAAAAAAACAACCAAGAAAAAAAAATAACACAAAAAAGTGAAAGGAAAATATGTACATACATATGTATGTATGTGTGAGAGAAGTTTTTCACACACACAAAAACCGAAAATAAATGCTCACGGATTTGTGTGTCCATTAGCCGCAGGGAAGGACTCATTTTGTTGCGGTCACTGCTGGCCGAAGGTTCTAAAACCCATATCAAGTATTTTGTATATGTCCTTTATTAAGGCTCGGTACAATCTAATTAGAATAGACCTCAGGCCATGTTTTAGTCGCACATTTCAGGGTTTCGCTTACACTTTAAAGTCACTTTAAATAATCCATTAGCGATTACTGTGAACTCCATCCCTCAATCTAAAGGAGTTGCGGACTTAAAAGCTAAAACCTGTTGAGTTACTTCTCAATTCCCCAAACACTTGGCAAACTAGAAATGGAAAAAGGAAAACCCTTCCTCTTCCATACTCCCTGCCTATTTTATTTCTCTCTCTCTCCCGCTCTTTCTCGATATATATGCATGTATATATGTATATATTTCTGTCTCTGCATCTTGGCACAGATTATTGAATGCTTTGAATAACAATCGATGGCGCGACAAAAGCGCTTTCAATGACACCAACAGGGAAACTCAAGTTGAAGGAGCCGATGATGCTGTGGATGGTAAATGGTAAATGGCAATGCAAATGGCTGAGACAGGCTATCCATTGTCTCGGTCCTTCTGCTGGAATTTTATTACTCTGTTTCAAAGTGTCTTACCAGATTTTTCTTCATTTTTTTCTTTTTCTTTCGTCTTCTTTTCTTTGTAGATAAAGGCAGTAAATTTTTTTTGTCATATCCCCGGCAAAAGTGATTTTTTATGATTGAAATTTGCTAGCAATAAGAAATCCAAAAAAGAAAGTTGGTCTTTGCTTAGTTGTCGAATGGTTTAGACTCTGGCCCCAATAATTGATTTGATAACTATTCCGATTTGTCAAATATAATAGAGTTTAACAGTTTTAGGTCACATAAGTTTCGTTAAAGAAACAATTTAAAATAGGTATTATATAAGATAAGCCTAAGATCCAAGATCCAAGTCCATATGAAAGACGTACTGTAGAAGGCTGTGTAAAAAAAACGATTTATTTTTTGAAAAATTTTATTATCTTTTTAAAAGTTTTTAAAGAAATATGTATGTATGTATATGTATTAGAGAGTTGCCAATCGACCTGTCTTCATTTTAATATTGGATGTTCGCAAGATATACTTATGTATGTATAAGACAATCATTTTACTTTTTTTACTAATGTGTGTTTTCATCAATCAACATCCAACTCACAGATAAAGTTTAAAAAGTTATTGCAATAGCTAATATTCATTTTAAATGAATTATTTGATTGAAGTTCCACACAATTTTTAATATTCCGCCATCTATCGTTTGATTTTCCAGGCATAAAGTTTAAATAGTTTGCTGGACTACCTGTTGTGGCTGAGATATATGATCCTTCGTTTTCAAAACCGTGCACATCCACCCAATAACGATTTCCGATCTTTAATTTTTTTTTTAAATTAATCCACTCTTCCTCAGATTGTATACTTGCCAGATGACCACCCCATTCTGCACATCTTTGTAATGCAAACATCCAACTTAACTTTTCGGTGTTCTCAATGTGATAATATTTATCACCTACTCTCTTGAATTCCTTTTCTCGTTGAATAAGGGGCATTATTTTGGTGTTTATGACCGTGTCGTTCAACATAGAATAACTTGGCCCCAGATTTTTATAACAACTTCTAACAGTTTTAATCAAATCTTGTTGAACGGTGAGACAGAAGTTCATTTTCATTTGCCATAATTCGGTTAGCTTTAATTGCTGGGATAATTCATCATGTATTTTGTCTAATTTATTTTGATCGCTTTCCCATTTTGATTTCTCACACACATCCAGCCGCTTTTGGAGTAAAAATATATAGGACTGGAGGGATTTCATTGAGCTATAGCAATATCCTCCGCACTCAAGCTCCTGAATATCGTCTAACTGAAAAAGAATCATTTATTTAAAAAATAAACTACTATAATATGTGTACATACTTCAAATGTAGGTACATATGTATATAATTTAACTTACCAGACAAAAATCTGACTGCACAACATTTAATACAAATGGAAATATTAATACGAATAGTAAAAAATTCATTTTAGCAACGTCTAGAGATAATCACAGGTCCGAATCAAGGGAAAGACTAAACATTGAGCATATAAATTATTTGAATTTGTATAATCTTTCTACATTTTTTGTTTCGCATTCCCCAAGCTTTTTTGATAAGAAGTAAAAATTATTTGTATGTGCCGAAATAAAATATACTACATGTATGTATGTACATACATACATATGTATGTATGTATGGGCATTTCTCCAGAAAGGTCAACTGCAACCAAAAAATTCAAATTCATTGAAAGCATGTTATTCTTATAGTTTTTTATAAAGAAAAACCGTTAAATTTAAAACAATAAAAATTATAAAACAATTTTACATTTATGTATCTATGTATAACACATCTCGAAATATTGACACTCAAGCCGATCAAGTGCAAAAGTTCTGTTTTGAGTATTTCTATTACAGATTTTGTTTTTATTCACATGACATACATACATTCATACATATACATACATATGTACATACATACATATGTTCTTAAAGTCAGCCACCACAATGAAATTTGCTTTTTAAAATTTATCTTTATGTTCGAAGAGTAAAAGAAAATGGAAAAAGGAACGATGCAATTGACTATACGGTTTTTGGGTATTTTTGCGTCTGTTTCATCGTATATTTCGATGTCACACGTGCGACCTCGAAAAATAGGTTTTGTTATCATTAAGTCAAAAGCTTTTGTGCAACTAGCATGGAAATTCATTAGCAGACATACATACTTACGTATTGCAAATTTAATAAAATAAATTTAACTCCAAGATATTAATCTGTATAAGCAATTTGAAGAACAGCCAAGCGTAAGCCAGTCACACATATGTACATACATACATATGTACATATGTACATACATATGTATGTACATATCAGCCAACTCAGTTAATGCCGTAGCTGATTTTTGATGAATATGTACATACATATGTATGTATGTATGTATGTATATGTATGTATGTATGTATGTCTGTACATATATATTTTGTTTTTCTCTATTGAATGTTTTGTTAAGTTTTTGAACTAACATAATAAATAACATAATAAATTATTATGTTTATTATTATTATTATTTAATAAATTATATTAATTAAAAATCATTTCTAATAATTTTGTTTGTGTACAAATACAAAAAAATTTTTAAAAAAAAGTATGGTGGAAAAAATGTTGCATTCGACCCGTCACGTGCGAACCTGATTAAAACTGAATTAAAAAACTAGAAAGATGGACTAACTTCGGCCGTGCCGAAGTTCGTATACCCTTGCAGATTTTCTCTATATAATTCACCGGAAGCATTATTGTAAATTAAACATACCAAATTTACAAATTCAAAATTTTGAGAAAAAAAATTTTTTTTTTTATTCCTATAGCAGCTATATGATATAGCCAACCGATTCTGATAAAACTTGATTGAAGTATTAAGAAGTATATTAAACTCACAAATATCAAATTTCGTGGCATTCGGTTGAAAAACAACAGAGTTATTGAGGATAAACCTTATTCATGACCGATCGGTCCTATGGGAGCTATATGATATAGTCGTCCGATTCTGATCAAACTTGGTTGAAGTATCAAGAAGTATATTAAACTCACAAATATCAAATTTCGTGGCATTCGGTTGAAAAACAACTGAGTTATTAAGGATAAAGCTTATTCATGACCGATCGTTCCTATGGGAGCTATATAATATAGTCGTCCGATCGGGATGATTCCGAGATATACAATGCCTGCAGCAAAAAGGAGCCTATGCTGAAAATCTCAGCTCTGTAGCTCTTATGGTCTCGGAGGAGAAGCTGTTGATCCAGACAGACGGACAGACGGTCAGACGGACAGACGGACATGGTCATATCGACTCGGCTATTCATGCTGATCAAGAATATATATACTTTATATAGTCGGAGATGCTTCCATCTGTGCGTTGCAAACTTCTAACCAAAATTAATATACCCTCTGCAAGGGTATAATAAATTACTCAATATTTTTGCATCAAATAAAAAACATTATTAAGATGCATTAATTCCTAATAATTTAAAATTTTATTTCAAGGAATTTTTATCTGAGGTTGAAAAGCGACTTCTGTTTTTGTAGCGTCCGAACTCGTTGGTTTGTTTTTAATTTTCATGAAAACGAGCACTTACCTAAAATCGCCCTTATCACCAATTATAGCGCTTATCTATAGCGTATATGTACATACATATGTATATACATACATATGTATGTATGTATGTAGTATGTATAAGATCGACTATTTGTCGAAATAGAAAAATGTTTTGGCATTTGATTTTATTACTTTGAATGCATACGAATGTCACGTTCGACACTGCAGAATTTCCCATATATGTATATACATATGTATGTATAATATATACATACATACATACATACAGTTTTATTTATGTAAATTAATAAAACGAATTACTAGAGTTGTGTTAAAGTCATTGTATTTCTTTTTGGTACATAATATACATACATACATAAGTACCGATTGAGCAAATTTCAATGAAATTGGACAACAATATCGTTAGATATGTATGTATGCTGAGGTATGATGTAACATTTCCAACATCATATACTTGGTCATTCTTTGCCACGCCCACTTCCGCCCACTAAAAGAGTTATTTTCGAGCTATCATATTTCTTTTAGAGATACTCGATTATATGTATAAGCAACGAACAATAAATATCGGAGATATACATATGTACATACGCATAAACGTTTTGTATTGAAATGCCAAGTGCAGATAGCATACGTATACTGCTTTGTTCTGTAAGCTGTACAAGTTTCTGTAAGCAGTATAAGTTTCGGTCATGCATATGCTTTTGCAGCATTTTAGAAGAATTTAATTTCAAATTGTTTATTAAATTAATGGCTGTTTTAAGGGAATTTGATTTTCAAAGTATCACTTACTGGAACAGAGTATATTCGAAGACGACTTGCTTGCTTCATTATATGATTGGCAAGAGCGACAACAGCTGATTTGATCGATTTATGTATCTATGTATGAATGCATACATACATACATACATAGAACATATTTCATGTGTACCCGTAGAACAAAGCAGCGTAACTGCACTTGCATCGAAATGATGTACATATGTATGTGCATACCTTGAAATCGTCATCAATTTAATTTAGGACTGCCCACTCGCACGGGCATTTACAATCGGTAAATCACACATACATGCAGTGCTGCGAAATGAAAATTTTTCATATGCGTATGTAGCTCAAACCCAAAATCTACGTATTTTTACGTAGCCAAAATTTGTTCAAAATACGTAGATCTACTTTTTTTTTTAAAGTTTAAATATAGCCTTTTGACAAATGAATTTGAATTTAAAATAATTTCTAAAATATTAAAAGAAGAAAAACGATGTAACAAAATTGCTTATTATTCAAACAAAAATTATAAAGGAACACAGTTTCTTACATACTGTGGTATTTACATACATACATATGTACATATGTACTATGTATGTACATATCAAATTAATTTGTTAGGCGTGAATTTATTTGTTATACAAATTAAAATGGTCCTGAGATGGCTCTGACAATGTTTTTAAATTACTTTTTGTAAACAGTAATCCTTTTAAACATTCTGTATTTAAATAGTTTCTTATATTAGTTTTCATTAACTTAATTACGAAAAATAGCCTTTCCACGTTAGCACTGCTGTGAGGCAGTGCTAAAATGTTTTGGACAAATTCGGTCAAAAGTGAAAATAATTTAGCCACAATATTTTTTATTTGACTAATGTCACTATGACATTGTATTTCATGTCATAGTGACGTTTGCGTGGGAGTCCACATTGATTTTCCGTGTCGCTCTCGCTACTTATGTACATCATTTTCTTCCATTTTTGCGAACAAATTTATGCTAACATTTCAACTACAACAAGCCAATGCGAATTTAATCCAAAATGTAGTCCAGCAAAGCTTTTTACAATAGTTTTTGTTGCCTGACTGTTTCTTTTTTAATTTTCGAACTTTACACCACTTATTTTTTGTAAAACTACATACAGACAGCACAACATTTATTCGTACAGTGGAAATTCAAAAGTATTTTGCTTCATAAATGAAAATCAGACTAGATATAAAAAAAAAATTTAATGCAATCTGATTTATATATTATTTTCTTAACTAATTCAAAAAACAAAAACACACAATTTATTCGTACAGTGCACATAACCCATATTTTTGTAACGAAAATTACCCATCACAAATGTTTTTCAATATTTTGTAGGTCTCCCCTTTGCATCTATGACAGCTTTCAAACGTCGTTGCATACTTTTAACGAAATTCGATGTGTCATTTACACTAATTTTAGCCCATTCAGTGCTTAAAGCTGTTTTTAAAGACTCCTTAGATGTTGTATCATGCTTTCGTATCCACATTCCACACATGCTCTATAGGATTAAGATCAGGAGACTGTGGTGGAGACTTTAATTGTTTGCAGTGGTAAATAAGCCACTCCTGTACACTATTAGCAGTATGCTAGTTATGGGGTTGACGCTAAGTTTTGAGACACTTGCGTATAAATTCTCTTGTACGCATGCTGGTCCATTTTCTGATCAATGAAGACCAATCTACCAGCTCCAGCTGCGGATATACAACCCCAAACCATCACATTTCCTCCGCCATGCTTTACTGTTGGAATCAACCGCGTTACGTTGTTCACGTGGTGTTAGTATGGTGGGTCTCTATTTGTCAAGTGCTTGTATAAGTTTTAATTATACTTTGCACTGTCGAATGTGGCCTATTCACTAATCTTTCCATTTCTCGTAGACTTCGATTTTCCAAATACAATTTAAGGATTAGTTTTCGAATTTCTGGAGAAACATCCTTTCCTTTACCCATTTTTTATTATTTTTCCAAATTTAAATTTACCCAAGTACATTGACAATGCTTCTCGCTAATACATGTGCTTTGTTGATATAGAACGAATAGCACAAAAAGGAAATAAAAAAACGGTAAATGGAAGTGTTTGAAATGCTTGAATAATTTGTTTGTTTTCGAGCACTTCCATCACACATGTTATTACTACTTAAAATAATTAAATCATTAAAAATGTTATGAAAATGTAATAGATTTAAAAATATATTAAATATATATGTACATATGTCGGGTTATTTGTTTCATTATGATTTTCCATTGCTGTTAGTAGCTTTCATTTTACCGTAGCAGTTATCAGAATTTGTTAATTTTTTAGTTACAGAACTTGACAGCTCACCTTCTTGCATGACAGCACCACACTCGATGATACTTATTGAAAAATATCGCCACATTGACAGTTCAATAAAACCACTCTTTCCTCAATACTATGCAACACTTATCGCCCTTATGGCGATAAATTCAAACTTATGTATAAGTCGAAATCACTTTCGACCCGACATATGTATATGTACATATGTATGTATGTATAAACGAAAATTCTTTTTCGTCACATTAACCAACTTTGAGTATATTCCCTCGAAATCGCCATCAATTAAATGTATTTTTTATATACAAAAGTACAAACAAACATACATACATACTTACATTGAAGTTAAGTTTTTATATTATGTTGCATCTTTATTGAATTATAATTTTAGACTGAATGTACTTACATACATACATAGATTAAATTTACCCTGTCTAGCTAGTTTTAGGGGCCACGCTGCTGACGTCCGTTGCGACATCCGTTGTCAGTTTTCTTCTATGGAATTTTATCTGCAGGATTATTGTATCGAAGGGGATATTGTGAAATTTCGTAATTTGCAAGCTTGCACTTAGCTTGCAATTTTGTACATATGTACATATGTATGTATGTACATACATACATACATATGTAACTCCAACTCCAAATCCACTCCTATTACGTTTGAATATAAAACGCTTATTTCCGATAAATTTTGTGCACTAGTATACATACATTATTCTTTGGTTGATAATGATATCTTTATACGACTATAAAAAAATTTTATTTTATCTATTTATTGTTATTTCTTTTTCTAATTTATCTGTTCTGGGCCGCAGTTCCTTATAACATCTTATGACTGATCTGATCACAAAGTTATTAATCAGAAAAATTAAATTTCTTATAAATGCACCAAGGGTGCCGATATTTCTTGTTTTGTTTATTTTATTTATTCGTTACGTCTTTCGATCAATTTATTCGCTCCTTGACCTATAAAATTGAAGATGCAATAAATAATTGTATTATAGCTAGTTCTCGTTTGTGATCAACATAAATACTCGTATTAGCATATTGATGTTGACTCATCGAATTAGGGAATTTTTAGTATGTATGTATGTACATACATATGTAGATAAACTTCACTTGAATTTCTCCACAAGTTTTTGTTTAATTATTTTGCTTAAATACACGCGCTTGCTTGTAGCCAACAATTTGCAACAATATAATAATAAATAATTCCATTACAATAATTATCCGATTGCATACTTAATGAGGCCTTAAAAATAAACAAACAGAAAATATATATCTTCAAATCAAATAATTGACGGGTGGTGAACCTTGTAGGAGAGAGGTAGAGGTTGCGGGAGGAGGAATGGGGGATTCGAGTCGACAAAATTAATCAATATCAATGAGGTAATCACAAATCACAATATTTTTTTTTTTGTATGTATGTATGTAGATACCTACTAATAACGATGTATTTTGACCCACTGTGCCAGCACGATCGTATTTGCTATGACAAAAGGCCAACAGAACTAACAATTTTATTTATTGTTGTTGTTGGTTTTTTTTTGTTATTTTTTTTCTTTGCTTGTTGTTAGTTGTCTCTACATAAATTTGGCTCATAATTTGTTCTGGCTTCTAGACAACAATAACAGCAAAAAAAAAAAACCCACAAAAAAAAGTTCAACACTTCATTAGGCGGACCAGGGCCAGGGTAGCGGGATGAAGGGGAAAAGTCAGAACTCAAAAGCTTACAGCTGAGCGATCAGAATCAGAAACGGAGATCGGAGACTGGGTTGGAATTCAGTCGTCAAACGGCAGCATTTAACACAAGTCGCTGGAGCGGAGTGGGCGCAAATCTTGTCTAGAATTGGATACATAGACGTATAACAACACGGTAAACGAAAATAGAACCGATTAGATCAAGATGTTCGGCACTCAACAACTATGGGTAATTGTGATTAATGATTATGATATTAATAATGATCGTCTTTGAATGAAGGTTAAATGAAACTTTTGCAGCTGCTTTGCCTTCTATTGGGAACTTTCTTTGGATCCCCAACATTAGCTATTGAAGAGCCCCTTGAAGACAAGATCAAAGAGGATGTGATTAGCATTGATAATGAGACACAAAAGGTGATACGTGTAATGCCACAGGATTTGCCATCTAAACAAGATCATACGGGTAATCAGATGAACTCAGCACTATTTCAAATCCAAACCCTGCGTCCGGGTGGCCCACGACAATATGTGGACTCGAAGCGTATGCGACGTCCTAGGCCAGCCAAACTGATGCCATCATCCTCAACTGGTGAAGAATCGCAGCAGCCTGCTTTGAATTATCCATACAACAACGAACTAAAAGCTTTTCCCAAGCAGAAACAAAAGCAACAGAAGCAACTACACTACATCCTCGACTCAGACGGTGAGGGTACCCAAGCGATTCCCGTTGCCATGACCCCTGGTCCGTATCCCATTTATTATGTGGTATCCAAGACGAATGGTCGCTTTGGCAAATTCCCCATCAAGGCCTTCCGCACTCCATCGGAATTCTCCAAGTATTTGATTAAAAGCAAGGCGGAACCAATTCCGCGTATCCAGCGTTTTGAAGGTTTGGTTAAGCGTTAGATTTTATGCTTCATTTTGCTTGCTTTGCTAACCTTTTGTGATTTTTGCTTAGTTAAATTATTGCTCACTATAATTATAATTGCTAATTACCACAAAGATACAAAAAAGAAAAAAAAAAAAACGAAAAATAAACCAACTACATACATACATACATACATACGTATATACATACATAGGTACAATATTTTATTATACTTTTTTTATACCTACATACATACATACATACTCGTAAATGTAGCTAACCCATGTTTAACTATGTACCAAATAAACTGATGGCGACCTTCGTTTTGCCATCGAATGAGTCATATTCCTATTCTTTCTTAAATTGTTAATGAATTTGTTGTTGTTTTTATTTTGTTGGCGCTCTGGTAATTACATGGAATCTCAAGTCTCTGTTTGTCCGCCCATCGTCTATCTTATGCAAATTTGGCATCAAATCCCCATCAAGTGTCGTATAATTAAGCATTTGATTCAATACTCATCAGCAACATTTACATATGATGGTGAGAGAACAATAGCTCTATAGATACATCCATTTGATTTATTGTGGATCCCTCCCCATCCCTTCCTCGCAATTCTCAATCTCTTCTGTCTTTCTATCTATGTATCTATCTTTTGGATATTTTTGCAAAAATAAATGAATGTTCTGCTTTCATTCGATCCCATCTTCAATTCTTTCTTACAGTTCGACAAACTTTCTCTCAACACATAATAGTGTCAAATATAGAACCTTTGTGATTCTTATACACAAATACATACATAAGTTAATGTTTATTCATGAAATTTGAGAAATTTTCGTAAAATTTACGAAAAGAGCACAGCATTAAAAATTCTTTTAAAAAAAATAACGAGATTCTACCTTTGTTCAAAGTCGTGGTTTTTAATGCGTCTGTTGACGCCTTTAGAATGCGTTTTAAGTTAGTTAAATTTCTAAAAATATATTTTAAAATTTTAATTTATTAACTTGAAATCTTTTAATCGATTTATTAAAACTTAAATTAAATCGAAGACATTCTTGAAAAGTGTATTATTCTTCATATTTTGACTTAAAGCATATTTGCAAGGGTCTCTTATATACATACTTCTATAAATGTAAGATAATTACGTATGGATTATTATAAATCGTGTCGAAATTAATCTTAACAAATGAACTGCTAATCCCCTGGTTGCCTTCATTTTTTTTTTCTTCATTCTCTCTCCTCTCAACTGCTTCCCGAAGTTGCCAAAACGTTGCAACTTTAGTGTGTTATTTAGAGTTGCCAATCTGCCCAATTCCTCATAAAAAGTCTTTTTATTTTCATATTTATTTTTATTTGTGGGGTTGACAATGGTTCCAAAACTTAGATAATATCTTTCAGCTATACGTAGACAAATAGATTTAGAATATTTATAGTAACCAGACATGTTTAATAAAACTCAAGAAATGAGAATTGGGCCACAAAATAGAAATAATATATAATGTTTCCATGTTTTTCTATAATAATTTTATAAAAAATAAATGTAATTAGTCTAGGTTTTATGTAAATATATATGCTAAACATTTTAAAATTTTATAACTGTGGTGGTGACATGAGAACTTTTTAATATTATTAATTTAATTATATAATACTAAATAATACTAATTAATTTCGTATTTTTATAAACTTCATTTAGTAACAAAGCACACAAATAAAATAAGTATTATTATTAATAATATTATTATTATATTTATTATTATTATAGTTGTAAAAGTGTCAATTTAATTATATTTTACAAGCACTGGGAACTAAGGCCTTCTGCTTAAACGAAAACTACATCCACGTAATAGCTTGGAATTCGAACACGGATCCTCCTTGTTCAGTTGCCTAAAATATCTGGGCCACTTAGACCGCTCATCTACCGAGGACTGCCATAAACGAACTAATTAAACTATTTAAAGCAAGAAAATTGATTAAAGTAATAGGAAAATGATGCACACCGAGTTAACTTTAAAATAATCTGTAAGAATCGAAATTGAATAATTTTATTTAAGAAACTCAAGGTAAACATTTATTAGCCTATAATAAATCACTACAAAATTTCTAAGCAGATTATTTTCCACTCTCTAACATATCAGATATAAGATAGATTGTATTGTAAGTAACTAATTTATTTTAATTGCAAAATCACACGTGCAATCATGATTATGTGGCTGCCACTTTGTAAGTTCTTGCAGGAATCACAGGATCTCTCCCCCTCGAAGAAAGCACAAACCGGGAAATGATTCCTTCGTAATAATTATGATTTTTATTGGAGTTGGGCATCATCACACTGAAACACACTCACACTCACACACACACACTTACATTCCTTTTGTTTCCCTTTGAGTGGGTCCTTGCCCATGTGGTTAATCATTTTCTTCGGCCTCTTCTCGGCTTGTGCATTTTCTCATTACTTTTGCTCATTTCGACATTTCATTTCATTTCGTGTATGGCGAATGTGTAATGAACTCTGCCCACATACACCCACACAAACCACACGTATACACATATATGTACGTATATATATATACATATGTATATATAGAAGGGAACATGACGAACAAAGTGTGATATCGAAATTTCCCAAAGGATTCAACGCGACAGCCATATTTTTGCACGCCACGAAAAAGATTCCTTTTGGCTTTGGTTGTGGCTTCGGCACCAAGTTTCAGTGCGTGCTGGAGAAAAATGCGAGTAAAATAAATATATGTATATACATATACATCCAAGAAGTCGGAAGAATGCATAAAGAAAAGTTACTTACTTACATACTTTCCGGGTAGTATAATCAAGCGTAAAAATGCGAAATTAATCAACTTCGAAGAGTCGTGCTGGTTTGTATGTCTGTACGTACTCGTCTCAAGTTAACAACGCAGAAAAAATTGAATTAAAACTTTTTTTTTGCTCTTCTTCCCCGTTTTTGCACCCTTTTTATTTGGCTCTCTAAGTTAGGACTTTGCGTTTCGCGGTCCTTGTCCGTTTGGTCCTTTTCACTGTCGGAGCTGTTATTCAATTATGTATTTGCGCTTGTCCTGCAGTAAAAATTACAATCTACACGACAAGTCAACAGAATTATGAACACTCCTGGGCAGTAAAAAGTAAATAATAAAAAAATGTTACACAAAAAAAGAAGAAAAACAAGAAAAAAAAAGAAAAAGAAAATCGAGAATTTGAGAGAAAAGAACAAACTTTTCTGAGCGACATGAACAATATTTTTATTCGTCTGAATTTTTTTTCTCCCCAAAATGTTGCTTGAATTTTTCTTTGCTGGCTGAGCGGTAATTGCAACTGGCCTTGTCCTAAGGGAAATGTGAAACAATAAATGAAAATAAATGAATTTTTGTTAGCCGAATAGGCCAGCTGCCCGAAGGCCTGAATACCGTACCTTACGATACTGACGTCTCCATAAATTCCAAAAACCTCAAAAAATCACAAAAAAGAAAAAAATGAAACAAAACGCCACCGGAATGAACAGAAAAAATTGAATTAATAAATATACAAAGCCAGAGAATTAATTTAATGTTGGAGAAAATGCTCGATTCTGTTGCGGTTAACCATCAACTTTCAATATTTATCTTAACTTCATTTGTAAGACATTCAAAATGAAATGTCACACTTAACGGTTTGCTGTCAAAGTTCATTGCAAACTTGGTCCATGTAACCCTTTTAGCCATTGCCAACCAATTTTATGCCGTGTTAAAATCGAAAAGCAACTCACAAATGCGAAAAGACAATTTTCGACCAAGTCGAAAGCCATTTGATCAAAAATTAATGTGTATATACTCGTATATATGTAGTTGGAACATCTTGCAAACATTACGACATTATACGCGTGTCAACCGATGGATGAAGACGACGACAACGGGTTAAAGCAACAGCAAGGGGTAAAAAGATAGAAGGGCGGGGGGATAAAAGGTGAAGAAACTTAGACTAGGGGAAAAGCACCACGAAAATATGTATAAAACTTTGCGCAACTTTTGTACAGTGGAATTTATCAATAGAATTTCGATGCCAAGGAAGATACTGAACATATTCAAATAAATATTAGACCAGGAACTAACTTACCTGAAACTGTACACAAAACTGTAAAGATAGTGACATAATACTGATGAAAATCTGAATTTTTAATTAGGCAAAATAAAAGTTTAAAATTTAGATCTGTTTTTTTTTGCCGTATTTTATGCAAAATTCTCCAAAATCTTCTGTTTGGCACATTAAAAATCTAAGATATTTGAAATTCTTTTGTATGTCTTTACGATATAGCTAAGAATGAAAAGATTTAATTTATTTTGAATTTATTTTTTATAACAAATTAAATTTAAGTTTCAACAATTCACAATTCAATACAAACATTAAGCCACAAAATCTTTTTACTAAATATTATCGGTATATGGTAAAAAAAATCTAAAAAAAAAATTAATTTTATAGACAAAAAGTTAAACAATTTAAAAATATTTCCAAAAACCCATCACTCGATTAATATCTTAGACACTAACTAAGCACTAACTAAGTAAACTAAGTAAAGCTTAGAAATTAGAAATGGAAGTAAATATTTTCTATGATATATAAAGATATAGATAAGACTTACTTATCTTATAAAGTACTTGTTACTGTCACATTTTGTTTACTCTTCAGAATTCAAATCATTGCTGGTTTTTGCTCCACCGTGGATAACTTGGCCATAGGCATCACAAAACTTTTGGCCGTAAAAAATGTGACCCTTATGTCCTAGAGATCCAGTTAGTAACTGACAACCGTGGCTGTTGTTGCCGCAGCCAGCCGCAGAAAGTTTCCAAAGGTGACCCACCCAAATCCACAACCCCAACCAACCAAAAAAAAAAAAAAAAAAAAAAAAATACACACTTGACTGAAGATGGAGGCTGGCCGGACGACGACGCTGCTTAAATATTAATGCTCTGAGAGTCTGGGAGGAGACGAGCTGGGGCAGGCCATGAATAAATTTTTGGCTATGAATTTTCAATAGCCTCAACACAGTCACAATTCCACAGTTCCAAAGTTTTGCTGTAATTTTATACAGAATCAGGCTTTAAGTCCAACCGAAGGTGTCAACCACAAGAACCACAAAAACAAAATACCAGAGAGAAGAAATAACTAAAAAAAAAACACTGAAAAAGGGTCAATAGGAACTTGAAATTAATTTCATTTCGATGTGTGCTTCCGTTGCCATTGGCTATGACATCGCCCCACCTAGATCCATCCATTTGCTTTGGAGTCTGCGTGGGAATTTTTAAAAGCGCGACAGTAACAGGATGGAACTGGGTAAAACTGAAACTGGAAATGGAATTGTAGATGGAGGAGCTATACGTGCGTATGGCGCCAATTGCCAAATGACCACAAAAACAACAACAACAACACCCACACACTGTTGACCCAATAAATAGAAAGCCCTCGGGTTGGGGACTTAATCAAAAACCAAACCGGAAACAGTTCGTTTGTACGGCCCTCACGCAGCCATTGGGTTTGCACATTGCCCACTGATTTTATTTGCTTATCCAGGAGACTTTATGATGCTTTTATTTGATTTTTATGCCTGCTGCTATTTCCATTTCTGTAATTGAATTGTCATTGTCCTTGCTATGGGTCCGGGTATGACTTCGAGTCCATTTTCTGGTCCTGGTTGGTCGGCAACGCTTTGGCGGCATGTCCGAGGCATGTCAAAAATGGTTTTGCGCCTGATTGGCGTTCGGCAAACACCCAAAGGTATAGGCCAAAGTGAAGGACACATGTCCTGCACAAAAAGGGTTGCGGTCAGTGAAGTTTAGAAGTGTCCATTCATTGGCAAATTGGCGCAATTGATGTTTGTGTGACGAACTGACCAAAGGAGGGAAGGTAAATTGATAAAGTGAGTAAATAAAAGTGTCAAAAGACACATTGAGAGAGGGTGAAAACAATTGTGAAAAGTTTATAGAACTTTTACTTTTACTTTTAGTGCTGGTGTATTGACAGACAAGAGTCAGCAAATGCAATTTACGATTGAATATTTAGAATTGAAAACCAAATGTTTTAACCAAGTTCTTAAAGAGTTGAGTTAACGAATCTTTAAACTAGATAAGACGTTTTAAATTAATTAAAGAAACTAGAAACTTAAAGCAATCTCAGAAAGCTTTAATTTTTAAAACAAAAGATTTATATTATCAAATGTCTAATACCAATTTCAATGGTCTTGATTATAATTTTAAAAAAAATTGTTATGTCTATATAAGAGACTTTTTTAAAAATTTCATATAGCTGAAAAATTGGTAAACTAATTGATTTAATCTGAATAAAATTGGTATTTATATACATATATATATATATAGAAATGACTAGTTACGAATCTCCGTTTAAACTTAAGTTATGTATTCAAAAATTGCCATAAAGTATCGAGAAATTAGGATAGCTTAGGATAAAAACTTTCATATTTTCATACAATTTTCAATTCAGAACGGAAATATTTTTTTATCACCTATGGCGAATATTGAATATGATGATGCAGATTCCTCAATGTGATGGATTGCTATAGAGGAACTAACTAAGTTTATAAACTTTGGGAATTGTTTTTTAAACAGACAGTTGATTTTCAATATATACGACTAATGCACAAATGAAAAAAACGTTGTATTCTAGTTAAAAGTATTCCTTTTAAAGTCATACTTATACTTACATTTTTTCACTCTGATGCAAATGGTATACCTAACCTAAAATAAAATCTCCTCCCCATAC
Source organism: Drosophila sturtevanti (assembly GCA_018150375.1). Taxonomy (NCBI): domain Eukaryota; kingdom Metazoa; phylum Arthropoda; class Insecta; order Diptera; family Drosophilidae; genus Drosophila; species Drosophila sturtevanti. Next base: position 369,422 of record JAECWJ010000564.1, read on the forward strand.
GTTCTTTTATCCATGGTTTTGATGTCCATTTTGTGGACAATTTAAGCAGTTTTCATATTTAAAATTCCCAAAATGGCACTACGTGTGTACATAACCATAACATTTAATGGGAATTTGTGTCGATATTTCATGTGAAGATACTTTCAGCACAAAGCAATTTGCGCTGCATAAAAAGCCAAGTCAAGGATGTACATCCGTACATACATACATACATACATACATATATATGCACATATGTACATATATGTACATGTTTATCTATAAATTTTAAAGAAAACATTCGTTGAAAAGGGGTTACTTGTCTTGAAGGAACAACATCCCCGGTTCCTTTGGCAAATGTTTCAGTTAAACTTCCGCCGGATGTGCCATTAGGAGCGAAACAATACATTACAATACATACGATACGATACCCAATGCCATCTTCAATCCCACATGCAATTGAAAAGGAAAACATAATGGCATAATCGAATGATAATTTAATAAAGCCCAAAATGTGCCATCAACATTTGAATTGTGGGCCAAGACTTCCAATTCCACTTCGACTTTGACTTCGATTTTGCTGGTTAATTGAATCTTCAAGGCGTTTGGTTGGCTTGTTTTCGTTCTGCTCCATTCCTTGCCAGGAGGAATATGTTATTCATATCTCTGTATGCATCAGACATACACACACCCACACACACACACACGCACATATGTGTGTAAGTGTGTGCATAATCAGAATGAATGTTCAACGAGGGAATTGAAGAAACTTGTAAGGTAAATTCTGAAGAACAGACTGAAGAAGAATTCGTATGTACATTATTGTGGTAGAGTTAGTAATTCGCATTGACAAGCCAACATCGACGCGTGAACCCACACGCAGACAGACAGACAGGCAGTTAGACAATGGACGACTCACTAGACTCCATACTCACTCACTCACACACACACACATGAACACACACGCACAAGCACTTCCATTCCGTCCTGGAGTTATTGTTGTAGTTCTTCCACATGTACATCAATTCAATTTGCATGCATTCATGAATAATGCAATTTGAATGCAACCTTTAGGTTTACAAAATGGCAGAGTACTAAATTGACTTTGCGCACAAGAAGCAAATAATTTTAATGGACTTTGGTCTAAAATATTTATAACACATTATGCATCATACGGATATGTGCCTAAAAGTATGCAATCCTAAGATTTTAGCAATAATGAAGAGTAAGAGAGTGAACCGAAAACTATCCAATAAGCTTCTAATATGAAAATGTAATTGAATATAAAACGATGCTACACTAAGAATGTCTGGACTTGTGTCGGTCCTGATTTGGTACGAACTTAGTCACTTTTTATTTGTTATAATAGACAATCATAAATTGTAAATGCTGTGGAACACCCGATTACTTCTATAACGGACTATAACTAAACTGCGAATTAGCTAATTAGCAAATTATTATGTATTTATTCTTAGCATACTTTTAGGATGTACAAAGTTAACCGTTATCGTAAGGGCATCAGAAAATATGAAATGAAAAATGAAATAAACTGAAAGATATATATTTGGCAGAGATTATCCTTGCCCCTGTCAAGGAATAGTGGCCTACTTGAAACAGGACTTTTCTAGTTGCCGAATTCACATAGGGGTCCTTTATATATGTAAGAGATTGTTTTTGCTTCACACATACAAACTCTACAAATGTTCCCCAAACGACTGGTCAAAAATATAACTTTTAGGATTTTTCATGAAGAAAGTTGTGTATCAATAAAAAAACCAGTAAATAAATTAATCGAGAGGTCTTTCAGAACAATTTTTGATCATTTAAGGCTTACATACAATATTTTAATAGGAAAGTTATAGTTATAGTTACCTATTGAAATACATATCTGACAATAAACTGCAATTGTGCAAAAGTATCCTTGAAATTATTTCAACAAATAAAATAAAACTAAATTGACCACAATATAAAAACTGTTTCTCGGTTTTTTTTTTTTTGGTGAGTTACATTATTTCAAGCACATCTATTTGATACGAATGTGTAAATATTTACTCTGATAATGAATACCATGTGGTTCGCCCCCCATTCTCTATCTTTAGAATGACATGTAGCCTTCATTTAATGTCTAGGCAAATATAAGTATCTGAAATAAGTTACTCCTTGCCGCAATCCGCCACCACCAAAAGCAGCAGGAGTTGTGGCATCCACATGAAAATTGTAAACGAACCCGGACATTCAAATTGGCTAGCTCTGACCTGAGACGACCCGAACCCAAGACCAGGCTGTATGCGCATGACTTACGGGCGCAAACTCGTATTAAAAATAATATGCAAAGTGCGGGGACCTGTTGAGATTTTCACAATTCCCAAAACAAATAACATATTCACATATTGTTGCTGCTTGCTCCATGTTGTGGCATGTCCTCGTCCTGCTATGTGGCTGCTGCTGTTGCTTCTTCTGTTGGTCGTAGTCCTTTTTAAATATATACATATATATATATATATATATATATATATATATATTTTTTTTTTTTTTTGAGGGGCTGCTGCTTATGATTTATCATTGCCGACGCCAAAGTTATTTCCTCAAGATTAAAACGTCCATGGCCATGGAGTTGGGCTGCTAGCTGCTGGCTCAATGCTTTTAACTGTCGAGAATCCGCCTTTGCCCTCTTTACCGCCTGCTATTTCTCGTTCATTTACCTAATGTGACAACTTTAATTCGGTAGAAGAAATTTGTTAAGTGGCTTTCACATATATTTCATATTTTCAAGATGAACCTGACTCTGGATGAAATTGAAGTTGTATATACATACATATATTAGTATGTATGTACATACATACATATATGAAGAATGGGAAAATAAAATTCGAACATGAAAGTTGCTAATTCAAATAGAAACTTTCACAACCTCTCTGCGGATGGATAAGTTTCTGACAAAGTAAAAGTTTAGTATTAGCTCTCGTTGCAGAAACTGAAACTATAACTAAAACTAAAACGAAATTAGCCCGAAGGATGCCCAAAACTCTGCCAAAAACCGCAAACCGTACACATTATTAATAATATTTATGATTGAGTGACTGGGCAAATGTTTTGGAATGGAAATGGTCCATGGGGAAGTGTGAGTGTGAGTATGAATGAATGAGGGTAGAGTAGACATCTGCCTACTTTATGTAAGAAGTGTAAATTAAAGATTAGAAATGCTCTTATGGCCTCAATTTGAATATTTAATGTTAATGAACAAGTTGCAGCCGAATCCTAAATTGATAAACGGACAAAGAAAACAAAATACCTACTCGTAATTATAACAGAAATCCATTTTATAATGAATTTGAGTAATTTGATTATGAAAATTGGTCCGTTAAACAATTATTGTAACATTCTCTAACCTGTAACCTGTCCTCATAGAAATTGAATGATATCCTTTACAAGTGCAAATGACAATTTAGAACGAAGGTTGGTTAACTTGATATTTTGATTCGAACAAGAACTTTACATAGATACTATATCCAGATTTTGTTTTTATCTTTTGCAAGAGGAGTATATTATCTAGAGAAAAGAACTTGAGCCTGAGAGATTATTTCATATAACACCTTTTTCTATGTGGATGTCGAATTAATGCAAGCGTTCTCTGCGATTTTAAGTTTAAGTGTTAATATGTTGCACATTATTTGATTTTTACTGGTCATAGAAAAACACTATAACTCTTAGATCTTAAAGGAATAACTAGATATGTTAAACGATAAATTAATTGTTTTAAAGCAATTGTTATAAACTTAATTACGAACTTGACTTGAAATTGATGTAAGACATATTAAACAAGAACACAGTGGTTCAATTAACGAATTCTATGAGATCCTACTGAAAAGGACTTTTCATTTGAATCCCCAGCTTATTATTATAATTTAAACCAAGCGATATTGTAGACCCTTACACAGTATGAAGAATATTTTGCCGAAAGGATTTATTTGTATTTCAATAGAATTTATATGAAAAATCGGTTGGCTATAACATAAAGCTGTGGTACAAAAACTAATAGTGCCGTTATTTAGGTATTAGGATCAGCTCTTAAATCAAAAATACTCTCAACGGCACATACATATGTACTTCTTCAGTTATATCTAGGCAACCTTTATTGTTTAAAGTGCTCAAAATACGATCGAAAAATGGACTATACTTCGTCTTTAAAAAGAGACTCAAAATTTCGAATTTCGAATGACCGCTCCGTCAACGAGAGTATTTCCAAGACAATAATATGTGGGTTAAAGTCAATATCCTTTAAATACTTCACCAAAGGTTTTATTTATTGTCAGGACTATGTGGATATAGGCATGCTATTTGAACAGGGAGATAATCGATGAACTAACATTGTGATTGGTATCTCCTGATTCAATACATTTATTATCTACAATCTCTTTTGAAGTCTTTCTTTACAATCTGTCTGTCTGTATATTCAAGTATATCAGTTGGTTTCGGTATTTCCACTTGCATGTTCACACATCCATTAATCCGTTCCTCGAAAAGAAAGCGAAAACGTGAAACCCAAATGCAGTCACCTGGGAACAAAGGAATTTATGGCATAAAAAATGGATTTGCGATGTTTTCGTTGTGCAAATTAAATTTATTGCCGCAGATACTTATACTCCCCCCACACACACCCACAGACACACTCACACACACATGCCCATTGTTAGAGATGCCGTTGCCTCCCATTTAACGGATGGAAATGGAAAATTATGAAGCGACGTACCCAGAAAAAGACAAAACGCCATGCACGCCATGCTCGTGCCCACATAATAAATGTAACCTGCCTAAGTGGCAACACCAGAATACTAAAAAAAAAAAAAAAAATAAAACGCGAAGGGAAAATTGAAAATTAAAATAAAAAAAAAGAGAAAGAATAACAGGTGTGGGGAACGGAAACGGTAACTGGCAACTGCACGCCCTTTCAGTTTATTTGTTGCATTGCCTGACAATGAGACAACCACCAAGTATCCCCGCCCTTAAAACACGCCTCCACCCAACTCCAACCCCAACTCTAACCACTCGAGCCAACCTATCCATCCACCTACCAAAAACAGACTAAACGGAATAAGCGTTAATGCTTCGTTTGAATGAATTTTTGATTGCGTTGTTTACGATTGAATTTACTTCCTGGCCGGGGAATTTTCGCGTTTCTTTTTTTTCTTGTTTCTTTTTGTTTTTTTTTTTTTTGTTCTGGTTTTGTTTTGGGATGGAGCATAAATTTAGCTTGACTTTGTGGAATTTTGTGCAAATCCATGCTAAATTTTTTATGTACGCATTGTTTGGCCATGTTTTCACTTGTTATTATGTTTGTCATTCCGCGTTTCGGTTTTAGTTGTTGTTCCGCTTTTGTTTCCGTTCCCGTTCCCGTTCTTTTTCCCATTTAACTGTTGTTTACAGGCAACAGGGAAAAGTCTCTAAAGAGCCGATAATGTAAATTGCAAAATGGTCTTGCGAGTGTGTGATGCGGAAATGGGGAATGTATAAAGAAGGTGGAGGACTTTAAATATACTTCACATTCAATGAGGATTGGCAACGGGAATTCCAAATATGCGATTAAATAAGCGATAATTTCTGATATGAATAAATAAAGTGAATGTGAATGTGAATAAAAATGGGAAATGGAAAAGGCCTCACATTTTTCAAGCCTGATGATGTGCTATAATCTCATTATTGATCTCAATTTCTGGTGCAAACGAAATGTAACGGGAAACCAATTAATCTCCATCAAGCCTGAATACGTTTTTTCCTTGTTTCTTTTTTTTTTGTGCTCTACCTCTCTCTGCTGTTTGACTTTACCACCCAATCTCAAGGATCAAGTGACAAGACATTGACTGGATTAGTATGGAGAGCCGAACAGAGGTCCGAATCTGACATCTACGACTCCCTGGAGTGCAATCGGAAATGGACGCCAATGAAATAAATGCAAGTACGTTAAAAAATAGCAAAGACGAAAGGTCGCTTCATACCGCATTCCATCCAATTGTACGACGCGTCATCGGGTATGAGTAATGAGAACGGAAGGGCAGAAACAGGAGCAGCTACGGCTAGCTAACAAGAGGGTAAACGATTTTCCGGTTCAATCAGTTTTGATTTAAATTGCAATTATTAACTCGGATGCAGGGGAAAACTTCTCAACCAATATGTATGTATGTATATCCATTCAAAGGAGTCAAAGACTGGAGTTATGTACATATGTACATCAACATCTTATTAACTGCTCGAACTCTTCTACCAGCAGTAATTATTCCAATAATAATACTTCTTTTCTTTTTTGCGAAATAAAAAATTTAATTAATAAATACTTGAACAAAAAATCAAATTTTTTTCATAATCAAAGAAATTTTTCCGGATCCAAACCTAAGTTCTACCATATTTTCTATACTTTTATTTATACATATATTAAACGTTATAAACTATTTATATTTCACCTCTTATATATTTATAAGCAATAGTCATATTATGTTATTATAACATAATTATCATCAGTTTTTCGCGTAACCCGCACGAGTCAAAAGAATAGAGTAATTTTTAAACTATGTATGTATGGAACAAGAAATTTCTTATAACCGATGAAAAACAAACTCCCCTTTTTTAGTGTCAATAAGTTTTATAAACTTTCCCGTGACCTTCCATTGTAATTGGACTTAAGTGTATCACTCCAAATTCAATAGTTGCTAATTTTAATTAAAATTAAAGAAGTTTGATTTAGCTCTCTTGCCAAATGTGAAACCCATGTCCAAGAACAATTTTTTGGAATATACTTAAACCATACTTCTTTCATTGGTTAATTGATTGGATCTTTTATTGGTTAATTGATTGGTTCTTTGCTGTAGTTAATCTATTTTTTTAGGCTTGGCATTAGTTAGTTTTTGCTTTTTGTTAAACATCCTATTTAATGGCATTTTTGAACAGGCGCCACCATAATTATCATAAGGGTCTCGTTTTTCGTCGGTTCTTATCTGCCAAAATCTTATTGCTTCCGTAGATCTCTTAGCCATCATTTTGAACGCACGTAACATTCATATGATCAAGTTATGGCTTCACTTATTCGAGTCAATAAATCTTTTGTGTTTATCAACCATAATTTATTCAGAACATTGGAGGCAATGCTGGACTACAAACAAATGTAGACGCCTTGACAGACACATGGAAGCCTAAACCTAATCATAACAAGATTGCTTAAAATCTAGAAGAAAAAATCTTGTCACTAACTAAAGCCGCAAGCAAATATTTTGCCAGTCTTATCTAGCGAAGATGAAATTATGCCAATAAAAATGACGTGCGATCACTTTTCATTGTTATCATTTTTTGTTTTGGCCTCATCATCTATTTCTGTGCCCGCATCGGGATCCGCATTAAGTGGTTTTTTCTCCTCCGTTAGAGATTGCAGCTCTTTGAGATTAACATCGGGTAATGAAGCACAACAGCCGCTATTCCAGTGTTGAAGAGTCGAATCCGAAAACAGGACATATAAAATACCACTGCCAATTAACATGGCGGCAGTCACTTGGAAGACATGTTTCCAGGCCTCAATAGTTTGCTAAAAATCCAATTAAATTAGAAAATGCTTTCCAAAAACTAGAATTATTCTTGCTTACATTCCCTTGGGTCAGTAGACCCACAATGAGAGGTGAGATAAATCCTGGCATACCACCAATTGCTCCACTTACTCCCAACACTATGCCAGCATAATTTGGAGCCAAGTCCACAACGGAAGCCAATGGACCAGATGAAACAGCTCCATGAACCATTGTAGCTACAGTCACCAATATAATGGCAGCTGTTGAATTATAACCGAAATAGGCCAATGCCAATACCACCAAGCCCTTAAGAAGGCAACCTATATATCCCAAAAAAAATTAAAATGGAAAAATGAGGAATTACTTAGTGTTTTTTTTTTTTTTTCAAGTGAATATAATACTTACAAACAGCCGTGGCTAATTTACGGACATTGGTGCGACTCATCCGTTCAGTACGCAGTAGATAATCCGCAAGCATGGAAAAACCATAGGCAAACAGCATTCGCATTAAATGTGGAAGTCCAGAAAGAAAACCCGTCTACAATAAACCAAATTTGACTTATAAGCGAAGGAAAAAGTTAACTAACTTTTCCACTAACTCACCGCTTTAACGTCCCAGTGATGTATGATTCGGAAATATGTCGGACCATGAGTCATCAATGTAAAAAGACCCCAAATGCCACCCCACTGTGCCACCACATTCATCCATACAGGTCTAGAAGTTGCTATCTCCCGCCAAGGTGTAGGACCTGGATTAGTATTCTGGACGGATGCTCCAAGCGATTTTTCTATATAACGCCTCTCCGATTCGTCGATGCGTGGGTGCTCGGCTGGACTATCATATACCAAAAACTGCCATGAAATGAACCACAAAGTTCCAACAATTCCAGATACATAGTAAACACTCTCCCAACCGATTAAATCAATTATATAACCAAATATGGGATAAAACAAAGCCACGCCCACGGAACTCCCTAAGTAGGCACTGACAAATTTACTACGCTCATTAGGAGGAATCCATTTCGCTGTCATAACATGCATTGAAGGCCAAGCTAAGCCCTGCAATATAAAATATTATTCTTTTTAATAATCTGAATTGAGAGCCAAGTGAGAGCTTACCGTTACAAATCCTTGGAATACACGTAGCCACAGTAAGTAACTATAACCCAAATAAGATACAAGAGGTATGACGAAACAACAAAAGATTCCAATTCCATTTGACCAGCCAAAAATTAATTTCGTTCCATATTTTCGTGCCAAAATTCCTCCAGGAATTTGTAAAATCCAATGAGCCCAGAAAAAGGAACCCAATAGGGCGCCCTGTTGCTTCTCATTCCAATTAAAGCCCTCCTTCTCATATGGAATCTGCAAAAGTTTAGTCACATTATTTACAGGCTTTATATACATAAATTAAATTAAATTATGAATCATAAAAACAAAAAATTCTTTTAACTCACATGTGCCCAATCCAAAATTCCATGCTCCAATGACAATCTTTCCGGGCGAACAAAGTTCGTTACATTTGAACTATTGAGAGATATATTCACAGTTGGGGTTGTTGTCTTTCCTTTCGTTGCTAACATATCCACTATAGTGATATTCAGATTAATCCTTAGCATATAATTGACAATAAATCCAAAAAATGTCATATACCAGAGAACGGTACGAGCCTTGACTGTGGAATCCAACAAAAAAAATTAGGTGGATGGTTGAGGAAAATCAATTCTAATATACTGCATCTAACCAGAAACCAGAAAAAACCAAAGGGCATGTCTTATTTTGGCTACCACGAAGTCTGTATACACTTTAAAATTCTTTGCTGTCTTCACATACAAACCACTGGAACCACTCAAAGAGATTATAGTGTATTGTCTTCTATGCGTGACAAATTTTTGGCCCAAATTCATACAGGTTTTTCCATTTATAATTATATACTTCTAAGTGTATTAATCTAATATTGTCGACAATGATAAATTGCAATCGAAATTGAAGGCAGTCTGTGGTTTGTTTTGTTTTAATTGAAGATCTTGAGCCCGATTACATTGTAACAAAACTTGATTTACACTTGATCACAAAAAATTGTCGTGTACCTGCGGCCATTTTTCCTTGTTTTTAAATTGCTTATCTAACGTCACTCTTGAAGGTTACACATGGACCTGACTCTAGTCCGTTTACAGGATCGGTTGTTAAGCTAAAGACAGTGCGATCACCACCACAATGTCTGTTTGGGCTATTCCACTGCCCAGACTAGAATGCCAAATGCAATCCATTTGGATATCCAATACGGATGGCTACTGTCCGCCCGTTAACCACCCACATCTACACACACATCACAATGAACTGATAAGCATCTTTCGGGCTTTATGCTGCTTTAAGCTCATCTCGTAATCTCGCTCGGCATTTTACTGCACACAATGGATAGAGAAGCGGTCGGGGTGAGGGATACACAAGCAAGCTCGTTCCGACTAACGATCGGGTATGAACTGCGGTAAAAAAAAAAATAAGATAAATTTGCGAGTTGACTATCTTATTTTTATGACATGTCGTGTTCCCTTCTTTTTAGTCTCTTCATCTGTGGATATCCACTAATCTCTGTACAAGTTTTTGTTTAAGAGGCAAAAGGCAAGCACTAATATATGAGAGAAAGACATTTTTATGGCCAGGCCAAGTTAAGTTATAAAATAAAAAGAATTGGTCCTAATGTTAAATGAAAGTTATGTCGCGTTATGAATCTTAACCTTCAAATTAAGTCTATGGGAATTCTTAGTAAATTATTAAAAAACTGATAGAAATCTTATTTCTATATTTAGTACCCATAGGAAAAACCAAAGTATCGATCCATCGTTAAGAAAGATCCTAATTAACTAAGTCTATAATATATTGTCGTTGAGAAATTCTCTAAGACAGCTGACAATTACATCTTGCAAATAAAATAAAAAATATTTGGGGTGTAGGAAATCTAGTCCAACGGTTTGATCTTATTTAACATAAAATTAGGTTTTTCATATAATTTTTAAATGTTCTCGTTTTTTTTTTTGTATATATTTTTGTTGTATACATTGATAAATTCACTTTTGTTGCACTCGGAAAACTAAACATACAATTTTAAACAATAATTATTGTTATTGCTGTTTTACATTTTACATTGAGGATCGTTGCATGGCTCCTATGATGTACATACATATATACGAGAATCTTACGAAAACACGAGTAAATTAAAATCTAAAATATATATTTTTATATATATATATACGTATATATATATATATATGTTTAAAACAAGTTGTTTGCACACTGTTCCGACTGATTGTGAGCTTTGCTAACAGTTGTTGTGCGCATCTGCCGTCGTGGGGGACACATGAGTCGATGATGGGCGTGTGGCTTCCCACAGACGGCTTAATATTCATCCGACATTCTCATAGGACATGGCCGGACGATCTGAGCTTGGGGCAGAGCCAAATATTGTAGGCGGGTGATGTTGTTGCTGAGCTTGTTGTTGCTGTTGCTGATGCGGATGTTGCTGCTGTTGGTGTGGATTATGTGAGTGATGCTGTTGCGCCGACGTCTGCTCATTGCGCAACTGCGCCAGCGGGAACATTATATTATGTGCCATTTGCGGATGATGCAGATGCTGATCGTTTGGTGGTGGTGGTGGTGGTTGTTGATGGGCAGCATGTTGCTGCTGATGGGCCTGAGCAACCGCTTCCACATGCTTGCGTTGATCCTTATCAACAACACTTTCCTCATACTTTTTTTGGAGCTGAAAGAGCGGCAACTGTTGAGCGGTATGAAGAGATACCGCGGAGGAAGCAGAACCGGCGGATGACACAGCAACACGATCCACCTGGGATTGAGGTGAGGGTTCCTTTTCGCTTTTCTCATACTTTTTCTGCAACTGGTACATGCTGTGGGATAAGTGGGCCGCCGATGCAGAGCTACCGCTGCTAGAACCACTTGAACTTTGCTTTTGTGAAGAAGTAGAGGTCGAAGAAGAGGCGGAAGACTTTTCCGCTTTGACCGGGGACTTCTTTTGGTACTTTTTCAAAATTTGCATCAATTCAGACTTGACATCCAGGCGAATCTCTTCGGGTACCCGCTTGATCTCCTCGTACAGCGAAAGCAGAAAGAGTCTATCGGGATCCCGCTGTTTTCTCTTCTTATTCTTTTTGGGAAATGCATCCTGCATGAATTGAAGTAGCTTTTCCTCGAACGGCGACTCACGCGGAAGTGTTGAATTATTTCCATGTTGTCGCCTTAATAGATGCGGATGCAAGCTGCCATGAAAAGCCGGATGTTGAGGCATACCCGGATGTGCTTGTGTCCCACTGCTGCCGCTGACATGATCTCCTCCTACAGTCCCATTGTGGGATTGTTGCAACTGCCCTTGATAGGATCCTCCATTTGACGAGCCCGGAGCATCATTTGTCTCGCCATCCTGCCCGTGATGATCCTGTCCATGTGACTGAGGATCCTTGGGATGCTGCATATGTTGTTGTTGTTGCTGCTGGCCCGCAGCAGCTGTCAAAATGGCATCGCAAAAATGCTCCGGCACATAATCGAAACCAGACATAAAATTTTCCGGCTTTAGCTCACCATTCATTTCCTCATAAAAATATTCAGTGCCCACAATATCAATAATGTCATTATCCTCTTGATTTAATTCAATCCCGGGAGGTGGCGATCCTCCCGACAATTGACAACGCTTCAGTTCGGCTAATTTTTTCCTGGTGGTCAGACGCATGTCTCGCCAACACTGCAAGCAAATCCACAGATGATTGGTTATAATGATGCAACTTGTAAATATGGGAACTTACCTTTTTCCACTGTATGATAGTCTTTTTGGGTCCAATTGTATTCAATGCCGCTTGGATTTTTTCCCAATACCACTCCTTTTCCTTTTTGCCCTCCATGTACTTTGTTTCCCGCAGTAGTGTGATGAGCATTTTCTTCTGCGGCTTTGTCACTCGATCCTTTAAAGAAACAGATTTCAGAACCTTGAATTCACACGAACAAAAAATTTCAATCGGAATTTCCACATTCCTGGATGCGAATGAAATGGAGTGAGCACTCTAAGATCTAGAATATCACTTGCACAAATCTTGACCCCCACCTTGCCCTATTCAGCCTCAGCTGGAGTCCCAGTGTCTATCATTTTTTTTTATCTTACACACACAGAGACACAAAAACGCACACACACACACACACAGACGTACACACAAGTAAGGAAAAGCGATTTATTGTTGCATTCCTTACCATGGCGAGCTTGGTGAAATATCTACGTCGGCTGGAAATTTTGAAAGGTTGTCCTCCGGACTGGAGCCGCCTATTTCAAGAAGGAAATTTTTTGTATTTTTTTAGGAGACTCCGACTCTGTTTTAATTTTTCGCTGCCTCCTCCAACATTGTTGTGTACTTGTAGTTGTGTTGGTGTTTCTCTCTTCTACGTCCGTCAGTCGATTTGTCTCTGTCGGTCACGTCGTTTGACGCGCGCAGTGTGACCATTTTAAATAAACATCTGTCAGAAGATTTGAAATTGCGCGCATTTCCTAATCAACGATTGGTAACGGCCCTTTCAGTTTCAAATTGCTATAATTGTAAAATAAAAATATTAATTAAAACTTAAATTTGTAATAGTGGATCACTTTTAATTATCACTTTAAACTTTCAATCGGAAATTGTCAGAAATCATAAACGAGTATATTATACTACAAATTTTTGTTATGGATTGTTAATATTAGGTCATCAAAAAAGAACCGTAACAGCTTGTATTTAAATTGGGATTACAATAAACCTCATCCATTAAATGCTGAACTTTTGTTTTTCTTACACGATTAAGAAGTACAATAGAATACTTATTTTACCGATTTCCATTATAAAGATCTAATTATCCAGATTTTTATACCCTGTACCCATAGGGTAAAAGGGTGTATTAAAGTCTCCAAAATGTTTGTAACAGGCAGAAAGAAAATTTTCCGACCCCATAAAGTATGTATGTATACATATATATTCTTGATCAGCATCAACAGCCGAGTCCGTCTGTTTTGTACTGAAATGCCATGGGCAGTAGCGTCTGAAATGTGTGAGCGAGATAGCATGCGCACGTAACTTTGTACCGAATGATGCATTAGCACGCATTTCGTGTTTCGGTTTGTTCAGATAATCTTATGAAAAATTTTATTCCATTAATGAGGATTTCGAAGGAGTCTGATTTTATGACATATGTATCATTTTTTGGTACATGGTCGGCAGGGATGACTTGCTTACTTTATTTTATATTGAAACAAATATAAATAAATTTATTGTTTAAGCCAATTCTTAAATTTGACCATCTTTTTCTTCAAATTTTTTCTAATCACTTGATCTTCCGATTTTTCAACTCACAAAATAATCATCGTTTATTCATTGCCAAAGCACAAAAATTAAAATCTATAAAGATGATTTATTTTTTCAAATATGTATATGTATGTTTCAGATTAATTCTGTTTATCTGGACCAAATTTGTTTCTAGTGTGTCACCAATCTTTAAGCTTTGTTTTTGAGTTATCTCAATTCGGAATTCCGTTTACCGTTTACTTTATGACCCAACTAAAAATGTCAAAACGAAACGCTTTTGTGACCGATGCCAACTATGTATTTGTAATTTTTAATATCTTATATGCAAAGTAAATCCTGATTTACACAATATAAAATAACTAGACAATGATATTTTGCATAACTGTATAATACCTTATAGTATTTAAATAACTTGAGATTTAAAATGTATGATTTTATTCATAAGTTGGTTTAAAATAGATTTATACAAAATAATACAAAATGTCTAACTTTTATGTGCTGTGTTTCCCCGGCTGACCTGTCTCGTAACAGTGGACACACCCTCCTCAAATAGTGTGCGGAAGAGTACATTAGCATGATTGAAAAGGCCATCCTTTAAAGAAACAATCAAAAATTGAGAGTCGGTGAAATGCTCCTTCAGCATGGTGCCAATATTTTGAGTATGCGACATATCCAAGGCGGCATCAACTTCATCAAGGATATAAAGAGGGGCTGGAGAGAATTTAAGCATGGCTAAGACCAGCGACAGAGCGACTAGCGATTTCTGTCCACCAGACAGCTCACCCAAATTCTCTTTCCAAATGCCATTAAAACCAACTTTGATCTCCAGGCCGCTTAAAATTCCATTGGTCATAACAGGATTAAGGCGAGCCTGAGCACCTGGCAGAAGAGAACTGAAAATGCCACTAAAATTTTGTGTAACCTGAGTCCAGGCACGATTTAGTTGTCCCTGTTCTTCCTCGTCCATTTTGACAATAATATTCTTAATCTTTTCCTTGTCTTTGGCCACGATCTCGCGACGACGTTCAGTCTCTTTAAAATTCTCTTCCTCGCGCTCTAGAATCATAATAGCATTCATATTGAGGGTGCGTTCCATTTTGTCCTTCTTTTCCTGCATTTTGACCAACTTATTCCCGGCTTCTACAGGATCTTCTTTGCTGTAGTCATAGCGGGTGTTTTTAACTCCAAAAAAGCTTTTTTCTTCGGGAATCCAAGGATACTTGGCCTCCAGGGCATCCATGCGTTTCTTGGCCTCCTTTGCCTCTCCACTAATTTTGTTTTTTTCGTTCTCCCTTTTCTTTACCTCTAGCTCCAGTTCCTGATTGTGTTTCAGCAGCTTCTCCTTCCTTACCAACATGTGTCGCATTTCCTTGTTCTGGGCATTTAGCTGATCCTTTTGCGTCTTGATGGCTCTTTCAAGTTCGGCAACATCCGTAGCAGCAGTGGAACTATTTTGTTGCAGGGCCTGTAATTCAGCTTTGTATTTCTCAAGATCATCCACCATTGCTTGATGTTGATTTTTGGCTGTCTCAATTGATTTTTGCAATTCGCTTATTTCCAATTGTAACGTTTCGAATTCCTGTTCCCGCTTCTTCCAATTACTTTTCGATTTCTCCGCTCTTTGTTTGGCAGCCTTCAACTCATTTGTGGCCGACTTTAATTCCCGCTCTCGATAGCCCTTGGCATCAGCTAACTTGCTCTCAATGTCTTTGACCTTGGCTTGGGAACTCTTTTGTGTCTCACGGGCATCTGCAATCTGCTGCTCCAATCCTGTGATCTTCTCTTTCATCTCCTCTATCTCAGTTTGATTCTGCTGAAAAGTCGTCTGGGCTAATCGGCTTTTACACATGGTTAACTCATGCTGACGCATTTCCAGATTCTCCTTGATCTTGTTGTACGAATGGGCCACTTGTTCGATCGCCCTGTTGATATTTAAAAGTAGTTATAGCAGAAAAGAATAAAATTAAACTAGGATTTAATTACTTACCGCATTTGCTGCTCGACTTGCTGTAATTCATTTGCCTTCTGTTTGTATTCCTTTTCTATTTGCTTGATGGAATGCAATTCCTCTAAAACGTTTGCACCTTTAGGAGCAGCACCACCCGACATTGTACCATGTGGATCTACCACATCTCCTTCCAGAGTAACAGATCGACAATTAATACGCGGATCATAGCTTAGCGCTTTAGCCACATCAAGATTCTTGCATATAAGGGTGCTCCCGAATACATATTTCATCACTGGATCAAAGTAATCATCGTATTGGATGAGGGAGAGAGCCCACTCGGCATTCTCTCTGCCAACTTTTTGTTGAGCATACTCAACTACTCCTCGACTAAGGCAACCCGATGAGATTTTATTGATGGGAATCATGCACACACGTTTCTGAAGATTACCACGTTGCAAAATTTTTTTACTGGTCACATCATCATCCGTAACAAAGTTGAACAACTAAAACAGGAGGTAAAGAATATGGTTTTATCTTAAAACTCACGAAAACATTAATATTTACTCACCGAGCCGCCAGCCGTCGTTACCAAAGCCATAGAATTGTTCATGTCTTTCACCTGAAACAATTTTCCCACCATGCCTCTCACTTTTTTCCTATTGAAATTTGGTTCGGGATCTTGATATACCAGATCGAACCTTGCTGCATCAGATCTATCCAAATTTCTCTTGATTACTCGCAATTCTTCTTGTAACTGCTGACGACGATCCCGCAACTCCTCAAACTGACCACCCTCATAATTTACTTCACCCAGTTGACGTTCGAGGTGTTTAATTTCCACTTGCAGCTGATCAAGGAGACGTTTATCCTTCTCATAGGCAGCATCGTTCGTTTGAGTTTCGCTCTGCCGTTCCTTTAAGAGGGTTCGAGTGTGACGGAGTTCCATTTCGGATGTTTTAATCGTTGTCTGGGATTCACTAAACTGTTGCTTCGCCACTGGTGGAATAAGAGAAATATATCTGTTAAGGATATTCAGAGAGACAAGTATCCATTTCTTTACCTATTAACTGTTCTTGCAGGGTGGAAGCCTGCCCGTCTTCATTAGTTGACAAACCCTGGGATATGGCCTCCAGTTTTGCTTTTGCATCTTCATAGGCCTTTGAGTCGTTTGCGTCTGCGTCCTTAAGGCCTTGAAACTCTTCGCCAACCTGGGACATGGTGGCTTCCTTTTTTTGTAAGGCGCGCTGATCATCAGCTATGCTTTTGCTGGCTAAGCGGATCTTTTTCTCTTCCTGCTCTATGGTGCCCTGAGCGGCTTTCAAACTGCCAGAAGCAGTTGCTTCCACAGCCCGCTTTGCTGTTAGTTCTGCCTCCAAGCCTTTGAGGCTTCCACCCATTTGTTCATCAATCTTTTGCTGCATTTCTTGCACAGAAGTGTCAATTGTCTCAATTTCTTCAATATTCTTGGTGAGCGACGATTGACAATTGGCAATTTTTGAATCTATCTTTTGTCCACTGGTTTCGACAGATTGCAGGGCATCCAATTGCTTTAAATATTTGGCTGATATGTGAATTCTGACCAGAAACTCAATATCTCGGCATGTTTTTTGGTATTCCTGATACGCAGAACGTTCCTGCCTAAGTTTAACCAACTTTGGCAAAATCTCCTCATCCAATAAAACTGTAGTTTCACGTACTTTCCCCTCTTTTTTCTCAATTAGATTTTTGGTAGCATCCCGCTTGGTTTTGTAAATGCTTGTACCAGCCGCTTCCTCCACCATGGAGAGAACCTGAGAAGATAATGACATGCATTTAATACAATTCCATTTTTATTCTACTTTTTCCCTTACCTCCTTGGGTTTCATGTTAAGGACTTGCTGAATTTTTCCCTGCATAATAAGGAAATTCGGATTGTTCACATTTAGTTGAATGGAGCAGAAGAAATCTTGGACTTTTTTATTTTGCACTAACTTTCCATTTATGAGGAACTTATTCTTGCCACCCACTGCCACTTGGCGGGTTACTGATATATCTCGACATTTTTCATACCCTTGAGGACATTGGGATGCATTTGTGTTGTCAAAGACAATGGTCACTGTGGCTCTGGTGATGCCCGCCTGGCCATTTTTATATACCAAATCCTGCAAAGCTGAGGCTCGAACCTAATATGGAAATATAAATAAGGACGTTTAGTATTACTATCATTTAAGAGTGATAATTCGTTTTATGCTTACATTCTGCAAATTACTAATGCCCAGCACAAAACAAATGGCATCGAGAATGTTGGATTTGCCCGAACCATTTAAGCCCGTAATCGCTGTAAATTCACGATCAAATCCCTCGATCACTGTGCGCCGGCCATAGGATTTGAATCCATCCAGCACCAGCTGCTTCACATACATTTCGCATTAATTCAAAACTATCCAAGTTAAGTTACAACTTTAATGCCGCCAAATACTGATGCTGACGCCAGACACAAGCCCAACAATTTCGATATGAATTCCTATCGATACAAAGGACGCAACCCTGCAGCGCTGCCATACCAGCATACAAAAATACATAGAGCTGCCACATAAAACGACTTTTTCGTTTCAAATTTCTATGCTTATTAAACCCTTTCAGTCTTTATTTTAATGTCAATTTAATTTAGAGCTTTGCTCTTAAGGACTCATAACACTTTCTGTTATAGCGCTTATACATGCTGCGCCAGAATTCCATACGTTCCGCATCTGGATTACGATCCATTAGGCATTCTTTGTCGATCAACAAAAAGTCCAATTCAAAAGGCTTGTCCCGTTGAGGTTTCTCGACTGGCTTCCATATCTCCGAAGGCTTACCATAATGAGCGAAGTTTGCCCACATTTTACAAAGGTTTTGCGACACTGCCAAATCAGACGGTTCATGTGGCGTCTGATCTCCATGCATTTGAAAAATATAGGAAATATCATCAGCATGCGCTACTCCTCGTAATAGATCGTTTTGGAAGACTTTTTTATATAGATTCCGCCCGCCAACATAGTCCAAGCGATAAAAGTAAAGCGGTGATTCCGTTTGGCAATTGGCATGAATCTCAGCTGCGTGCTGCATGTCCATGGTGAAGTAGTAGTCCGAAGACAAATTCACTAAATTATTGAGATGCTCTTCAGTCAATCTTTGACCACTGAAAAAGAAATCTCGAATGTCAGCAGCTGCTGCAAACGCTGCTGGATCACTGGACTCCTTGACCAAATTGCGAGGAACTAGCCGAGCCAAATCTTTGTCTAAATCATCTAATTTTTTTTTGGCTGACGGAATCATGGCCATTCCTTCTCCAGAATTATATCCCATAATCATGGGCATAGAGCCTAAAATCTCCCTATGAAGCATCAGATCAAGAATATCCCTATTTATGAAGCTATCAGGACTATGAGACGACTCCACAACAGGCTTAAAAGTGTAAGCTAAGTAACGACGACGCTCTTCTGCCGTCAAAACGGCAACTGTTTTAGCTCCAATGCTTAATGGAGTCACCTTTTCGGATTGCAGAAACTCTATAAGCTTTTTTGAGTTGTTCAAAACAGATTCATTTGCTCCTAATAGTTCGGCCAGGCGGCGGGTTTTATACTCTGGTTGGTTTTGGAAAACCCATTCCATGTTACCTGTTCCACTCTGCATGATGGCCTTGTGGAACAGTTTGTTGGCATGTTTAGCAAATGTGTGCAAATGGATGGCGGATGCACCGGCACTCTCACCAAAAAGCGTTACATTTTGAGGATCTCCATTAAAATTGGTAATATTTTCATTTATCCATTGGAGAGCTAGGCGTTGATCCTTAAGTCCGGCATTTCCAAAGATTCCCTCCTCCGGTAAACTTAGAAAACCCAAAGCACCCAAACGATAGTTTATTGTAACGACTATGACGTCCTGTTCCATAAGATGCACTGGAAAGTGACTAAAATATATGACGTATTAGAGATATAAAGTCCACCAATATTATTTTTGAGGACCACTTACTAGTCACTGTTGCCATTGCCAAAACAAAATCCTCCTCCATGAATCCACACCATGACTGGCAAGGGTGAACTCGATCTCCTCCTTTTGGGTTTAAACACATTGAGGAACAGACAGTTTTCGGATCCAACTACCTCAAGTGTCAATGGATCCTTTTGGTGGGATACATCACGATGCCGACTGCAGTCCAATTCATGCTCCCGAAAGCGCTCCAATGGCACTGGACTCTGAAATGCGTAAGAATATTAATCCGAATCTAAAAGATTGCTTTAACTTCGGGATAACTTACTCGGAACCTCAGTTCTCCAACAGGTGGTTGCGCATACGGCACACCCAGGAATCTTTCAAACTCCAAGCCATTAGACGATTTGTGCTCTTCGCCAACCACAATGCCTTGTTTAACAGGCACTTTTACCTTCGAAATCTGTTAAATTTATTAATATAATTTATATGTATGTTTAATTACTTAATTATTTTATGTTTACGATCCAGCTGTTGTAAAGTCTTAAATAATTCCTGCCATAACATCTGGTCTGCTGAATTACGCTGCTCAACATTGCGGGATTAACAAATCTTATGGAGCCTCTATTGCTGTTACACGCTACTAATAAAAAAACAGACTCAATGTCATGGACTTTGGAAGCGACAGCAAACACGAAACAGCTGTTTTACAATTAACCCTCCAATGGTGCAGGTAATGGATTTTTTTCCTATAACCTAATAAAAGATTTTATGCAATTAAACATTTGATGAAAATCGGCAAATACTATATTTTTTGTTTTTTTTATCAATATAATTAGCATTTAATTTTATGCCGAAGCATTTGCTAATATGTAATAAGATGAATATACTCGTAGAAGAGTAATGTAATTGTGTCGTAACTTTTAACTCATAATTAAATTTTCAAAAATCAGTTGAAAAGCAAAAGCTTAGTTTATAAATGGAATTTTATAATCGAATTGTTGGCATTATAAAGAAGTTTACTCTCTAAAAAGATATAAAATAAAACAGATCCTAAAATATGTACATATCATTATAACTTGTATTCAATCCTTGACTTTGGCAAATCTCTATCACAAAGAAGACAATGAGTTTAAAAATAAAGAACTTGTTGCAACTCACCTTTTGATCAAAAAAGTAAGCATCGGAATTCCAATTCACCAGGCGCCCGATTTTTCGTATTTTCCCCGCTTTCATAGTTTTTTTTTGCTGTAGTTATAGCGGGTGTTCTTAAGGCTATAAAAGATTTCTTTTTCAAGGAAACTCGGCATCTAGGACATTGATTGGCTTCACTGGGCTCTCCGCTTGTTTGTCGTTTTACTTGTTACCTTTTAGTATCATCACACTGGGTCTTTAGCTATGGAAATGAATTTAATTATCCTAAGTAAGATAATACATAATTAAAATCTTGGAGTTTCCTCAACTGGTTGCTGACGAATTTGGTCCATAGGATCCAAATGAAGCGAAACTAACTCATTGTTTTCGACTATACTTAGTCTTTATTGCAATAGTACCTTATAGACAGTGAAATCGATAGTAGTGGGTATTAAGTAAGTCGTAATAAGTGACTCGGAGCTCCAGAACAAAGAATTTTTTAGGTGCCAATATGCATAAATGTCTTTGAACAGTGGAAGTTTTTGGCGTTCCCTAAAATATAATAAATATCCTATTTGGATCTACGTCATACTAATCTCTGCATTCCGCGCATCTAAACAAAATTTTGTTAAATTAAAAAAAATATTAACAAAAAGTGTGAGTTTAAAAATACCGCGAAAAGGATCGATGCTTTGCTCTAAAAACTTCGATTTTGCCAAACATTTTTATCGATAGCGATGACACGCAGCGCTGCCATACTAACGCTGCAACACAAAACGATTTTTTCGTTTAAAATCTTTGCTTACTGGACACTTTCCAAGTCTTTATTTTAATATCAAGAGGATTTAGAGCTTCGCCCTTAAAGACTCATAACACTTTGTGTTATAGCGCTTATACATACTGCGCCAGAATTCCATACGTTCCGCATTTGGATTACGATCCATTCGGCATTCTTTGTCGATCAACAAAAAGTCCAATTCAAAAGGCTGGCCCCTTTGAGGTTTCTCGACTGGTTTCCATATCTCCGAAGGTTTGCCATAACGAGCGAAGTTTGCCCACATTTTACAAAGATTTTGCGACACTGCCAAATCAGACGGTTCATGTGGCGTCTGATCTCCATGCATTTGAAAAATATAGGAAATATCATCAGCATGCGCTACTCCTCGTAATTGATCGTTTTGGAAGACTTTTTTATATAGATTCCGCTCGCCAACATAGTCCAAGCGATAAAAGTAAAGCGGTGATTCCGTTTGGCAATTGGCATGAATCTCAGCTGCGTGCTGCATGTCCATGGTGAAATGGTAGTCTGAGAATAAGTCCACTAGATTATTGAGATGCTCTTCAGTCAATTTCTGGCCACTGAAATAGAAATCTCGAATGTCAGCAGCTGCTGCAAGTGCTGCCGGATCTCTGGGCTCCTTGACCAGATTGCGTGGAACTAGCCGAGCCAAATCTTTGTCTAAGCCATCTAATTTTTTTTTGGCTGCCGTTATCATGGCCATTCCTTCTCCAGAATTGTATCCCATAATCATGGGCATGGAACCTAAAATGTTCCTTTCGTACATCAGATGCAGAATATCCTGATCTATAAAGCTATCAGGACAATGAGACGCCTCCACAACGGGCTTAAAGGTGAAGGGTAAATGACGACGACGCTCATCTGGCGTCAAAACGGCCATTGTATTGGCTCCTATGCTTAATGGAGTCACCTTTTCAGATTGGAGAAACTCTATAAGCGTTTTTGAGTCGTTCAAAACAGATTCATTTGCTCCTAATAGCTCGGCCAGGCGGCGGGTTTTATACTCTGGTTGGTTTTGGAAAACCCATTCCATGTTACCTGTTCCACTCTGCATGATGGCCTTGTGGAACAGTTTGTTGGCATGTTTAGCAAATGTGTGCAGATGGACGGCGGCTCCACCGGCACTCTCACCAAAAAGCGTTACATTTTGAGGATCTCCATTAAAATTGGCAATATTTTCATTAATCCATTGGAGAGCTAAGCGTTGATCCTTAAGTCCGGCATTTCCAAAGATTCCCTCCTCCGGTAAACTTAGAAAACCCAAAGCACCCAAACGATAGTTTATTGTAACGACTATGACGTCCTGTTCCATAAGATGCACTGGAAAATGACTAAAATATATGACATAATAGAAAGTCCATCAATATCATTTTTGGCCCACTTACAAGTCACTGTTGCCATTGCCAAACCAAAATCCTCCTCCATGAATCCACACCATGACTGGCAAGGGTGAACTCGAACTCTTTCTTTTGGGTTTAAACACATTAAGGAACAGACAATTTTCGGAACCAACTACTTCAAGGGTAAACGGATCCTTTTGATGGGATACATCACGATGCCGACTGCAGTCCAATTCATGCTCCTGAAAGCGCTCCAATGGCACTGGACTCTGAAATGCGTAGGAATATTAATCGGAATCTAAAAGATTGCTTTAACTTCGGAATAACTTACTCGGAACCTCAGTTCTCCAACAGGTGGTTGCGCATACGGCACACCCAGGAATCTTTCAAACTCCAAGCCATTAGACGATTTGTGCTCTTCGCCAACCACAATGCCTTGTTTAACAGGCACTTTTACCTTCGAAATCTGTTAAATTTATTAATATAATTTATATGTTTTATTACTTAATTATTTCATGTATAGTTTACATTCATGCTGTTGTAAAACCTTAAATAATTCCTGCCACAATTTCTGGCCTGCAGAATTAAGCTGGCCAACATTGCAAGATTAACTAATCTTATCGAGTTTCTGCTGTAATTACACGCTGCTAATACAAAAAAAAACCAGATTTAATGCGATGGACTTTGGAAGCGGCAGCAAACACAAAACAGCTGATTCCCAATTAACCCTCCAATGGTCCAAAGGTAAAATGTTTACCAAAGTACAAAGAAGACTGGATAAATAAAAATAAAATGTGAGAAGTATTAAAAGTTTGTTTCTGTTAATTTAATTATGCGTTCGTTTTGAATTCACTCTATTTTTACCAGCCAAATCAAATGATCATTTAATTATTTGATGAAACATTTTGGTCACATAGTGATTTGTATTAACCTATTTTAAGAAGATAATTCTTAAAATTAAATTCTCAATGAAAATTAAAACACAGACAGAAACGTAAAATATAAAACAAAAATCCGGTTTTAATATGAAAAGCAAAAATTGACTTAAATACTTAATAAAATATTTGAGGTATAACTTAATTTGTAACTGAACATTCCTATAACGACTTTACGTATGTATGTACATGTTGTCTAGGTATGACGAGGTTCTTTATAGATTATGAAACGTATATAAAGCGAAATACTCATATTTAGTAGATTATCATTAAATAAAATAATAAACTATATATACATATATACACAGATATTTTTATATATGGCATTTTATGTTTGTTTAGCCAAAATCACCTTCCACAAAGTACTTCAAGAGAAAACTCTTCTATACCTTAGTAATGTACACTCACTTCAGCAAAGACTGTACAATTGTTCTGATGCAACTCCAACAAAAATTCTTTTCAATGATATGGGACATTTTATACTTGATATCCAATTTAAAGATATTTTTTTGGATTGTCTATTTAAGAAACCCCCTCAAAAGACTTTGTATTTAAAGAATTTCCATTCCCATTTCAAAATAAAAACGCAATATCAATTTACACATTTATAGTTACATTTAAAATGTTTCTAAGTTTTATTTGACTAGTTCCATTGCATAAACATTTAATACAAGTTCATTTATGGTTTGTGGTTTTCCAATTATTTTCTTTGTGTTTCTGTGGAGTTTTGTTTCTGTTTTTGCTTTTTTTTTTTTTTTTTTTTGTTGAACTTTCTATGATATAGCCTCCAATGGTCGAACTTACCATTTGAAGTTGAAAAAATTGGTGTTTTAGTCAGTTAGACAAGGGGATCCTTGACAACTTGAAGAAAGGTTTGAGCTTTTTTCATCTTCAAACTGTATAATAAGCTCACCATTGCGGGCCATAAGCACAGATTAAATAAGTTCTGTACGGGTTGGTTTTTGTTTTACATATGAATTTTAGGTAAGGAAAGGTGGGTGTGTAATATATATATATAATAATAATAATAATAGAAATATAATAGTAATTGTAATTAACTTTAGTTCTTTAAGCATACCTATATTTCACACCAAAAAGTTGAAAACATTTACACTTATGTACATACATACATGCTGCACACACTATTCAATTAATATTCTTTTTTGGTTTTTTTTTTTGTTTTGTTTTTGCATTATTTTCTCGTTTTGTTTTTGCTGTTTTTAATGGTTTTTTGATTTTCTTTTTTGTTGTTTTGTTTTTTGTTTTTTTTTTTACACACACAGACATTCAAACACATAATAAACATTTATATTGTATAATGTATATGTATATGGGTTTTCTTTATATGTATGTATAGGTATAGGTATAGTATGTGGTAATAGGTAATTAATTTATTTAGCCAAACATCGAGAGCATCTACTCCTGTGGGATGTTGTCTAATTCTGTATTTAGAGTTAAGTTCGAGACTCTTTTAGCCATGGTTTGTTTTGTTGTTTTTGTTGATGTTGTTGGTTGTTGCTTGTGGGACTTTACATTAAAAATAAGGGTAAAAAAAATTTGATTTGTTCACAAATATATATATATATACGTTTCTTTTTTTTTTGTTTTTGTTTTGTTTTTGTTTTTCTTTCATAATATGTAAATTGGTGTTTTACTCTTCTCTATCATTCTTCTTAATCTTCGTCATCGGTATAAATCTGATTGGATTCAACTTTATAGCAAAAAATAAACAGGGCGGGGGTTCTGTTTTAAAACCTCCTTAGCGCCAATGTCCTTTTCATATAGAGACAAATGGCGCGATGTATTAACTCGTATTGTTCCGAGTTCTGGACCATGCCGCCACGTTGCAGCCTAAGATTGCACACAATGCCCAGGACGTCGACAAAGATTTCCGGCATCTTGCATAACTTGTCAAAAGTGGCCGGCTCCTCTTGCACAATGCGCTTAATGTAGCGTATGGTGTTACAGGTAAAACTACTATCGCTATCTTCGTGATCAATATCTGGATCATGATCAAAATCACTAATACCTAATGCCTTTGCCGGCATGCTAGTGAGAGAGTAGGCCAGAGATTGCCTCAATTGTCGTACTGCATTCAAAATGGCTGTAAAACAGCCAGTACGCCCGATTCCAGCCGAGCAATGAATAACCGGCAATGGTTGCACGGCATTAAAAATATCCTGCTGATAGATATCCATGCGTTGAGCCTCCAAATGAGCATTGGGTGTGGAAGTGCTTCTCTCATCATAAGTATCAAACTCCGATTCGCATTTACCCAAATTGAGAACATGCAGGCATGTATCCAGCAGTGTATTAATATCCCTTGGCGAATGATGATCCGGCCAATCGGGATACCAATAATGATAACAACAAATCTTCTGCAAATGATAACACCAACTGTGCGGCACATGGATGCAATAGATGATTACAAATTTACGCACCGAATAGCCATTACGCTTCACAATGCCAACATTTTTCACTAAAAAGAAATTGCTATTTGCTGGCAATGTCTTTGCCAAATCCTCATCCAGCGTTACCTTCAACGACTCAATGCCAATATGATGTCGATTATTGACTAAATCCAATCCTCCATCCAATACAACGTTAATAGTACCCAACGATGGTCCATCTCCATTTGCTGGCATTCTCAAATGCTCCTCAAAATATTCTCGGGCAGGAGCGCTCAATTTAAAGACTTCACATTTGGCGGCCACCGCAAAAATCTCATTCAACTCAATTGGAAAATAGATGGCACATTTCTGACGATTCGTTTCTGTGAAATTGGTCAGCATAATGATTTTCTGAAAGTACTGCTGGAGTATGTGCGTCTTGTCCATATGGGGACTACTACTACTGCCACCATCAATGCATCTTCGTATATAGCGTTGAGTATTCTGATATATCATTAACCAAAATTCATATATCGTATTCGGCAGAGGACCTTGGGTAGCTATATAACACTTGGAAACATAATCAGGGCCCTGGAATAATGATAAAAAAAAACCCCGATAAATAGATAGGATTAATCTGGAAATGATATATTCATTATATACTTACCTTGATATAATTGGCATTGATGTAGGGTGGCACATCCTCGTGGACAGCAAGCGTTAAATTGATATTCGTTCTTGGTAGATCTTCCTGACCCAATAGACTCTTCAGTTCGCTTGATTCACTTTCGAGCATTACACGGGAATGCTCATTGGGTAGAATCGTTTTATAACGATTCTTTGTCTGCGATCCAAATACCATGGGCTTCTCTTGATGATTCAGTGGCAAATCCCAGAACTCTTTATGCAATTCTCGAAATATTCGCTTCTGTTCTGCCTCCTCCAGTTGGGCCATGGGCTGGATCTGGGACATACGTTGGACCACTGCCTGATAGGCTGTTAACAATTCATTATCCTCGGAACTGGGAGGTATACTATATGTGGGAGTGTCCGTTAAACGTTCATTAAGCGACACCATTGGCTGTGGCTTATTGACCTGATAGCTATGATCGAACACATAGTTCAATCGGATCAAATCCATTTGATTTAATGGATTGGATGCACTCTGAAGCATTTGTATGCTGGCCAAATATATTTTAAATTCCTCGCTGGTGGTTTGTGGTGAAAGTGGGCGTGTCATGATATTGCGTACGCCTACGGCGCCGGCGCAAGTGCAAACGATTGGTTCCCGGGCAGCGGCATTCTCTGGAGGATTACTTGGCTGCAGATCAGAGGCGGATCCAAAAAATTGTTGATTAACTTTGTTGTTGTTGTTGCTGCTGCTGCTGCTGCTGTTGGAGTTAGTATTAAGATTCTCGGTGCTAAAGAATTTCCGTTGCGCCTGGGTAGAAGCGGCACAATTACAAACCACCGACACCTTTGCATGAACATCCTGAATTGGAATGCTCGTTGTGGTTAGATCGCCACCACCAAGAATGCTACCCATATTGAGAGTTAAACTCTGATTGGAACCACGACGTTCAAGTAGACCACGTTTGGGTGTGGGCACATTAGATACTGAAGCTGATCCCGAACCAGATCCCGTTGAGTTGGTACGCATCCCAAGCCTATGATATTTCTCAGCTGTCAGCATCATTGATGAATTCAAATCCCCGCAAGATGTTGTCGTATGACCCTTGAGTGTAATGCTATGATTCGATCCACGACGCCGGAAGAGACCCTGACGACTTCCCTGACTGGTCAAATGCTGATGCGATTGCTGATGACTTGGACCAACTGGAAGCTGAGTGGCCTCGAGATTGCAACTGGATTTGGAGTTCAGAATGGAACCCAAACTATAATTCGAGATGCTTAGGCCACTGTTCATTAGATTGCCGCAGGAGCTGTGCAGATTGAGAGTCAGACTATGATTGGATCCACGACGCTGCAGAAGATTCATCGACGAACTGGAAACGGTTGTGGATTTTGGTATGGGCAAATCCATAGATTTTTGTTTAAATGGAGACTCCTGCTTAACCATATTCGCCGAGGATGCAGAGCTAGTGGAATTGGTGGACGAGAACTCCACCAGAGTTAGGCATTCAGGTAAAGTTTTTAGATTCGTACTGGACGCATGGAGCAATTGATGCGGATGTTTGTGGGCACTGCGAGGGGCCAAATTGGCTCCCAAACCAAATTTGGAACTGCTGTCCACACTGGAGGCGGATTTCAATTCGGCGGCACTTCTTTGGGGCGAATCACTGCTCAATTCGGAAGAGTCCAATGAACTTTGAGCTGTTGTGGCCACTTGGTAGGGATTTTGCTTACGATGATAGGTTAGCCAATCGGAAGAGTTATTTAAACTTAAGCCCGGGGATTTGCGACGCATGGAGCGTCTTTGGGCGGGATTCGAGGAACTAGCTTGTAGACTATGGAGGGATGTAGAGAGCAGACCAGAGGCGGCGGGTTGCGGCAAATGATGGGCATGATGATGTGAGCCACTGCTGGCAGATGGATCCATATCCTCGCAACTGCCATGAGATTCAGTTATATTGTGGACCACTATGGATAACTCGGATTCATTGGCCGCAGAGTCCAAGGAACGGGCCTTCTCTTTGGTACTCTTGATAGTTGGAGTTTTGGGCTTTGTAAGAGGCGACACCTGATGGGTTGATGACTTGATAGGTACATCGGTGATGCGTATGGTGAGATTATTCTTATTCTTTCGATTTTTACGTCCCTCTTGCAACTGGAGTTGAGGCATGACCAATACAACTTCGGCGGTAGCATGATCATCCAATGAAGATGGCATCTCCTCTGGCTGATGCTGCTGCACCACATGATCGATTTCGGGAAATCGAAAAAAATTTCCATTCTTGTAACCAGCCGAATTAATGATATTTAATGGGGAACCGGATACATTTAAATTATTGATGGAGGCCAGCAATTTGGGTGAAAAGTGTCCGGAAGTGGCTGTGGGCTCATCTTTAAACAATATTGTTGGTGAGTTATGTTCACTTTTTGACAAAAACAAACTAATGTCCTGATCATTTTCATCCTGACCCTTAGGTATGGTGTTCTCCTTATCCTTGCCACGCTCCTCCGTACTGCTGCTACCGCTGCCGCTGCCACTGCCACTGCTGCTACTGGTACTTGTAATATGGGGCGAACAGGATCTACGATCATAGAGGGAGAAACGTTTAAATCTCCGACTTAGCGTGGGGGATTGTATGGATTGATGGAGATTAGGTGGCGGGGGATGGGCTATTGTGAACTGTTTTGGTGTGTAACAGCGGGCA
This sequence comes from Drosophila sturtevanti, assembly GCA_018150375.1. Taxonomy (NCBI): domain Eukaryota; kingdom Metazoa; phylum Arthropoda; class Insecta; order Diptera; family Drosophilidae; genus Drosophila; species Drosophila sturtevanti. The sequence goes on from JAECWJ010000564.1 coordinate 399,115, forward strand.
GATGTTTCCTCGGGATGATTTAAGTCGGCTCCTCCTGGCACCCCCACACCGACGGCGACCCCCCCAACATTTTCTGTGGTGGGCGATGGAAATTCAAAGGAGGTCTGCATGAATTCCATGGGCGTGAAATAGGGCGTGCTTTTGTTGCTCTCCACATCCTCGCTGCTGTCGATAGCCGTCGAACTGGGATAGGGAGGGTAGTCAATTGATGCATTTTCCTTGTTGTTGTTTTTTGACTTGTCCATTATATACACACACCAACACACACATATACACGCACATACACACACACACTCCACTAGAATACAAATGCAGAAGCAAAGGCGCCCGCAGCGCCAATACTCTTGCTTTGCCCTGACCAAAAAATTTGGTTTTATTACTCTCACTTAGGCAACATTCCAAAAAAAAAATGTAGAGTTTACTTTTTGGGTTTCTTTTTTGGAGTTTTCTTGTTTAAATTAACATTTAACTATATATTTCTATGAAAAACGAGCATCTTGACGGATTAATGAGTAGCAAACGCAGGTATGAGCAGCAGAGTTGCCAGCCGTTAATAAGAAATTTGTATAGCCCATTCGCACTAACGAAAACAAAAGCATGCAGCTATCGGACGCGCTTCCAATTTCTTAAGCAGCCTAAGTGCATTAAGAAATAAAAATATAAATGTTAACAAAGCGTTTTGTCTCAAATACCTGCCGCGTTTCTAACAACCAGCATACATCAGATAAATATTATAAGCCACACCATAGAACGACAATTTTTAAATGATTGCATCATCGAAAAATATACACCATATTAACAATCTTCAAGAGCTGCAAGGAATGACGGTAAAGCCCAAGCTACATACATACATACATACATAAATCGGCAATGGAAAATGGAACCTTTAAAAATAAAACACTTTACTTGTAGGAGGTTATCAGTTCTGACTGTTATCGTCTCAAAATTTTGGAACACTTAAACATTTAAAACTAAACTGAGAAATTTTCATTCGATTTTGGTCTGAAATTAAGGCCTAAGAGATTAATTGCTCGGAATTCATCCATTGATATAGCATAGTACGATTTTGGGCCAAAAGTGCGGCAGCCTCCAGTTTCAAGCGACTGAATTTGTTTACATCGAGGTGAACCAATTCCATGGGTAGAGGCTTGGATCTGGAGTGTTGTAGTGCATTGGACCCGATTTGGGGACTAGAAGCGGAGCTGCCGCTAGCAGTACAATGGCGCGACAACAAAAGCTGTAGCCGTTGATGGTGATGGCTGAGATAGCTATTAGCATCCAAAAAGATGCGAGGCGAGTCTTTGTTCTTCTGTTGAATCTCCGGAACAGACGCAGCAGTTGTAGTTTGCGGTTTCTTCTTCTTTAGAGTCAGCGATTCTCTGGGCGCATCCTTTGGTTTGAATTTTTGATTTTGTTTTCCAAACGGAAGGGTAGCGGTCGTTGCTGCCAGTGGTTTTAATTTTAGGTTTTGTTTACCGGAAGGAAGAGTAGTGGCAGCTCCTGCAAGTTGATTGACCACTCCCTTCTTCGGATTAAGTATCTTACTCTTCTTGGACTTACGACCCTTTTTTGTTGTGAGCTTTACCGTCTGATCTTGACGATATTGTTTTGGGTCTACCAAGATAATGTGTGGCTTCGGCTGCTCCACATCGAATATGCTAAATCTAGTATCTCTAGGCTTCATTTTCTGGTTTTGGGTTTTACTCTTAGAATGGACTTGACTTGACTTTGGGGATTTCTTTAAACGCGGTGTTATCATCACCTTCACACTATACTTGGACGGTAGGGGAATACAGTTTTCAACGGCAGCGGCATAGCTCATACTCAGGGCCGATGAGGACGAATGGGCCACTGGCAAAGGCAACGAAGACTGTTGATAAAGCGAAGCATCTAGTTTTATGTATTCCCCCAGAGGTTTACGGCGGACGGGTACAAACTGACAGGTAGGATCAACAATTCCTCCACCACCACCGCTATTTTCGCTACCAGATGCTCCATCGGCTACCTCGTTCCTTTTACGTACTGTGGTGCGGGTTTTGCGTTTCCCAAGCGCTGCCGCAGTCTTTGACTTCGGTGCCGCCAGTGTTTTGAGTGTTGCCCTGCGTCCTACATTCATTGGGTGTCGGAATGAGGTTACTCAAACAAAGCATAACGACGACATGATAACACTTACTTAAAAAAAAAATTTTTTTGGATAGTAGAGTCGCTGTTAACTAAGATTTTTCGTTGTTTATACCTAATTTTTTGTTTCACATTTATTTTTTTTTGCTTATCTGCTGTTTTATTCTAAAATTTTTTTAATGTTGGTGTAGGTTATGATTTATGTATCATTTCAAAATTTTTCAGAGCTAGTTACTCACTTTTAGCTCATACTCTCCTACTGACAGTATAAATTCTTTAATTTATTTAATAATTCGTCTTTCATGTGTCTGGAGCGTTTCGAGTAATTGTTATTCGTGTATTTTTTTAAGAGCAAAAAAATGTTTTTCGCTAATGTACTGCAGCGCAGAGTAGTCCAAGGCTATGCGTAAGTTGTGCAAATTTAAATATAATTTGGCGCAAACAAAGTTTAATATTATGTATATTCGATCAGTTCTTTTCTGAACAAAAGGTGTTATAGTGACTACAAGCCCGATATCTTATTTTTTGGTGGCGGACTCTGGAAATTGCAGGGTGGTATTAAAGAAGTAGAGTATATTAAATCTGTCAATCAGAGCCTTATGTCCAAGTTACACGAGCATTTGGACAATTACAAAAGTGCCGCTTATATCCAGAATTGGGATGAATTTAAAAGGACCTTGGATCATCAGGCTATTTACAACAGCTCTTTCATGAATAAACACAAGAATGTGATGGAAGAGGCCTTTTTTATGACCGAGGTGATTTTTTTTATTTTTTAAATTTAAAGACTACCACGAATTCAAAATTTTTAACAAATTACTTTAAAGACTGCCGATTGCATTAAATCTATGCAGGATCGAGCGAAAAAGGAACGGTTGTCAGCTGCAGCCGAGGGAAAAGGGAATGAAAGTAATGAGAACAATAATGATTCAAAATGATCCTCGGTGTCCAAGGAGTGTTAATTCTTAATTGTTGATTGCAGAAATAAAATTGTTAGTTCAAACAAAAATAAAACGTTTATTTCGGTTCAACGAGTTGGCAGGCCTGTCCTATTAACTGTCAGCTGCGTGAATTTACGCCACATATTGAAATCGAAATTGGCCTTTGCGCATAAGTCACCGTTTTATATTTAACCATATAAATACTATATAAATTGGTATAAAAAGCGTACACAACACAATGTTTTTAGTACGTCGTCTAAATCGACAGTTATATCCCAAACAATTGCAGTAAGTTCCATTACAAATTGCATAAGACTTTATTCTAAAAATATATTCTCTTTGTAGATTTTTGAAGATGTCCCAGATTGGTGAACTCGGTAGTGGAGCCGGTAAGGGTGGTGGAGGTGGTGGAAGTATTCGGGAAGCTGGCGGCTCCTTGGGTAAAATGGAGGCTGCCCGAGAGGAAGAGTTCTTCTACAAGCAGGTGAGTCAGACAGAACGAATTATAAATATACACATGTATTAACTATATTCGAAAATATAATTTCAACTGCAGCAAAAGGAACAACTAAAGAATTTAAAAACCAAAACGGATCAAAAGACTACCGAATCGGGAAAGAAATGAATTAAAATAGGATTATACGATTTCTTACGTTAAATTGATTGAATAAATATATAAATATAATTTGTTAAAAAAAAATGATTTGTAATTTTTAAATAAGGCTTTGTCAGATTCAACAAATCGGTTTTTGAAATCGAAAAGATCCGTTTAGTGAAAGAGGTTTGGCCCATTAGAAAAGTGGTGATCCAATTTTGGGATACGTTCTTTTTTGAAACAGTTTATTTGTTTATTTTTTAATAATCCTTAAGAATAGTTGCTTAACTGGTTTGTTTTGTGAGCATGTTCATATGTATGTATTTCTGGGTGGTAATAGAATTAATTGACTTCGTTAGAAAAACACATTTTTAAGTTGTTCTGAGGAAAGTGCATCTAAGATTTTACAAGCTACAGCGTATGCTGCTATATGTACATATGTATGCAATACATATATGTACATATGTATGTATGTACATACATACATATGTGGTATAAAGTCAGTAACATTTTGAATATCGATCTAAATTCTATAGCTCTGTCTTCATATACATACATCCATATATGCAAAGTGGATCACATTAATATTCGGTTTATTATTTTTTCAACTCTAAACGCAAATAACTCTTCTAAAATTAGGTAAACTAAAAAAATTAAAAATGGTAAGTTTTATCACCTTTCCATAGAGGCACAACAACACAATATTTATTTTAAACTAAAAAAGAAAATTAACAAAAACAAAAAAAAACGGCTATTTCGTGAAACATTAATATTCGGTTTCTTCTTAATTAACTAGATGCATTAACTAGAAAACTAAAATGATTTAATGTATACATATGTATACATATAATGCTTCGAAATATTTAATCAAACTGGACCCCGACATTTTTGTAGTTTTTTATATTTATTACACATTAATATTATATTACATATGTATATTAAATGAACAACCATTATAAAATATTTATTTTTCTGTTAAAACAAGTCACTTTTTGTAAGTTATATTCTGCTGCTTTCATGTGAATGTCAATCAGCTGATAAGATGTGAAATGTCGTTTGGTTGTTTACGAATTTCGATGGAAATCCGGAGAGATGCAACTGATAAGAGAGACCTGTGGTCAACCATTAGGGCATATAGAACTGTAATCAAAAACAGTTCTTACCAGTTTCAACAAGTGCAAGCATCGATTTGACCGCAAAATGGCTTCCACCATACAGAATAGTGTGAAGGTCGCTCTGCGAAATCGCATGAAGGATGTACTTAAGGGAATCTCTCATGATGCAATTGCAGGGCAATCGCATGCGGTCACATTGAAGGTATCGTAAAACTTTCTACTTACTTTTTCATATTTGTCTTATATACCCCCTAAATCCCTCTTTAAGGTCCTTGAAAGCGAATCGTTTCGTCAAGCTCAACGTGTGAGCATTTATTTAAGCACCAGCGGTGAACTGGACACCACCGAATTGTTAGCGGAAATGTTCCGGTTGGAGAAAATGGTCTTTGTGCCCACCTACCAGGGTAAAACAATGAAAATGGTCCGTCTACGCGGAATGGATGACTATCAGAATCTGCCATTGACTAAGTGGCATATTAAACAGCCAGATTTCAAGGAGGCTCGCGAAGATTGTATGACCAATGGTCATGGTATTGATCTGTTCTTAGTTCCTGGTGTGGCATTTACTCGGCAAGGTAGTCGTATGGGCCATGGCATGGGTTACTATGATAAATTTCTGCGTGGCCATGCAGAGAAATATCCTCAAAAGAAATCGGTTATCATGGCTTTGGCATTGAATGAGCAGATCGTCATCAATGAAGAAGTCCCCATGGAACCACATGATATTCGTTTAAATTTTGTCATTACGGAGAAATAATTAATTGGTCGACCTATTATAGAGAGCTTAACATTCATATACAAACTTGCATAATCGAATATATATAAAGAATCAATATGTTTATACAAAATTTTTAACGGCCTGTATTTGATTTAATTAGAAATTTCATTTTGATTCATTTTCTAATCAAAATCAGTTGCTTTAATTTAAGTTTCACAGAGCTATATTTTCTCCTATCGTAAATAGGGTGGTCTTGAGCGAAGGCCACGTCCACGAGACCTTCCCAAATAGTGTGGTGAGGAGTAATGCGTGTCACTGCTGCTAAAATGCGATTCCGGATTGCCGGGACGATATGATGAGCCAGGGCCAGACTCAGACCATCCAGAGGGCGAACCTATTCGCATAAGTTTCTTTTGCCTGAAAATCAAAGGATATATATTTTATAATTATAGAAATGCAAACAAAGAGTCAATATGGTCTTACCTAAAAGCAGCTGCTGCCGAAATCCGTGAACCGCGATTACGTCCCACTCGGGAACCTCTTAACATTGATGGTATTTTATTATAGCCAGTGGGTCCTGTTGGTTGTGCCCCACAAGTCTCCAATGCAAGAAAATCATCTACGTGCAGAGAAGGAGGTCGGGATGTATTTGGAGGACGCGAACGAAACAGATCGCCACGCGATGGCGGAGGACGAGCAAATCCACGACCTCGCACAGCAGAGACAAACATTTTCTTTTCCGGTCGGCCAGTTGTTGGTTCCACCTCAACTCGACGAGTACGGAAACAAGGAGCCGTGGGTGTCATCTCCCGATTAGACTGAGGCGAACCGGAAAGATGTAGGACACGCTTGCAATCACCTGTGAGATTCATATCTGGATTAAGGCACACATTGGCCAAATCGGTTAGATCGCAGGCGATTCTCTCATAGAGAGGTTCATTCATGTCCTCAATAACCTCAATGGGCAAGGGTTCCAACCAATAACGTGCGGTTAATTGGGCATTTTCAGCTGTGGCACAGAAACGGGTAAATATAGGGCGTGCCTCATATTGGGTGACAATGCCTTCGGCTTGTGGTAGATAGGGTTCCACATTGAGAGATCCTCCTCCCCCAGTTCCTACTGCTCCTCCTGCTCCTGTTCCCGTTCCAGTGTTATTTGCAGGATTCGTTTCACCACTAGGTTCTATTTCACTGGCAACCTCAACAGTCGAGTGTGCTGCATCCTGCTTGGAAGAATGCAGGACAATAAGCTGTTTAAGATCGCGCAATGCTGCCTCATTGGCCACAGCCTTGTGCTTCTCCAAAACAGATAAAATACGAGTCAAGACTGGCGGTTTATCTAGCTCAATGTCCTGAAACTCGACCAACTGTGCCAACTCGTTTGCTCCCATTTTGAGAGTGCGCTGTGGCATGGCTGTCATCGTTGGCGGTGGCTCGATTTGGGTCAAAGAGCGTAAAAATAAGATTAAAGACTCAATATTGGCATTGTATTCCACGGTCTCATTATGCAGAATCACTCGCTCCATCCATGCCTGTAGCTCGGTGATCTTTTGCTTTAACAGCTGGGCCAAATGATAAAATGTGAAGCTAAAGATGAAGAAATATATATAGATATGTTAATGAAATGGATTCCATTTGTGATAATAATGGGAATATATTATTTACTCATGTTCAGTTAGGATGACCAGATTGCGTACGGCCAGAATGGATATGCCATGGGTAACCTCTACACTTGTTAGGTTACTAAATACTGCATCTATAACCCGGGGAATCAACTCCTTGGGCGGCAAGGCAGCGGCAAGATTTAAAGATGGTTGTGCCAAAGATTGATGAGATATCAGAGAAATTCCCGAATCTAGAAAACTATCCAATATACGATGCACTGCCTCTTGACAATTTGAAACCACTTCATTGAACTCGTTAAGAGCCAACAGCGATTGAAACAATTCCCAAAATTTGCCCGATAATATTGATAGCATGGAACTCTTCAGCGGGGCAAAGGCACAAAGTCTTGTGGAGAAGCGTAAAAGCCGCTCCAAATTTGTAGTGGGTATGCAATTGGAACTCTGATATTCATTGCATAGCAATTCCGTAATAGTCTTGGCTATCAGCAGGGTCATATTGGGAGCCAGATCCGACAATTGCATGCAGACCCGTTGCAGCAATTCCGATAGCTGAGGAAAACTTGAAGGGGCCAATGCCTCAACTAGCTTAGCAATTTGCCCACTCTGTGGATGCAAATGGGCGGACCATAGTTTACGCTCTGTGATCAGTCGCTGTTTGTGCTGCTGTTGCAACTGATCACACAGTGGTTGAGGCATGGGAAGTGGCAAGGGCAACAACTCGGCCAAAAGCTTAAGACCTGTAGAAAATAAATTAAGAATATTTAGAAATTCTGGATATATTTAATCTCTTACCTGGAATAAAATTGGCTGGCCCATCAATATTTTTCAATACCTCACGTATCATTAGAGTCCACAATGACTTGTGCAAAGATTCCTCATCCTGCTCATTGGGCTGGGTATAAGCCAAAAGGGTCTGGACTACCTCCAGTTTACATTGTTCCACCTCGCTGCCAGCCTGACAACGTGTCGGATAGTAGTAAAGGAGAAAATAAACCTTTACCAAATGATCGATGGCAGTCAAATCCTTGTAGCTACCATCGCGGCATAATATAGCATAGGAGAGCAATTCGCGCAGTATTCGCAAAGTGGGCAACATAATCTGACAACAGTGGACACCTTGAATTGTCATTAGAGCCGGAGCATGCATGCCAGGTTGCTCGAAATAGGTGCAGAGTCGCTCCAATATTTGGATCATCAATTGGACACCATCTGCTGCATATAGTTGAAGGGATACAAAACGATGTTTAAGCTCCTCAGTAGTGTTATGATTGGTCGATTTTAAAGGAACTTTACTAATGGAAAGGAAACGTAAAATGCGCAGTGCCATAATCAGGTCACCGGGAAATGTGGTCAAATAATCTAAAGAGCGACCAATTACCTCCACCAGAGGCATTATGTCATCGTAAACAAACACATTGATGGCCTCCAATGGCTTCATATACACATACATTTCCTGCAACACAGCCGATACAGAGGGCTCAAAGGTTTCATGATTTTTGGCCAATTCGAGAATAACTCCACCATGTTCGATAAGATAATCCAATTGCTCACAATAGCGGACACATGCATCGACCATATCGACGGCATAGCTCAACACGGGACTCTTATACTTGGTGCCAGGAGAGTTCAGTTGACGTTGCGTCTGTAGACGCTGCTCCTTCTTAATCAGATCCATGAATATCTTTAGATTATTATTCAATCCTAGAACTTCGACTGTGTGTTGGCGACCGGCCGGATCACAAGTCTGAGAATAAATGGAGTGCATGTGAGTGGCCAGTTTAATTGGATCATATTCAAATGAGGTGGAGGCAAAGACAATTGCATCCAAATGATAACGTGTCTGCACTTTGTAGGCCAGTTCAATGCCCAGGCGTGCCAAGCGAGGAGACACGGGACGTACAATGGGTTGCATCTGCATTTGGATCATTGGAACAGGTTGAGCCTGGACTACTGTGGGTGCTATCGGAATTGGTGCAGTTGCGGTTGTCGCATTTACTTCTCCTGGCTCTTCTTTAGGGGCAGAAGGAGTAGGATTATCTGCGGTCTCACTCAATTCCTTTTCCATTTTATCATCTTTTTCCGCATCCACGGAGAACTCCTTGGTTGTTTCCTTCTCACTCTCATCTTCTGCCTTAACTTCGATTTCCTGCTGCTGCAGCTGTTGCTGAAGCTGAATTTTATTGTCCTCCTGTTCTTCCTTTATCTCTTTTTTAATCATTTCCTCTGGTTCCTTTTCAATTGGCACTTCATCCAATCCCAGCAAAATGGTGACTATTAACTGTGTCACCTCAAAGGCATTGTCTACAAAGTAATCAATGCCGACATGGGATCTCAACAGAGTATGCATCAGATCCAAGGTGCTAAGAAATGTCGTCGGTGGCAGTTCCTTGAAATTACTAAGCATTACCAAGATGGACTCAGCCAGGGAATGGTGAATAAAATAGGATTGCATGGCATTTCCAAAACTACGTTGAGCTGCAGGATCGGTGATCACCTCAAATTTCTTGGACACGGGCAGAAAGCGACGTGGTTGAAGAAAACTCAACTGACTCGCCGTCAGTGCATCCATGACCATTTCGAAGGCATATTCAAGTTTTTGACAGATATCCGCTCGTGCCTTAACATCCTCCTCCCTCTCCTCTTCCACAAAGAGACGACGGCAACCTTTGTGAACCAGCTCCAGAGCCTCATACAGGTGCAACTTCTTAATGATTGCCTGTAGGGCATATTTGGTTCTGGTCAGCTTAGCCGTTTTAATGGAATCCACTATCACCTGATAGCCATTCGTTTTCGATTCCAGAAAATGTTGTATCCCGATCCTTGTATCCAGCATGGAATAGACCGCTTTTAGAAGTTGCAGTTTAATCGATAATGCCATATAGGGCTCCTGATAGAGACTGAAGACTGCTTGAAAGGGATCGAATTTTTGCTCCTTGATTAGATAAAGGATTAGTTCCTCGTTGCTACCCAACAGCTCTGTCATGCGGGCTCCCAACTTGATGTGACGTATCTTAAATGCTGGCTGTATCTGTTGGCAAGCAGCCTGAAAACTTAAAGCTATTTGCAAAAGGTTTCCCGCCTGACGTAAATGCTGGTCATCGTTCTTGAAAAACTGATGGAGCACAAAGCTCCTTCTCTTATGTTGCTGGGATAAATAGGCCAGTTGGTTGTTCAACTGCTCGCCAAGATAAACAAACTGTTCTCGTTCGTCCACACTGACATGTCCGTGTTCCTCGTTGAAGGCAGCCACATGCTCGCATCGGGTCTGAACGGAGAGTTTTTTGAAAAGAACTCGCAGCGTCTCCAGTTCCTTACTGTAATGTGTACATAAATCGCCTCGATGGAACAGAAGGGGTCGCCGCCATGGTTCAAAGGCATCAATTGCTGGTGGAGCGGCTGCAGCGGCCGCCTCCAATTCCCGCTCGTACTCTACCGCTGCAGCAGTATCAACTCCATCGTCCTCTGGCTCGTCATCATCGCCCAAGATCTCATCGTCACTTAAAATTGGTTCGAATTGTTCTTGTGGAGTTCCTGACCTTTCCTCATCATCACGTTCCCGATGTAAAGATTCGGATGAGTGTCTATAGCCATGGGAGGATGAAATTTTGTAATGAGAACGTGAATCATCATCGTCATAGTCCATTGTATCGGGGGATCGTGGTCGTGCGGGTGAATCTATAGACGCTGGCGGTGTCCTTGGCCATTTATGTTCATCGGCATCGGATCGGGAACGCTCCGAACGCTTACGACGTGATCGATGACTCGAATACTCGGGTGAACGTGACCAATCCCGAGATGCTTTGTCCCTTGAGCTGCAAATTGAATACATTACCAAATATTTTAAATTATCAATTGAATCTTACCATCGAAGGTAGTCCCTCTCATTGCTCTCGGAATGGGTATGGGTACGCATGGACGGAGGTGGCGGAGAATGATCCGTGGAACGGGTGGAACGTCTCAAGCGGCGTAAATCTCGCTGTTGTTGTTGATCTTCATCGGCATGCGGATGATAATGTTCACGCGAAAGACTGTAATCCAAATCCTCATGCTCGTAATCACTTACATTTGCCTTATGGCTTGAAGGAATCATCTGTTCGCCAGGTATCTGCTCGGGCCATACTTCGTCTTTCAGGACCTCTTCCTGCATCAATTCCTGGCACATCTCTGCCGTCGCCGGTTCGCATTGCATTGTAGGACTGGCTATCGGTTCTGTCACTGAATTAGTTAGTATCCCATAGACAGCCAATGTTATGGTACTATACCACCCCCTCAATACTAATCCGTCTGTGGGAATCTTCTCCTGTGAGCAGTCCAAATGGATGCAATCATTTTGATTGTACCTCAATATCCCCAAATTTTCGAAAGCCGATGCACCCGGCATGCCCAAATCGTTGACAAAGAATTCCAAATCGAATTTCGATGGATTCGTGGCTCCAAGACGCACTCCGCCGGGAAAATCCGCCTGCACTCTTGCACCCAAAGGTATTATTCTCACCTGGGTAATGAACACCGGCTTGGGGAACTGAACCAGATCCAAATTAATATCCTAAACAAAAATAAAATGCAAATGATGTGGGTGTGACAATGAATAAAACTGAAGAATAAAAAACTCACGCTGACTTCTTCATGAGAGAATGTATCAAAAAACAGCAACTCGGCTCCATCGTCGGCTTCAGTCATTTTTATAGCAGCCAATAAAATATCAAATCTTTTATAATATTCAGCGTCGGCAAAATTTCTTAACTTTGGTTTGCCCAGAAACAAGATGAACTAGTTCGCCTTAAAAGTGATGAGCGGTATGGTATCACAGTAACAGTAATGGCTAGAAATTTTGTGGCTAACTTAAATAACTGTTAATACTATCTGAACACCCCAAATACAAAAGGAATTGTGAACCAAATATTAATTTTACAAGAGATTAATTTTTAATCGACAATACCTTGTCATAAAATGTTATTGTTGTTAAACAATTACTAATTGCAATTAAAAAATTAGCGATATATTAACAACTAAATAAATCACTATGAATTTTTCTGAGTAAAAAATAAGCTTCAGCTAAGTGTCTCAATGATTAGGTTCAAAAGTTGTCACGTAGCAAACGTAACAGATATTTATATTATACTCATACAGGTGAAACCTAACTTAGTTCAAAACAGATTTTGATCGTTAGTGGCTTTGAGATAATTTGATATAATTATTGAAATTTAAACTGAGCTTGAGATGCCTGATTATAGGTGGTCTACAATCCTTCAGTTCCAATATCATCTTTTATATAAAAACTTATGCATTTTTACTATTAAGGGCTAGATGCGCAACACTATCTACAACGGTCACCCTAGATGTATACCGGTGGCGCCAAATCGTTTGGTCACTCTAGTCTTCGCATAAAAGTTTTCTTCACTGCGTAGGAAAGTCATGTAAGTTTAGCTAAACCGGCTAATATATAATATAAATAAATTTGTTTATTCTCAAACAAGTATATATATATAAACGTATTTCATTTCGTTTAAATGACAGTTTAATGAGCTTTTAAGACTTTTGTTTTCATCTCTTTTTCTGTTTTTTCCTTTTTGTATGGCGGCCTCCACTGCAATTCTTGCAATTCATCGTGTTTAGTTGTTTTTCTTATTATTTACTGTATATACATATGTTTTATATAAATGTATAATTAAATATTTTTCAGATACACCAATTAAAAACTAAATAACCAGAATGTTCGTTGTACGTCGTAGTGTGGCCCGACTGTACCCCAATGGAGTCCAGTAAGTAGATCTTTCAATTTGTTATTGCTAATTAACATATTTATGTATATACGATTTTCCGTTACAAAAAATTATATACATACATATGTATGCATTTAGAATTTTCAGTTTTTCCTCAAGTAGCGATAAGATAAGCAATAATTCAATTTTCACACCTTTTCACTCGCCCAAAATGGCTTATTTCTTTGTTGCGTAATCACCGAAAAAGAAAAAAAAAATAACCAATATTTTCTTGCAGATTGGCTAAAATGAGCGGTAGCCAAATCGGCGATTTGGGCAGTGGCGCTGGCAAGGGTGGCGGCGGCGGTGGATCCATTCGCGAGGCTGGCGGTGCCTTTGGCAAACTAGAGGCTGCCCGTGAAGAGGAATATTTCTATAACAAGGTATGTGGAATATATTTAATCAAATTTATTTAATTTTCTATTCAATAACAGGGTCTGCCCTTGAGCAGCTCTTGTACTCCGCATTTTTGTATGCGAAAATTAATCTCCTTATAGTTTAGGCCACCCGATCCAAAAGCCTTTTGAAGGCGATTGGATAATGCCCATAGTTCTTCTTTGCCCTCGTGATTCCTTACGATTTTTAAGCCACTCGTAAACTGCAAATTTTGTTCATCTTCGATGAGCATAACCAGATTCTGTCGTGTGTACGGGGTTCTTGTGTTCCAGGCCAATATGCTGGCTGGGCTAACCAAGCCGCAGAGTAGCATTCCAGTCTCACTCATGGCAGCGGCCACGCACTGACTGCCACGTTTGCCCAGCACCACAAATTGATCCAAGGCTGCGCTAACATCATTGAGCTTCCAATTGCTAGCATTATTGACCACTTCCAAGGGTATGGCCATTTGCCAATCACTTGACAATGAATGGAAGTACATCATACGCTTTAGGCCCAAGTCGTGAGGCGTCAGAGTGATGGATACAGTGCCATCCCACAGCTGAAAAGTCTCACCAGCTATGGTAAATGTGCCAAAGTCCGGATGTGGATATGTAAATTTGTTCTCAATGCGCCAGGATTGCTGATTGGCCACATCGTAGACCACAATGCCATCTCCAATGGAGTCGGCCATATAAACAAAACTAACATCACAGTTGTGGGCATCCAGATCAATGGTGGGAGTAACAAAGCGACTTACATTCACCTTATAAAGACGTTCCGGCATTCGGTAGTGATGGACAATCTGACCACTCTCCAGATCAATTGCATACAATTGTGGTGGACAATAATGTACAAAGTCAATTTCTCCACTATCCAATATCCATATTCGTCCGCACTCATCAATCTGTGTGCGATAGACAGAAGTGAGACCATTGCAATCAGCTCCATGCGACTTATGCCACTCATAGCTAGGATAAGCCTGCAGTAAAGTTCCATTGGGACGTGCCTCATTGGTCACATAGGCCAAAGAGTAAGGCACTCCTTTGGCGAAACGTGGAATAGTAATGAAAATCGAAGGAATAGGATCTCCATCTACACAGGGCAGATTAAATATTAATGGTGATTAAATTATCTTAGGGATTATCCAACTGATCATATAACGTACGTTTATAGTATATATCCACATCGATGGGTATAACACTGCTCGGATCGTAGAGACCTTCAGTTAGTGTTCGTTCTCTTTCCTGTGGCGAGGGAAAGGCCAATTCTAAATTCCGCGCCTCAAACACACTCTCCAAGGCCTTATTTGGCTCTCCATATTGGCCATTGGCCAAAGCAACAATTAGAGTCAGCCAACTGATTGTCGTGATCACATAATCCATTTCTGTGTGCTAAATCCTTTCACTTTCCTCTGTGCTTAGGCGTGGTGGTGGTCTGTCTGCTCCACTTAAAGTCGGAATCGAGACTAAGCCTCAATGGCCACTAACTGGCCCATGTATTTCTACCATTAATTTGTCTCCGTTCAGCCACAGCCAAAGCATCAGCAGCAGGCTAATCGGGTCAACTTTTGTAACTGGTTTAATTGCACATGATCGTTGTGCATTGAAAAACGAGTTGCTAGTGTTGGCTCATTATGGACACACCAACCAAACGGATAAATAAATAAGCAACACATGCGGATCGACGAGCCTGTTCCATGATGTCTAATTAGTTCGTTGGCCTATAAAGTGCGATCAATCTGGGCAGAGGCATTTTTTTTTTGGCTAACAGCCAGTTTGGGAGATGTGGACACATTGCCTGTTTATAATAAACAATTGCTGCTATACCCTTGGTTAAATTTTTATTGAAACGGGTCAACAATATCATAAAATGAATATCAAAACAATTTGTGTGCTGTA
This sequence comes from Drosophila sturtevanti, assembly GCA_018150375.1. Lineage (NCBI taxonomy): Eukaryota > Metazoa > Arthropoda > Insecta > Diptera > Drosophilidae > Drosophila > Drosophila sturtevanti. The sequence continues at coordinate 414,268 of JAECWJ010000564.1, forward strand.
TAAAAAATCAAATTTGATTTTAAAGTATAATATTTAAAAAAAAAAAACACTTTCAATCATTTAAAATGATAGTGTATTCCTAGTTCGGCTTGTTTACTCGACATATTGGCCCTGGTTTCTGGTTTATTATCATTAACTGATGATAACACTTGACGCCGACTGTGAACTTTGCGTCAAGAAAAATAATTCCACCAAATATTAAAATGAATACATAAGTAATTATGAAACATTTGTTTAACGAAAAGTGAGAGTAATGTAAACACTTAGAATGACGGAAAACGAATGTGTGTATAACAGAATGCGTATACTTACATATACCCTTGCTAAGAATGGGTATATCAATTTTGGTCAGACATTTGCAATGCATAAAAGAAGGCATCTCCGGCAATAGAATTTATTTATATTCTTTATATGGGAAAGTTTGGCGACCTTTTTCTTATCATGAGATTTGAAATTTTATTTTTGACTTAAGGTCATGATTAGCTCAGGATTTATAATGAATATAGTATATGTATGTATATATATACGTTGTAGACTCTTGAAGCTAGAACTGAATTTACGAAGCGAATAAAGAAAACTTCAAATGTCTGAGGTTGTATTCTTAATAAATGTGTATATTTTTGATTATACATATTATATAATTATATATATCATATTATTGTATTCTATATATGTATATTAACACGACTAACTAAGTAAATAGACCATTGACCATGCAGACATGTTGGATCTACGTTAACTAATTTTAAAGGTATCGTAATGAAATTATCCCCAGTCCCCTTTCCGTTTCACAATCGGTCAAAAATATAGTTTTCGATCAATAGTTTTATTGTTTTTTCTAGAACATGTTCACCAAATTTAGATTATACCAATTTTGGACATATTTAACCAGCTATTCCAAGTTTCATAAGAATCGGTTAACTATATAATATAGCATCGACTGATTTAAAGAATTTGGATTATAAAGAATTTTCTTATACCCCCTGTACCCATCTGGTAAAAAGGTAAATTAAAGTCGCTAAAATATATGTAAAATATTTACATACATATATTGTTGATCAGCTATATATCAGATATATCAGATATATGTAGCCACGCGTGTCTGTCCGTCTGTATGAACTTATAGATCTCGGAGTTAAAGCAATCAAATTTGTTTTCTAAGCAGATCGAGTTTGTTTCCATTTTTTGATCATTTTGGTATACTCAATAATAAAGGCCATATCTACCAGTTGCCCGAAATGCTTTCAAATCGGACAATTAACATCGGAGATAGATATAATGTACAAGTAAAGCTTTTTCTACAGAAATGCCAATTGGAATAACGGAATGCGGGCGATGCTTTGTACTGCAAGCAGTATAATATTCTGTAAGCAGTGTAAGTTTCAATTACTGATAGGAGTGAAGGAGAAAGCAAGCATTTGCTGTATTATGAGAATTTATGAAGGCGATTTGAAGGGAATTTTACTTTGAAAGTATCACAACTTGGTACAGGGTATACTCAAAGTCGGCCAGAAATAAATACGTGCATGCTTCATTTTAATTTTTATAATTTTTTCTTACTTTTATCTCATAAAGATTAGTAAAACTGTATCATATGTAAGAAAATAACTTATATATCATATATCATATAGCTACAAACATCTGATACAAATTTCTATATCTTACCGGTTTAAAACAGATTTGGCTCTTTACATAAAATTGCCAAAGGGAAAATTTTTTAAGATTTTAAAAACATAGACAACGTTCACAGAGAGGAATTAAATTGGCTTTGTTTTTAGAGGAAATGTATTTAAATGAATTATGTATTTCAATATAATTTTTTGTTGAAAAATGCATCCAATAAATACAATTTATTGGTTTTCCTTAGATACAATTGCTTGCTACAACTGAGCTAGATCTTAATGTCAAAGAGAAAGGCAAAACAGGAAAATAAATAAACCTATGTATGTATCTGGGTTTTCTGTTCAACATTCTATAAACATATATATATTCGATGTTTTTGTGTAAATTTTTTTCTATTTAAAAGAGACTTAAAATATAATTTAATTAAATACCAGCCGATTGGTCAAATCTTCATCGTTGGCAAAGAATACCCCACCCTGTATATCGTCTAGGGGACGCCTCAGTATGCGGAAATTAACCTCGTTGGCATTTAGAGTTCCCGCACCGATTTTCTGCAAAGGAAAGAAGAAAGAAGGATTTATCTCTGATTTATCTATCTCTCTCACAATGTTCCGCATTCACCTGATATCGATTGGAGAACATCCAGAGTTCATCTTGACCAGCCCGATTGCGTACAACTTTCATTCCGCTAACAAACTGCAGATCATTTTGATTTGCTGGCAAAGTTCCAAAATTACGGGTAGTATAGGGTGTATTAACATTCCAAACGAAGAGTTTGATGGGATGAAAGGTGACACAGTATAAATTGTTCTTACTATCCAAAGCGGAAGCGGCACACTCACTCTTCCGCCTACCAATAAGAGTAAATTGATCAGCTTGTGACTCGACACCATTGGCCCAGTTATCTCGACGATTGAGTACACTCAATGGCACAGCATATTCACTTACACTGGCCAGAGGATGGAAATAGAGATTGCGTCTATCATGATTGACGGCAAACATTCCATCCATAAGATTGAAACTTTCACCTGCAATTGTGTGGCGGCCATAATCCGGATCGGGATACATGAAACGATGCTCGGCACGCCAAGATTGTTGTGCATGATGATCATAGATAACTAGACCATGATAGCTAACATCGGCTATATAGATCATAGTGCGGGAACAACTGCCTCGTGGCGGAGGATCCTGGACTAGAACACTGGGAGTAATAAAGAGTGAACCGCCTGGTATATAAGTATTATTGGGGAATCGGTAACGATGCACCATACGATCTGTATTTAGATCAAAAAGCAAAAGTTGCGGTTGACAATATTGGTTCGTGCCAACCAGACCCGAATCAAGGACCCACATTTGATTGCATTCGGTGATCTAGAGAAGAAATGTTTCCATTATTAAATCGAATGGATATATATATACATATATATATATATTTGTGATTCAACTTACAGCCACTCGAAAAACGGATGTGATTTGATCGCAATTTTCGCCATTTCTATTATGCCAAGAATAACTGGGATATGGTTGCAACATTGGACCATTTTGTCCCATCTCATTGGAAACTGTGGCCAAGGAATATGGGATTCCGGTGACAAATCTCGGAATTGTGGTAAACACCCGCACTTTGCCATTGGTCATATAATGAGCCTGGACATCAATAGGTGTTCCATTTTCGGGAATTAAATTTCCCGCTGCCACTGCATCAGCCCGATCCTGTGGACTGGGAAAACCATATTCCAATTGACGCCATTGTGTTAATATCTCCAGCTCACGCACGGGACGGGTCGCTGGGGCAGAGTTTGTATAGGAAGAACCTTCAACCAGGCCAATCAGTAGCAGTAGCTTCAATAGCAGCGGAAACATTGAACCGATAACAATTTTTAGCACTGGACGATGATGATCATGATGCTCCATCTTTGTGGGGTAGTGCTGAATGGTAAATGTTGAAATTGTATTTGTGGACTATACTTTGATGTGATGGTGACCTATCAGATGCTCGAATGATTTTGAATACTTTTCGAAACTGATAAACGTTTTATTTCATTCATGAACACAAATTTTGTTCGTTTCGCTTCTTTTTTTTTTGTTCGTTTGTGTGTGTTAGTATTATTGACTATTCATTGGAATAGATAGAATACGGTATATATAGCTATTAATGATTTGTTATATTTTGCTTTTCTTTAGTTTGTTTATTGTTTGCTTTTGTCACTAATAATATTTAATATTTGATCAGTTGCGCCTGCTGCTGCGCCATAATAATCTTGACCTTAATTTAACTTCTTTTACTCTTTTGTTTTTTTTTTTTATGCATATAATCACACTTTCTTTTGCACCTTTTTTTTTGCTGTGTCTTAATCTTGCCTTTTTTTTTAAAACGTACACAAGTTGATGACAGAGACAGTGTCAACTATCAACTGAGCCCTGAGACTGACTCTCTCGCCAGTCGGAAGCACAACACACACACACACACACACACACAAACTACATACAGAATCAGGTTCCTCCGATAACCGATGGCACACACGCATCAGACCAGATCAACGTTTTTTCCCCCCAAAGCCTTTTCACTTACTACAAAAAAAAGTATAGTATATCGTATAAAGATTTTAACTCTAGCTGCGTGTTTAATATTTATGTTGCCGCCTAATTTGCATATTTCAGTTTGTTGATGATTCTCACATGCGTGTTAAAAACGACAAAACGACGATTGAGAAAATATAAGTATTAACAACAACAAAGATTTCGTTTTGTTCTTTGCTCTTTGTATTCAATACTCGAAATGTTGGGGATTTTTCGCTATACTTACCTTTTATTTCGATCTATTGAGAAATGGTTGTAGCGTAACAAAACAACCATTTGACAATTATTGATATCCGCTATCTAATATATAATTAACTTTTCACGAACTTTTACCATATATGTACAGTATATACTACTATACTATATTATTTATCTATTTAAATGATTTTTAATTTTGTATTTTAGCAAAGGGAGCAACTTGAACGCTTGAAGAATGACCAAATCCATCAGGCTGAATTCCATCATCAGCAGATTAAGGAGCACGAGGAGGCCATTCAGCGTCACAAGAATTTCTTGGAGAATCTACACAAGTAAATTTTTGGAATGCATTTAATATACATTACTATACTATGAAAGTGGTAACTAACTAATGACACACACATTCAACAATTGCAAATGCATTTCAATTATACAAATTTTTAATGAAAAAGAAAGTGCACGGAATAAAGAAACTACTTAATTGTGTACAATTGTCCAGTTTTGATTTTCAGATATATGTACCTACACACATTTATATATATATACATATATCTATATGCCCTCTTTACTCAAAAACTTGTTTATTGTGTTTACTATACTGAAAAGAGAAAAAAAAAAAACAAACATGAATAAAATATTATACTAAAATGCTTTAATTAAACATTAATCTTTGTTATTATAGGGGGATGGACTAGCTAGGAATCCAGCAAATAATTCAAGCATTTTGTTACTTCATTTGTTCCCTCCCAACTGGTTATAAATATACAGATATACATATACTATATATAAATACTTTTTAATCTAAAAAACATTTGTTCTATGCAACAAAACAGAGAGTCGTCTTTATATACCCTCTAAAATACATTTCAAGTATTTAGATAATTTAAATTGAATTCCTTTTGAGAGACATTTAATTAATGTGGATTAATGATAAATATATACATATATATTGTGTTGCAAATATACCCTTCAAATTTGACGAAATTATAATGATTATTAACAAGTTTATTAAGCTATGAGTATCAACGATGCTAACTGGAAAAGGTGCCAAATGACGTCTAACAGGGTACTCAAAAAAGTTTATTAAATATTTCTTTAAAATTTTTGTTTAGTATAATTGCCTAATAACAAGCGAAATTCAGTAAAGAATACAAGTATAAAGAGTCATGCTAATTAATAAATAAATGGATTTTGATTCTATATAGTTAATAAATAAAAAGGTACCACAAATAATAAATACAATTAGATGTATCCTGCATTTAAAAAAAGAAGGTAGTATTGGCCATATCTAAAAGTATAGATATATTTATAAAACTTCTTCCACACATCAAAATTTATATAAATAAATGGTTAATACACTTTTAGTACAGGGCATTGACAGTTCGAATCCAACGGGAATTTCAACATAAAAAAATGTAAAAGAATTTGATTAATTTGTTAAACAAATTAATTGTTTAATGTTAACTTTTGTTTATATATGTAGATACATATATCTGAATATTACATATGTATATGTTGGTTCTACACATGGAAATAGGGAGAAATAGTAGACAATTGAAATTTATACCAAATATTTGGCAATAGACTCTTAGTATAGAGTATTCAAAATATTTGATAATAGACTCTTAGTACAGGGTATCAATAGGTCGAATGCACGTGTTTTAATTTTTTTCTTGTTAACTTTCTAAAATTGTACTATGGAAATATTTTAATTTGTATATATAGATATATGTATTTATAAAATTGGTACCGCAGACGGAAACTTGAAATTTATAATCAAAATTTGATAATAGACTCTTAGTAAAGGATATTTACAGGTGTAGGAAACGGGGTTTAATTTGTACAAAGAAAAGTTTTTAATTTTGATTCTTCGGATGCGATATATTCTAATCAAAATCTAAAATTACATAGTGTTTAATTGCAAAAACAACTTTTAAAATTTCCATTTGTGTCAACTATAAGAAAACATTAGCTCATCTTGCTGTTGAAGATTATATACTGAGTGAATTCTTTCATGTTTTTACTGCAATATTCCAGGTAGGGTAATAAATTCATAATAAAGAGGTATAATTAAAAAATAATTAACTTTGTAAAAATATAACTTGTTCTATTGATTTTTAAAAACAAAAAACAATTGTTTACATATTATACATATGTTCATATATAAACTCTTGAATAGTCAAATCTACTATTATTATTATTATTATTAAAGTATAGGATATAGTTGTAAACTATCAACTATAACTATATTTAACAAGCACTGCCAACTAAGGCCTTCGGCTTAGACGAAAACTACATCCATGCACTAGCCTGGGATTCAAACCCGGATCCTCGTTGTTCAGTTGCCTAAATGACTGGGCCGCTTAGACAACTCATTTACTATAAACAAATACATATATACTCTTGAATAGTCAAATCGAAATATCAATGAAAATGGGTGCCCCGTTTTTAAAATATAAAAATTTGATTTTAGTTTAAAAGGTCAAGTTTATAATACCCTCTGCAAGGGTATAAAGGTTTAAAAATCACAACAATATGAGAAAATTTAGTTCCAGTCGGACCTCGATTATCCGTGATCCGGTCAACCGGTAATCCCGATTAACCGTGATGGCCAAAGTTTTTTTTGCAAGGTTTTAATTTGTTTTCTTCCATTAACCGTGATTACCTCTTTTATCCGTTATGGCAGAATTTTTTTATTTACTTCAACTTCATACATACAATAGAATAAATAGGAAAACGGGGAATTCCCTTGTTAGACGACTTTTTTTTAAGAAGTTGTGAACTTTTTGTCTCATGTTATTAGTAGAAAATTAATATATATATACTTTCGATTAACCGTGAAAATTGATTATCCGTAATGCTCCTGGTCCCGACCATCACGGATAATCGAGGCCCGACTGTAGTTATTATTTTTCTAAATAATAGATAGTTTGTATAGAAGAAAAATTGGCGAATGGATATATTTATCATATAGTATGATTGAAAATTCTAAAAAAATTAATTTGTTGATGTTCTAAAACGCCGATTACTATTAATTCTTATTAATATATTAGAATAAATGGAATTTTTGGCTGATTAAAATTTTAAAAATGTATTCGAATGAATACATTATGAATACTTATAACAAGCGCTACACCAAAACGTTGCAGTGTCGTTTTTTTTAACGCGCACAAAAGTATGCAGCACATTTTTGATTTCTGTTAACACTGACGTCCAAGAATTAAGTGTATGGTCGAATACACTTTGTACAACATTTACATACAAATATACTGGAATGTACATACATATACCTGGTATGTATGTACATTATGTACATACATATGTATATACTCGTGTGTACTTATATTAATTCTATCTCTCACTTTGCCAAAACTGTCATTACTTTTAAAAATTTCCCTTTTAAATTTCTCTTCGCTTAATTTTGTCTTAGTTTTTGTTTAGAATCAATTTCATTTCTTTTTTTTTTTTTTTTAACTTCCACAATGGCCCATCTGCTGCGTCGTCTAATGAATCAAATTGAAGGTTTAACCCCATGGAAATTGTTTATTAAGTCGAGCATTAATATGCCAAAAATGTTGCGCAGTGATTCTGGTAACATCGATTCGCATCTTAAACTTGAAGAATTGCGCACGGTAAATGGGTGAATATGTGATATAAATATTAGAAATTAGCTTACAAACGTGTTCTAGTTATCGCAGGAACGACAGGAACTCGAAATGCGATCCCAAAAGCTATACGCACAGCAAAGAAGTCTTGAAGCGATGGTAACTGAATTGACGCGATGCATCAAACAGATGGAATTTGATGCAAAACAATGCGGCAACAATGAGGGTGAATTGCTAGAACAGGGTAAACAATCTAAAGATGTGGTGGGTCAGAGAGATACGATGCCCAATGCTCCGTCAAGCAATAAATAAGCAAGCAGCGGCCAGCAGGGGATCGGTGATTTTTTTCAAAAAAAAAAAAGAAAAAAAACCTTATCAGCGATAATTACTAGAACAAAATCCCAAACGGGGAACAACACGTTGGGACTTTGACTATAAAATGCTGCCACTTTTGAAATGTTATAATCAGTTAAAAATTGTTAATCATCAGTGCTACATCATGAAACTGCTGACATTCTTTGGTCTTCTATTGGCTCTGCTCGGTCTGACGGCAGCATCACGGCATAGTGGACCACTCCAGGGACCAGGTAGAAGCCCGTTCAGACAACCACCACCACCACCAAGGTCACTCTACTATGATTCACCATTACCCAGATTGCCAAATCAACCAAGAACTATGTATGCTTAAGACTAAAATAAACTATCAATGAGAGAACAAAAACGATATATGGTACATATAGAGTATATAGTTAAGTTTTTCTTTTATTTTCGGAATCGAATGGGGCCTTGCTTTGGCAATCATTTAGTATTACGTAATCAAGAAACAGTTTTTCATTCAAAAATTAAAAATTCTTTTGGAAAATCTTTGAAAACTCTAAAAAAAATCTTTGGGAAAATTTTTGAAAAATGAATTCGGTTTTACTCTATCTAAATTCTTTAACAGTTCGTACATTATTGCAGCCTCAACATCTTTGTAATCGGGAGAGCATACAGTAAGAGACATCTATATCTTTTTTTAATATAAATATCTATTTCATATATATATATATATATATATCTAGTCGTTTCTATGAGAAGATCTATGTGCATGCCACAAATCAAGAGAATATTCATTTTTTAAAAATGGTTTGTTCAAACTTGAGAAATTATATATAATAGTATAATTCTTAGATCTTTCCTTTGACATTAGCAACGTGAACAATTGAAGATTTTGCGTACAAAAATGTTGGAGGAGAAGGCACTTCTAAAGGCTGAAATGGATCATTTAGATACGGAAATTAAGTCACATGATAAACATCCTGCGGAAAGTGAAAAAGAAACGAAAGGCAAATCAAAATGAAAGAAAATTATCGGATTAGTTAGCTGGCATTCAGGTGTCTAATGTTATTAGATTTGATATAAAAATTTTCCCTTTTTGTAAATACTCGATATCTTCTTTTCCATAGAGATTCGTTTTTAATTCAAAATCATGAATCGGGGATTACTCTCTTTTGGCCTAAAAAGTCTAAAGCTATTAAGAACTGAGCCACATGTGGTTAACCTTACATTCAAGTAAGTTAAACTAAATAAATTAATTTAGATAAATATTATTAATTAATCAATTGACAGACGACAGGTGAAGGAGATCTATGAAAAGGGCAAAGGCGAAGAGCAAAATCATTTCAAAAAACTTGTTCGTATTTCTCGATTTTAATTAGAATAGATATATAATAATATCTTCCTCTAGCAATATGAGCAACTACAAAAGCTTAGACTAAAGAAAATTGAAGAACTGAAAGATGAAATGGAAGCCATCAGACAAGAAATAAATGAAATAATTAACAAAAGGGCCAACAATTGGGAAGCAAAGAAAAGAGAATTGGAAACTAAAATTCAAGAATTGAGTGAAATTATTAAGAAAATCATGAGATCAATTGATAAGAAGACCTAAAAACAAAAAGAATCCCAACCAAATGGCAACCAGTTTAATTTTAAATTAATTTCTTCAAAATTACAAAAAATTTAGTTTAATCAAAATTGCAAAATTATTTCTAAAATTTGCTATACTGGTTATTATATATAATAACTATAAGTGAGTTAATATATACCAAATTTTTATAAAATTTCTTTACTAAAAATCTATTATCACTCAGATATCGAAGATATTGAAGAGTATGTACATAGAAGACATATGTAAAGGGCATTGAAAAACACTTTTATCATCTAAAAATTGCATGGAATCGTTATGTATATATCTTTATATGTGTATATTACTGTGCTCTACTGATTCCTTTTTTTCCAAAATATCTAATCATTGAATAGAATGTCAAACGTAATGCCAAATAAAATGTATAGAACAAAATATTTTTGATTTCATTTTTAGTTTAGGCTTAAGTCTCTTCCTTTCAGTATTCCGTCGCCTCTTTAATATTTTTTCTTTTTTTTTTTTGAAATAAAATTATTTATCCGGCATGATGCGCATATCCCATAGACCCTTGATTATGATGAAACATCTAAGAGTCTGCTATCTGCAGGATCTTATGTAAGTAGCGTATATTTATGTCATCGCTTATCCTTAATATCCTATCTACAGGAGTTATAGCATAAGCAAAAGAGGCAGGGCTGAGGAGAATATGCACTTCCTGAAAATTGTTTGTATTATAAAATATTTGGTAAATTTTCTTTGCATCTTTTATAATACTCAAACACGATTTCATCGATTTCAGCAACGTGAACAGTTAAAGAACTTGAGAAGGAAAATACTCGGTACTAAGCAGCAAATTGATCATAAAATGGATCGTGTTAATAAGCTAATTGACAGATTGGAAAAAATCACAGAACCCGATGATAGAACTCCAGAAATTAAAGGGGGAATTCCCAACAAAAACAAAAAAGTGCCAAATTGACATCCGATGTCTCCCATTTATAATTGTCTCATAAATTAAGCCATAAAATAAAGTTCCAATGGCTTCTTTTTTATGTGTTACGACCGATTTTGTAGCCATTTTAATACACATACGACGGAAGAAAGACTAAAAAACTTAAAAAAAAAAAAACGATTCATTATTTATTTGTGTGTATGCCTTTCTATCATATTATATTTATCTTATATTGTTGTAGATCATCGGGTTGCATCGAGAGAAGTTGGAAATGATAATAAATAATTTAATTTATAAATGAAACGAAAATTATGCATGTTTAGGATCGGGGTCCAGAAACAATTTTTTAAGTGCAAACATAATAAATATATATTTTAAGTGTACAAATAACATAATTGTTGATATTAAAAGATACATTAAATAAAACAAAAAACTTTGATATATTCATATCGGCTGATGAATTAGTCCCTATACATGTCCCGATTGTAATAAGCAAATAATGCGAAATGAATTGAACCAAGCAGGTAGTTCGTGCCACCTTTGACCATACCCTGTACTAATAGTTAAGTGAGACATACTTTAATAATCAGTTTCCCTTAGGACTTGAAACTAGTAAAATATTTAAATAGAAATTCTCTTAACATACCGCAACAGAGAGTAAATGACCGATTATTATACTGCTTGCAGAAGCTTCTACTGCTTGTAAAAATTTATACTGATTGCAGAAACAAAGCAGGACGAATAGTCCTTCTATCTGTACTTGACATTTCAATAGAATATGTTTATACGTACATATATCTCCGATATTTAATGACCGATTTCAACGAAATTTGGTCAACTGGTTGATATTGGTTATGATAATATGATAGCTCCAATGCAACTCTAGTTATTTGTTTTTTATTTTCTATTTTGAGAGCAGCAGAAGTGCGCGTAGCAATAATTTGAATCAAACTTGATCTGTGAAGACTTTAGACGGATGTTGACACCAAATTTGGTTGGTGTTGCTGATCAAGAATATGCATATGTATATACTTTAATGGGTGCGTGTTACATACATTTGAAAGTCCTTAATGTACCATATGGTATGGTATATAAATATAAAAATTATTCATATGGAGAAATGCTGCTAGTGTTCTAAATAACAGGTTAATAATAATATTCAATGTTTACTAAATGGTAATTTAACTAATGACTAATAAGTTGAATACACCCATACCTCGATTTACACGATAGATACATAAGTTTCTGCAAAAAAAAACCGTGCATACCGAAATTAAAAATTTTGTTGGTGAATCCCGTGAAAAGCAAAAAAATTATACAATATTCAAGATTTATGTATGTATATACATATATTTAACAACAAATCACAAAATAATAATGGGATATAAAAAATTGTACCTCAATTGTCCTCAATCCATTAAATTAATCGCAAAAAACACTTACAATCTTTGTATATCAATTAATTTCCAGAGGAGATAGTGAGGATACTAAAAAAGTAAAAATTATGCATTTTTTTTAAATCCCTCATTAATGTATGACTTTCCTTTTTGGTTACAACGAACGAGACATTCATTTATGCCTCGTTAATATAAAATAATTAGCTTAATACTTGGTTCAGTTACTCAGAGATTAATTGAAACTTTTGGGTAAATTCTCGATTGAAAATAAATAGAATTTGAAACAGAGTTTCATTGAAACAATTCTATCTTTTAAATCTAAACCGCGTAAAAGTGAAATCATATAAAACGAGTACTGTATCAATCGAATTATAGATGCATTATTTTTGCTAAATTGCGTTTCGTTTGCAAAAATAAACAGTTTTGTCCGTTTCTTATTTTTCTCAATTTTTAAAAATTGATTGGTATTAAGTCGAGTTGTAGTCGCAACACAAATTTCATCTAAATCAGTTTAGTAGATCTTTAGGAATAGCGAGAAGAAATTTAAAATAATTAAAGAGAAATTCTAGATAAGTGCAATGAAATCTTTGCTCGCAGCTATATATATTGCTATTCCAGGAGAGTTATAGTTACAAACTTCGCTTTGGATCCTTTTTCGAAATATTTGCAACTTGTTATCAGTAAAATAACCATAAAAATATCACGACAATTATTAAAAAAAAAAAAATTTTCCTTACAATTTTCAAGGATAGAATACCATCTAAAGAATTTGAAAACTTTTGGTTTAATCGTTTCTCATAGATCCCGTTATTGTAAGTGAAATCTAATAACATAGTCAACATTTTTCGATACGTCATACAATTTAAGTTTTTTCCCCTGATAAAATATAAAAATCAAAAATTTTTCATCATGTGGAAATGTCCTCGGTTAAACATGTTAAGGGACAAAACATGCAACCAAACAGTTAAGTTATTCCTACTAAGACATCAATCATCCGATGAAGATGAAATGGCCAGAAGTAATAAAGAAAAGGTAAATGAGATAATAAATTATTTGGTAAAAGTTTACAAATAAAATTGTATATTAGAATCGGGCTGCATACGCTAAGCACATTCAGATGCTAATCAAGGTAAATATCCTTGGCGTATATACATAGGATGATTTTTAAAATGAAATAGTTTTTCTTTTCAAGAAACGGGAAAATCTGCAGAGAATGAACTTGTCTATACAGAGGCAGCAGGCAGAGAATGATATCAAAATCCGTTTGAATAAGCAGCAATTGGCGGAAGCGACCGATGAGTGGAATAAGATGAACAAAGATAAGGAAAGTTCTTAAGGTGATGAAAATAAGTTTCAAGTAATAAATATTTTTTAAAATTACTCTTTTTGCGTTTGTTTTTTTTTATTTAAAATAATTTTGTGTGTTTCTCTCATTTACATGCTTTACAATGAAGCTTTTTTAAATCAAGTATTTTCCTTTCTTTTACATATTTATATATAATTTATATATATATATATACTATATAGATAGTAGTTTCCATGTGTAATAACAATTTCTTGGGAGGGAAAAAAGGATAATTTGAAAATGGTTAGGTTTTTTTTCTTAGTTTTTTTTTGTTTTTCCTTTTCATATATATGGCATTTAAACAAAACATTAACATAAAATCTATACAAAGATAAAAAATAAATACTGTCATTTGTTTCGTATTTCAATAAGTGTGACAGATGGTTTAGATTGAAAGCATAAACATACATATACATATATATAAATATATATATATAGGGATAACTTAAGGACTACAAAAAAGGTTCAGTGTGTGTGTGTGTTTGTGTGTGTGTGTGATTGTATATAGGGGTTTGTAGGTAAATAGGTCTAATTGTTTTGGGTTAGTTAGAAGAACTCAAGTCAAGAATATATATGTATGTTTTTATAAGTACGTAAAGTTTGAGCAACTTGGAGAGCTTTTCACTATATAAGAACTAAGAACTAGTGATCTAAACTTTTTCAATGCTGGACTGGCTGTCGATGCGAACTCTATTCCAAACACTTGACTTGGTCAAGTGAATCTCTATATTTATACTGTGTGAGTGTGTGTGTTTGAATATGAATGGTATGTATGTCTCAGTATGCATGTGTGTATGTGTTTGTCTCTCTGTTTGTATCTGTGTGAGGTAGCGGGAGTCTAGTAAAAAATAATATGGCATACTTTTGAGCGCCTCCTGGTCCTTTCTCTTACTTTCGATATTTGTCTGTGCTTTTGCTTCTAGCTTACTTTTTCTTTTTATTTTTTTTTTTGCAAAACCAAAAAAAAAAAAACAAAAAATACTGTTCAACAATGCCAGGAATGTTGTAGAGTATGCAACTCTCTTTCTTCTTTTTTCTATGTGTTGTGTGCGTGTGTGAGTGTGTTTTGTTTTGTGTTTTTTGTTTTTTGTTTTTTTTTTGGGTTAAAATATATGTTTCTTAAATAAGATATCTAAATCATTATTAAATTTAAAACTTTAGCAACTAAAACAACATAAAACCAGTTTAAAATTGAGCCCCTAACTGGGCAAACGTTTGGTGGCCAATTCCTGAAGCTTTTGCAGAGCCAACGTTTTGTTAATCTCAACCAGATCCCGACTATGCTTGGCCGCCTGCAATTGCACCTCAAGTATTTTCATGCGCATCATGTGCTCCTTGCTCTGCATATCCATAAACAGACGCAATTCAAAATTATTCTGGCTATTGCTAGCGGAAGAGGTTGTAATTCCACCATTGCTGCTAGCTGTAGATCGTTCCAAGGCCTGGCTATCACCTGAGGCGTGTATAATGGCCGGTACTGTGGTCAAAGGTGTCGCTTGCTCCTCATTATTTAAACTGCCGCTGCTGGTGCGTTGCCGTTTGGCCATTGGTTTGGGCAGATCGTCATCGTCCTCATTGTTATTGTTATTATTGTTGCTGTTGTTGTTGTTCTGTTGGAGAGCCACTGCCTGTGCCTGATGCTGTTGTATGGCAGCTGCAGCTGCAGCCGCACTAGGAAATTGTCCCGATCTCAATGCATTCAAGGCCTCTAATGTGGCAGATATGTTATTCATATTGAAATTAGCCTGAAATCCAGATAACTCGGATCCACTTGGTGTCATAAATGCCCCACCAGAGCTGCCATCACCACATAGGCCAGATGCAGTGGAAACTGTAGCAGGACTTTCCACTTCACGTAGCCCATTGCGACTATGATTGGGTGAGACACTCAGCCGTTCACCATTTGTCACATCAGATTGGCTATGATGATGATGATGATTGTTAAATGTCTCATTGAAGGTCTCATTTGTCTCCTCCTCTTTGATATCGACATCACAAAGTTCCTGTGGGGGAGTGCGACTGCTACTTAACGAAAGAAAATGGATACCAAATACCAAAATAAGTTAGTTGAACATCTGAAATTGATCAATTCTAATACTTACTCATCCATATCATGATCATCGGCCGTATAATCGCCACGATATTCAAAATCCTCTTCCAATGCCAATGGAATTTTCGAATAATCAATACCATCCAATGCCTCCGATTTGCATGCTTTTTTCGCCTCCTGCATAAAATCCCAGACCTCGAATGTAAATGGCGACGGCTTTTTACGATCAGCAACTTCTGCACCAAATCTGGTCAAACGATTATTATAGTCCAATATTTCATTCCGAGTACATGCTGTAATAATAATGTATATATATATGTAAATATTTGAATATTTGAAGATATTATTTATTATAATTTCTCACCTTTCATGCGTCTCCATTGCTCCTTTAATCGATTACAAGTACGATCTGTGCCAAATTGATTTGAGAACTTTTGATGGATTATTTTCCAGGCTTTGTTCTTGACCGCCGTTAGTCCTGCATCTAAACGTTTATTCTCTATAATTCGCATATCCTTGCGACACAAATCCAATAGATATTTCTTCTCCTGATGATTCCAATTCTGAGTGCGTTCACGTTTCTTATACATGTTCATCGAGGGACTGTTCATGTACTGTGTCATCTCTGGAACAACCATGCGAAAAATAAAACAAAATTAAGAATTAGAAAAACACTATAGTTTAGTTGAAATTGGTTAAACACACTTACCCGTCTTTAAGTCGACGCCCTCTAGCAAATTGTGATTGGAATTTTGCCAGTTGGCGGCGATCTTCATAAAGGCCTCCAGATCGTTGGCTGTATACTGTTTGTTGACCTGCATTTTGTGGTGAAGAGAAGAGAAAGGCAAAAAGAAGAGAAAGAAAGACAGAATATGGTTGATTAGTCTTCCAATTATACAATATACTCATATATGTATATACATATATATATGTATATATCTACAATAAATTAGTGTTATAATTCGACTTCTTTATTATATTTCGGTTATGGTTTGGCTGATTTTTGGTCATAATATCTGGGAGCTACTTGATCATGCAAAACTTGTCCAACAGATTCCACAAATGAAATGTCTGGGATCTTAAATTAATACACACACACACATACACACACTCACATAAACACACACTTACATACATACATATTGTACACAACATACTTGAGCATTCAATGAACCTGAGTTTCAATAACCACAAATTTGAACAAAAACAACAAATGAATTGAAATGAAATTTCACATCAATTAAATTTTTTTTTTTTGTTTTTTTTTTTTTTTGGGAAACAGAAGATTCAAAGAAAACAAAAGGATTTTTCAATGATTTCGCATGAATCTGACATGAGTGTGAGATATGGCAAGGGGGATCTATATAGTTATGTATATATCCATATATTAATAAGTATGTACATATGTATGTATATATATTCTTATGCAGCAGTCACATTAATTGATTTTCAATTAGCCAATACGAGCAAAAAAGCTAAACGGGTGGAAGCAGGGAGAGAGGGAGGAATGGTGGAGTTGAATTGCCAGCAAATGTTGCCAGAACTTATCGAAATGGGCTAAGAAATTATGAATAACAATCAAATAAATTGTACACACACACACACACAAGCATACACAAAAAGCGCGATTTAATTTATAAATTAACAAAACACACACTAACAGCAGCTGCCGACATTTTGTTTTAATGTACGTCTGTATGTGTGCGCTGTGTGTGTGAAGTGAGGCGATCAAACGTCGCTTTGACAGCCAATTATACCAAGATCAGAAATACACTCACAAAAACTTGAGAGAAAAAAAATTCTTCAAGCATATAAAGCAAATTATATACATACATACACATATTAAAGACTTAATACAGTAGAACAGGGCTATAGGGAACGTCAAGCGAATGCATTAGTTTATTTAAATTAAAGGATACAAACTTAAAAAGCTTTAATGGCAGCATAAATAAAAGTCGAATAAGTCAATTTGACTTTGTAACAATATTTTTATAGATAATGAATGAACGACCTTGTAATGGTTTTTCTATTTACCATCAAAGATCAGCATATATGGCAGACTTGTTAATCTATAGTATATTTAATCCATATAAGTTCATGCACTTTCCTTATTCATGGAACATTTCAATCAGCTCTAATAAACTGGGGAAACAATTGAAAATTGGAACAGTTTATAGCAGCCTATAGCACAAGCAATAAAAGGATCGATATACGAACAAAATGGAATGAAACCATTGAAACCGTTGCTACTGAAACTCTTCTACCTTTTATGGTGTATGTTCTATTTAGTGTGATCGAACTGTATTTATCGTATATTTGTTGTGGCTCACTTAAAAGTCTTTCATCTCGCCACTCGCCCCTGTTCCTCACTTCTTATAAAGCAGTTCCACTCGTTATCCATCTTGGAAACAACAACACAATCGTCAGAGTCTTAAGTACATTTTATATGTGCTTTATTTCATTTCAATTTCTCAGTTGCCGCCTCCCCCTCTAGCAATACACCCACCACAAGTCCCCATTTTTATCCACAAGCTGTGCCATGTGTTCAATATTTATGCCGTATCTGATTTACAATATGTACATATGTATGTATATATATAATTGTATATATATTTATATACATATGGATAAGTACATATGTATGTATGTATGTATGTATGTATATATTTTTGTCGTCTATTTGCGAGTATTGAAAGGAAACTTTTTGACTCATTGGCGGCAGCGGCGCGTGCGCTTATTATTATTACTTTTTTCGAGTTTATATTATTAACAATTAATAATTATTATTATATGGTAATGTTTAAATTTTAGTTATGAGCTACAAAATGAATTCTAGAGACTCATTTAAATTCTAGACACAAGTGGCAACTGCTATGGGGTGTGGTTAAATAAGTGACTAATAATTTATCATCAATTTTTTTTTTTGGGAACAGAGTGGAGGATGTAGAAGAAGGAGAACCAAATGCTGAGTTAAGGGGAACACATTCTATATACACATATATACTATATATACATATGTACATATACTCGTACAATTGTTTTCTCTACTCTCCAGTTTTGACACTGAAATCGTACCGCAACAAAAATTTATTAAACAAAGCAAAGAAAAAATAATCACTCCAATCAATGTGACTTTAAGTAAACTGGTTTAGGTTTTAAAAATACTATACATGAAATAAAAAGAAACTACCAAAAAAAAAAAAATAATTACTGTATGTATGTATGTATGTATATGTATATGCTATACATACTATATTTTACAATTGTTGCCGCTGAACCTACACAAAAGTCCAACCTTGTGCCTTAAAATAAAGCGAAGGCATTGTTGTATTGCCCACATTCGACTACTTACTACTAACAACTACATTGACGATGGTAGCTTTGTATGTATGTATGTATGTATGTATGTACAAATGTATGTATGTATGCATATGTAGACCAGAGACCACGGTGCAAGCTGCCTGCCTGCTGTATGCTCGAAATATTTTTGAGTAATTACCACAAATTAACAACGACAATAACAACAACTACAAAAAAAACTTAGTACAGTGAACTATTTTTGGGCAGTTATAGTTCACTCTCCGAAATATAAGAGTACTGCTATATGCCCTATGCTATGTGTCAATCGTAAAACTTTAAACCATAACTATAGGTTAAAAATGTAAATTAAAGTAGTAGAAGGGGGAAAAAATGTTCATATGTACATATATGTACATACATACATATGTATGTATGTACATGTATATCAAAGATCAGCGTACATGGTAGACTTGTTAATCTATAGCATATTTAATCCACATAAGATGCACTTTCTTAATTAAAGAAACATTCCAATCAGCTCTAGTAAGCTATGGGAACAATTGAAAAATAGAACAGTACGTGTGTGTATGTGAGAGAGATGACAGGAGAGGGTATGATTATCTCTTTGAAAAGCACTTAAAACTTCAAGAGTTTGTTTGAATCCTTGAAGAAGAAAAAAACTTTAATAAAATAATTAAATAACTCATGGTTTATTTATTATTGAATTTTCTAAATTATAATCGTTACTTTATTGTGCCAGGTGCTGCTTCTGCTACTATGATCACACAGTAAAAAAAGAATCTTTTCTATAAATTGATGACATATTCAAGGGATGTTTCTTATTCGGAACTGTGTGGAGCACTTCATTCGAGTGAACGGCTTGCTATTGAGCCTTTTGAAGTGATTTTACATAAAAAATTATTTTTCTAGTTTTTTTATTTTTATTTTTTCTCAATTTCGAATAGCATAAATTTATGTATTATAATAATTACACATAACGAAACAGAAACAGAAAGGGAGTACCGAGTGCCAAGGGAAGAAACAAGGAGAAACCAAGGGTTAGAGAGAAGAAGAGAGTGAAGAGAGAGTGGAAGGAGAAAACTAAAAAACGAAATGTCATCGAACGTTGAAGTGGACGAAAAAATGAAAAGAGCTCTGACTTTTTGAATGCTACAGTTGGGTTTCGAGTTTGGGTTTGGGGTTTGGGTTAGAAATTGGAATTGGAATTGAAATTGGGAATTGGGTTTTGTTTTTTGGTTTTGCTTTTCGACTCTCGAGTGTCAGGCAGTTAGGCATTGATTTGAATATGTTTTTTCATGCTTAAACAATAACAACAACAATATATACATACATATGTATGTGTGCGTGTGTGTGTGTTTATTGTTCTACCGTTTTGAAGAGCGAAACGAAGCAATTAGGTGAGGGTGGGAGGGAGGTAGGGAGGGGGGCGCACATACTTATAGTTGTTGCGCTTAAGTGGAGGAGCCCGAGTGTAAAATCTATGCCTGGGGCACACGGCTGCTGCCTCCCATTAAAATACACTTAGTTTTTTACCATATGTCAGATTTTCATTCCCTTTTTTTTTATCATTGTACAATTTTGAAAATGGTTTAATCGGAAAGGGAGGGGGGTTAGATTTAGTAAGAAACACTTGAACAAGGAAAATTAACTAACAAAAATGGAATCTTTTTTTAAAGACAAAATCGGAAATTAGAGTGACTTAGCATTATTTGATGAATACAGACAAAATATTGAAAGAATAACGAATTTTCCTCATAGTCTGATCACTAATCAGATCTCATAAATATTTTTTCTTAACAGAAAACATATTTACATACAAACGTATTATTTAAGGAAGTTCAATTTAAAAGAAACTTTACTTAAACGAGAAAAAATATTCTCTGTCTTACAAGTACATATACTAAATTTAGTTTTCCTTCTATTTGTTGCACATTTTGGCATACATTTTTTTGTCGGGTGTGGGCAACAATAAGAGATTTATTGCGGATACATATTACAGCTTTTATATGTAAATGTGTACATATGTAAGTATGTATGTATGTATGTACATATGTATGTATGTATATGATCGTATGCATAAGCGGTTTAGCTCATATTAGTCAGAGCATTTAAGTTTCATTTATGCAAACACACACATAAACACTGTGTGTATGTGTGTGTGGATAAGTATTATCTTTTGTTATAATTTTATTGTATTTTTGTTGAGGTATTTTAAATTTTTATTTATTATTATTATTTTTTTTTGGGTTGGCGGCAATCGTAGTTTGGGCTGAGGCTGAGGCGGAAATTGACTCATGGCTGTTGGCAACGAATTATGCTCCAGGTGTGCATGACAGAAACAACAAATTTATTAGAAATTGCTAGCTGCACACACACACACACACACACACAGAAACACACGTGCATGCATACAATTACAAATACTCTCGCGCATATGTACATACATACATCCATACATACATATATTTATGCAAACAAATAAACTAATTTCATGACGCACAACGCTGCGCGCCTGCGCAGTTTGCCAGTTTTAAGTATACATATTCATACATACATATGTATGTATGTATGTGTGTGTGTGCTACTTACAATTGTAACTAGCTAAAAAGAAAAACTGTAAGATTTTGTTGTTTCCCGATTTTGTCAAACGTGCCTACACCCAAAAAAAAAAATAAAGATTCATTACCCCAGAATGAGTCTCGACCTGCAGATACCCTTTTTCTCCTAGAAAGAATTTCGTAAACAGTTAGTTGGAGTGCCTCTCTCTCTCACTCCCTTCTTTATTGCATGAATGAACTGTGTATGTGTCAAATCATAGCATACTCTCTTTAGTAAACCGTTAAGGGGTATGCCAGCCAAAAAACAAAGAGTAATGGCTAGACAACGAGAGAGTTCATCGACTTTACGACAAATTGCGTTTGTGACAATTGCCAAGCATTTGGCATCGACATCGACATTGGCATCTCACTCTCTCACACACTTTTTTAAGCTGCTGCGACTGCTGCTGCTCATGCGTAGGTACCCCGACTTCAAATATACTAAATTATTGTTGTATTTTCATTAGTCAGCAGCGACGGCGGCAGCAACAGCAACAGCAGCAACCCACAAAATGCGAACCCCCGAAAAGCAAATCCAGGTTAGGTATAGCGCGCAGCTGCGCATAGTTTTTACTGCTATTATTGTTGTCTGTGACAGTTACCCAAAAGATATCAGCAAGTAGTCGGAGACAAATGGATTACCTTTAGCTTGGTCTAGTGGGAAACAAATGGAGCAGAGCCAGGGCCATAGCAAGAGCTAGCATTTCGATTTACTTAGATTTCTATATCTATATATGTATGTATGTATATATGTATGTATGTATGTGTCTATGTCTGTGGCTTTCTTGAGAGCCCACACCCTAAAAACATTATGACTGACAACAAGTTCATTACACTACTGCCCCGTCTATCCTCTCTCACTCTTTCTCTCTCTTCTTCCTTCCACCACATATGGGATTATTTGTATGTATGTGTTTGTACGTATGTACATGTGTTATTACTACGTAGATCAAATTGTGGCCTCTCCCTATATGGTCATATTTGATTGTTATTGTTTTATGATGATGATGATTCAAATGAATCTTACTACACAAATATGAATACAACTCTGTTAGCGAAGGATTTGAATCGTAAAATAGACAATTAAAGGAAACAAAAAGCATACACACACACATACATATGTATATGTATGTACATAAGTACATACATACATACATATGTATATGTAAAATGATATCAAAACTGGAAGCCATTATGTAGATATTGAAATCATAATCGTGAAATTAATATATTTTCAAGCACATAGAATCAAACAACATCAACATAAATCTAAATAATAACCTTTATTTTTATTCTTTACGTTTATTCTTGTCTGTGAGTAGTAAATTGGGATATGGAAAAGTTATGAATAAAAAACAAGGCAAGAACAAGAACTACTTTTCTACTGAGTTGATAAAATTTAACCAAGTTTGCTAATATGTACATATGTATACATATGTATGTATGTATGTATTTTTCAAACTCCTTTATCATCGTTCGTTTCATGTATTGTTCCTCAGCTAAACTGTTAAATATCTGGGATTGGAAAAACGTTCCCACAAATTATTAAAGAATAACCTGATATTTTTAGTTTTACAAGCGTTATTTGCATTGAAAGTTGAAAAAATATAAAACCGAATATTAAATGTAATATGTATATATGTATGTAGTTTAGTTTAGTTAATTATCAATTATTGAAAGATAATATGCCAAATTATATCATTTGCATACATCAGTTTGCAAACGATTCTACATATATATGTACATACAAATGAATACAAAATGTGCCTTGAATTAAGGATATCTACTATCAAATTGGGTAATTTATAATATTTTTTAAATGCTTCCGAGTATATACCTATGTATGTACATATGTTGGCATATTATCTT
Source organism: Drosophila sturtevanti (assembly GCA_018150375.1). Classification (NCBI taxonomy): domain Eukaryota; kingdom Metazoa; phylum Arthropoda; class Insecta; order Diptera; family Drosophilidae; genus Drosophila; species Drosophila sturtevanti. The sequence goes on from JAECWJ010000564.1 coordinate 437,711, forward strand.
TAAGTTAAGGATATCCTCTATCCTACTAGCAGACTGTTCTTTTATATTGATGATATATATACAATTTAATTACAATTTTGATGAATTTGTAGATATGTATAAGTAATTAATTATGTCAAATTTAATTTATTGATTTATTTGATTTATTTAACTTATTTGACTGAATTATTAAACTTAACGAATTTGAAATACAGAATTCATTTTAAAATAAATAGTTAATATTTAGATTATGTTTGCATAAAGTATTGAAAGTACATACAATATATGTAATTCTTATTATTCTATTGAGACCATATTCAATTTAAATTATATGTAATAATTACAATATATGTAATTCTTATTAACCGAATCTATTGGGACCATATTCAATTTACATTATCGGATATACATACATATGTAAGTAAAACAATAGAAGAAACACACCTTTTGGCTAAAAAAAAAAATCGGATAATCATACATAATGAATAATTGAAATTCGGCAATATACTTTTGAAAACTAAATCATATAATATATGAAAATTATACCAATTGTATATTGACATGCCAGATTACGTTCTTAAATTCCCATACAAAATACATGGGTGTATCTATTATTTTCATTATGAGTATTTGCCATAAATTGGTTTATTATGTTTGAAATTCTAAGACTAGGATGATTCCCTTCGATCGATACCCTTTTCCTTTCCTTTTCCCATTCCTTTTTCGCAGTTCCAGACTTGCCTTGAATTTGACTAACTTTGAATATCCTCTCGACTCCTCCAACCTTCCCCCTCCTCCCCCCTTTCTGCCTTCAACATAAATAACTCATTTGCAATGACATTTTTTTGTTTGTTGGTTTGTTGTTGTTGTTGTCCCATTTGAAAATTTCAATTTTTGTTTTATTTTGTTGTACAAAAAGTTTTCTTAATTGTATAAAACTTATACATACATACATGTGTTTATGTATGTGTGTGTGTGTGTGTATGTGTGTGTGTGTGTATGTGTGTGTGTGTATGTGTGTGTGTGTATGTGTGTGTGTGTGTATCTGTATGTATGCATGTTGAGATATTTTTTCTTGATGTGGGTTAACAGCCATTTGGGGTCTGCGTCTCCTACTCCTCTCTTAAGCATTTCACTTGGTTTTCAAACTTTTGATTGTTATTATTATTATAACTCTTACCCAGACCCAAAAAAAAAAATAATAAAAAATAAAAAAGAGGAAAACAACAACAAGATACACACACAATTCTAAGCACTCGCCGCATTTTTGGTTTAGTCATTTTCAAAAAAAAAAAAACCGAAAAAAAAATTAAAATTCATTTGAATATGGATATATGGATATACGGATATATGCATGTATGTATGTTTATATGTTTGTGTGTGTTTGTTTGTCTGTGTATGTGTCTATCCGTGTGTTTGTGTGTCTAATTTCTATTTCTATTTCTATTGAGCATTATATTTCTTTGGTTTTTATAATCGCATCAAGTCATGATTGTGCCACAACTTTGACTTCTCATTTTCTCTCCTCTCTCTCTCTGTCTATCTCTCTCTTTGATATTTCTCGTTTTTCTGTAGCACTTGAAGGCGTTCAAAATAATTTTTGGTTCCATTTAACTTGGTCTTAAATAAAAAAAAAATTTAAAAAAAAAAGAAATAATAATATAAAAACCCAAAAACGAAACGAAACTCTTCCACTTGAAGTAAAGTAAGTAAAAAGAAAGCCTCATCTCATCTCATGTCTCCTCTTCTCCCTTCTCTCGACCCGTCTCGAAGTTTTGAGTATTCTGGCTTTAATTGTTCCCCAAGCTGAATATCTAAGATTGATTGAAAGTGAGGAGGGGAGGAGAAGGTGTGTAATGGGGTAGATGCTGGTTGGTACTGGTAAAAAGAAGAGTTGAACGAACTGTACAAGTAAATCGAAATCTAAGTAAATGTAAATTATGGCCCAGTGATTATCATTAGATTGAAAAAAAGAGAAGATCGAGGAGGGGGGGGTCATCTCTCGGTACATTTAGAATGATTTGTGCGCCAATGGCATGGCAAATATCGTATGCCAAAGCCACGCCCCAAAAGTGTAGCACAAGTAGCTCTTCCTCCAACCCCGAAATCGCCTACGAAATGCCACCGAATCCGCCGCCGTCGCCGCCATGTCATATCGCAATGCGCAATAATAATTACAAATGATCAGATGTCAATTTTTTTCTTCTTTTTTTTTTTTTTGTGGCAATATTATTTTACAGGCTGGCTGACTGGCTGCTCACTCTTGTCTCCATCTTACTCTCCTCCCCCTCTCTCCACCCCGATTTCTCAGTTCACCCTCAGGGCAAACTTTTTTAAACAAATGAAATTTATTGTTAACGGTTAGTGACCCGAATTACACGTATCGCTTATTTATATCTACGTCCACAGACCGACTACACAATTCGCCGCCGATCGAACGAACTATAGCTCTAATGCGTATACATGTGGTAGTAGCAAGAGTATGTGGCATGTATCTTTAAGTAGCAAGTCAGAGTCAGAGACAGAGTCAGAGTCGGAGTCGACTCAAATCAACTCGAATCGACAGAGTCGTCGCCGTCGTCGTCGTCGTCGTCGTCATATCGAATCGAATCGAATCGAGTTGTATCTGACGAATTGACGCATAAACTCTCGAAGCGCTTTAAGCGTTTTAATTGCGGCCCCCAAAAGCAGCGACTGCTACCGCTCTGCCATCGCCACCGCCTACAATAATGTACTACATATCCATACAGACAGACATACATATATAGATATCTATATCTTTGTATCTGATCTTAATGTTAGGCACACATAAAGCGAGCATCAGTAATGAATCGACTAGAACAAAATGAAACTATTTTTGGGATTGCAGAAATATTTCCTTAAACTACATATTTCAAACTATTTAGATATAAGATCTATTTATCTTATTTGAACTAGTTCACTATATGAATGGGTGGTACATACAAAATGGAATGGGAATATAAACAATTTCATTTAATATTTTGGATTTCGCATCTTGTCCTTTTGAGTTCAGTTGAGTTCCTCAATGAGCTACTTACATTTCATTGAATTGGTATTTCAGTTATGCGCCATGGCTTTAATTAACATGAATGTTTGCTCAGAGGAAAAAAAAAAAAAGAAATAAAAATTGTTCATATACATATACATATATATATGTATGTACATATATATGAATATGAAAATGTAGCCACGCAGATTGCTTGAGCTTGTCAGCAAGACAAAACTTATGTGTATCTGTCAGATCTCAATATTATATCTCTCTCCCCCTCGCACCATCTCACTCTCTCTCGCTTTGTGTGCATGCGTCCAAGTCTTTGTACTTGGTTCTGTTCGCATTATACAGATACATATATATGAATATATATGAATGTGGATATGGCATATTTGTAAATCACGTTGTACCACATGTGTATGTCCCCCCCTCTGTCACTCTCTTTCTCTCTCATTTACTCAATCTCTATCTATCAGATACTTTTTGGGTTCTTTTGCACGTTACATTTTAGCTAAATATTAATCCTTTTTGCCAATGCCCTGTCACATTGTGGGAATCGGAATTAGAATTAGATCACACACACTTAATAAATGCAGCTGCCTTTTTTTTTGGTTTTGTTAGAGAAACTTAACCAAGCATTCATTTGTAATCTTCTTATCGCTGTCGTACATATGTATATATACATACATACATATGTATTTTGCATTTTGCAATCGGCAATTTAAATGTTTACTTAGGCGTGTTTATGGCCTTATCATCTTAAGGTCGGTCGGCTAAAGCCAAAGGAGAAAGAAATTAAATTAAATGCGCATAAACGTATAAGAAATTGTTTAATTATGTCCCACAGTAAGAACAACAACAACAACAATAATATTAACAAGAGCGGCAAAAAAACAAAAACAAAAGTGTTAACTAATTCTCTGATAAACAAAAAATGAAAAAGAAAAGAAGAAAAACCAAACGTAACGAAACGAAACGAAACGCACCCAACGGCATTTTACCTGGCCTGGTGACGCCTTCTTTGTATAGTTTATAACTCTCTTTACCGTTTAACTTTTTACGTAAAGTTTAACAAGAAACGAAACGAAATAAAACAAGGAGCGGATGTATATGTATTTAGGTTTAGTGATGGGAAAAAAACTACGATAATAATGTCAAGTAAAAACCCCATACTCAAAATGTAAGCCTACTTGTCTAATTTAGGAATGAATATTAATTGCAATTAGATACATAAATATAGTCAAATATTGATGCAATTAGATATACATACTTATATAATTCAATATATGTATATAGTAAATGTAGTAAAACAATTAATTCTACAGGAGTTTGGCATAAAGTTCTGTTACTTACTCTTACTCTTATAGAGTGGTTCGCCCTAACATTACATTTCGGTTAACAGAAGAATTTTTATGTTAGGAATAAAAACTTATTGCATTTACATAGATATAGTAAAATATATATGCAATTAGATATACAGAATTCAATATATGTATGTACATAGATATAGTAAAATAATAAAGATTAAAGAGATTTAGTTTTTAGTTCGTAAGAATTGTACAGAAATTCGGCATGCAGTTCTGTTCTGTTCGACTTAACATTACATTTCGGTTAACAGAAGAATTTTTATATCTACTTTTTCTTGATGTTAAGAACTTAAATGTTAAATCGTTTCGATATCTTATTAGTTCGCAGTTAACAAATCAAAAAGTTTAGAAGTCGCACCTATCACAGTATGGTTTATACAAGTACATATGTACATCCATGTTCATATAATTATATATATACATACATATATATTGAAGCAGAACTCTTCTTAGTAAAGGTCTTCTATAATTTTTTAAGCATTTGCTAACCTATCAAGCACAAGCACTATATTTTCTAATTAATATCGAAAATAATTATATACTTTACATCATATGTATGTATGTTAAGTATAATTCTTAATTTTTAATAAATTATACTGTTACATATATATATGTACATATGTATGTATATATTTCATATCTTATATCGATTATTATAATACTCCATTTTTAACAAATTATACTGATATATATGTATGTATATTTTTCACATCTTATACCAAGATCATATTTAATATAAAAACAAATTTTCTTAAATATTTAAAGAAGATTTATTTTAAAGTCTATGTAAAACTTCCGTTCAATAAAAATTCGTAGCAAATTAGTCGAATTATTATCATATAATCAGTTAATGATAAATATATACCCAACATCTGTGGTCGAAGCTACTATATATGTATTTATCTGTATCTTTCTTATATGTATATGTATGTGTACAAATGACTTAAGCAGCATTTACATACAACACACACACACACACAAGATTTAAATTTTAATTAAGCACGTTATAAAATTGGTATCAGTGACGAAGTTAAGTAAATTTACACAAGAAAATCGCCTCCAATTGATGGCATTATATACGAGTATGTACACATGCATGTACATTTTTGTGTCTGTATGTGTGTGAGTAAGTCTAGGTGTAGTCATAAGTATTTTCACCATTATACAATAATTACCTTTTTGCCGCTGCCTTATCGAACTAAATAAATATTAAATTGTAATTAAAGTCATGGGAGTGATTTTCGTTTCTCTTTTCTCTTCTAAATCAACAACAAATTGTTAAGGCTACACATAATTTGTGTATATGCGAGTGTATGTGTGTGTGTGTGTGCGTGTGTGTGTGTATGTTGAGCTCTTTTGTTTATCTACACGACGCACCTTGTGTCTATATAATTGATAAATAAGTCAACTGACTTTTCTTTGCATTAAATTGAACTGAAATTTAATTGCTAATTGCATCGTTTAGAGGGGCTTATGAAATTTTAACTCTAAGAACTACCTACCTACATATATACATATGTACATATATATAGTATATTTAGGGTAAGAAGAGACATGTGATAGATGGCGTTAATTAAGTTGTCGTTGTTATTGTAATGTTGTTATTGTTATTATTGTTGTTGTTGTTGCTATTGTTGTTGCTGCTGCTTGTTCTTTGCCTTTTTGACTGGAAGGTGACAAATGCCCAAGGCATTCGGTCAAACCGCTAACAAAAAAAAATATAGTCCAACAACTATTTTAGATATATACATATATTTATATATATATCTTGTGTATAATTTGAACACAGCTTGCACATTTTTTTCTTTTCATATGTAGTGCACACCTGGACGCAACGGTGGGTATATCTAGAATCTGGCCCGGCAACAATAATAAACCCGAAAAGAAAAAAAAAACCGCCAGCAGCAACTGGCCAAAATCTATATGAAAACCGACCGACCTCTGATATCAATTGGACCACAAAAATCAGCAATTGCTGCGACTGCGCACCGCCGTCTGGCCACCTACCAATCCTTCTCCTTCCTTCTCGCTCCTTCTTTATCCCTCTTTCTGTTTAGTTCAGAGCATTGGTGACGCATGAATCATAATGTTCATATGGAAAGATTTGTATATCCACACTTACGTACATATATATACATACATATAAATATTTCATTTGATTGTTGCTTAAATATTTAATTTTTTTTATTGACTATTCAATCAAATTTCGACTATTTTATCTGTCTAAGCAAATGATATATATGTATATATATATACATATATATGTATATGTATGTATATATATTTGTGATGTATGTATATCCAATTAAATTGTACTTAAATTTATTAAAATTAGAAATTATGCAAATTTTCTTCAGTTTTTTTCGAGTTTAAAGATAATCTTTATATTGTTTAATTGTTATTATTTGTAGTATTGTATACTAATAGTATTACTAAAGCAAAATTAGAAGTAGAAGTAGCCATTAGTCAGTTTAAATCTTTTGAGATTCTACTTGAACTCATATTGGTTATTAACTATAGTCGAACCCCTTCTTTATAACAAAAATCTTAATATTTTGAAACAAATTAATGCTCTCTTAACTTCTTGATAGATCAAAAATTACTGTTAACTTTTAAATTGAACAGGTGTGATATATTTTGGAATGATATTAGAACGTTTTGATATCAATCGAAGAGAGAATAAATGCAAGCCATTCATATACAAAAATACATACATACATACATACATATGAACTTATCAATAAATGAATGAATTTATATATGAATGTATGTATGTATGTATGTATAAATAAATATTGAAAATTAGGTATAGAAAAAACTTAAAATATATGTTTTATCAATTTAATCATAAAAATGATTTCAAGAACAATTGAAGAGTTTTTAGTTAATTTACATTATAGTACATACACAAGTAATCAGTTATAGTAAAAGAAATATACAAATGTACATAAGTATGTAGGTATATATATGTATAAATACATATGTACATACATATGTACATATGTATAATTGATACTATCATGTGATATTAAATATGTATGTACATATATATGTACATATGTATGTATAAATCTTCAAGTAAAGATGAAGCCTTTTTTGATTATTTACTATTTTATTCATTTAATGTATGAGGATAATTCCCTCTTTTGATTATTACCATCAACCCTATATTCATACTCGTAGTCGTAGTCGAAGAAGATTTCTGTTAACGCATCTGTGTGTTAAATATAACCAGTTATTGAAATAATGACAGCGCGCAGCTGTGTGATATGCCTTCTTCATGAAGGCCATTTGTCCTTTTTGTCTCTTTTAATACTATGTGGAGTAGTAGTAGTAGAAGCTTGAATGTTATGTGGCAGGAGGGAGCATTTTAATTCGCAGTTTGATGTCTTTTGTCATATGGTATGCGCATGTGCATGTGTATGTACATATGTATGTATGTGTGTGTGTGTGTGTGTGTGTAAGATACTTTTGTCGAGGCATCATAACTTATGCATCAACGCGTACAATTTAAGCATAAATCGCGCTGTCACCCCGAGATCTCTTCTACTTTAACTTACTCTTACTGCTCTTACACCCCTTCTCCTTTTCCTTCTTCTTACTCTCACCCCTCCCCCTCTACTCTTCTAACTGCCTTTTGTCATCGTCGTCATCATTATTGTGACGATCGTTTGTCGTTCGTCTATCTTCGTTGACTTACCTCTTGTCTTGTCTTCTCTCCTCTCCTCATCTCTTATTTCTTTCATTTTGATTGTTTTTTTTTTGTTGTCGTTAAAATATTTTTGGGTGTGTTCTGTATTTTAATAGCTTGAAACGCTTGCGCATTGCTGCCTGCCACCACTTCCTTTCGTATCGCACTCACACACACACACACACATACAGATACTAACGCACTAAGACATAGGCACACCCTTACCCCCATCCATGCATACGATGACTGAATCCCCTCCTCCTCCTCTACCTATCTGATATATTTTAGCTTGTTTAATTTCTTTCGAATTTGTCAAAAAGAAGGAGAAAAAAAAAAGAAACGTAACATGATTTCAGTTTTTACTTAAAGTACGCATACACTCGCATTAGACTCGTTCCGACAGCTAATCCCCTACGTTCCACAGATCGCGCAGATGTAGAGACCGAGAGAGAGCATTTTGAATGAGTGAGTGAGTAAGTGAGAGGAGTGGAAGATACTCACTTTGAATTATTAAATCCTAATCTTGATTGTACATTTTCAGTTAGAGTTTCGTTTTTCTGATTTTGTTTTTTTATATATGTATGTATGTATGTATGTACATTTATTTATGTATGAATGTATGGATGTGTTCGTATGTTTGTATGTTTATACATACATTTTATATTTTCTTAGTTCTTTTTCGGAGTTTCTTTTTTTGCTTTACTTTCGCGTTGCTTTGCTTAATACGCCTTCCCGATGCGATCGCACGAACTCGTCGATAATAAAAGGCAGACGATTCCAGAGATTCATTCAGGTAAAACTCCCCCACCTATGCAATGTTTGACTGAGGATGACGACGACCGATGAAGATGAAGATGATCATGATGATGATGATGATGACTGCACAGATTTCCTGTGTGTGTGTGTGTGTGTGTCTTTTGATTTTAGTCTCGATTTTAGGATCAACGAAATGTCGTCAGCTTTTTTTATACCGAATTGGCATTGATTTCGTATTTGTATCTTTTAACTTAACTCACACACTCACGCACACCCAAAAAACAAAAAGCTAAAGGCAAAAAAAAAATCAGCTCTTAATTCTTGACAAATGATTTGGGTTATGCGATTAAGCAGCAAACTAATAATGTTCATTCACTTTTCGATTCGTTTGAAGAAAATAAACTAAATTTATGATATTGAAAATATTTCATTTTTTTGATAATTAATGTCTCTGCTAACTGCGCTTCAATTTTATTTTTGCAGGGTGGCTTTAAATTTCTATTTAAAACCCCTTTTTTACTCTCCCCATACATACATACATACATAGAATCAAATTGCGCAGTGTTGTTGACAATAGACACTAAAGATGGTATCGTTCGTCGTCGTCATCAACAATGGCACTTTGAAATATTAATCCTATATTATTATATAGAGTGCAGCACCACATGCCCATGCCCAACCCCAAATCCAAAAAGTTGCCAAGACTCGAGAAACCCGAGGGTAGAATTTGGCTTGGAGTTGCGCTTTTAATTCGATTTTAGTTTTTTTTTTTTTGTTTGTTGCCAGCTGACCAAATGGATTCTGTATCTCATATACATACCCTTTCATCGCATCTTTCTACCCCTTCAAAACATAAATATGCAAATCTTGGTATTATTTTTAAATATAAATTTCTTAAAAATTTTAAGCATATGCATATTTGTTTTGATTTATAAAGCGATTTTGGTTAAAATACAAACATACATACATACATACATACATACATACAACATACATAAAAAATTTTATAATGAAACGTGGATAGAAGAAAGTCGATTGTACAAATTGTCATATAATAATACACACTGATTCGATTTCTGTATTTCGTTTAAAATATTAAGACTACTTTTTGCAAATCGACAGAAATCAAAAGAAATATTTATTTTTGGATTTTAGAAATGGTTTTTATAAGGTATCAAAGAATATCAAGACTTGACCAAGGAATTACTCTGTTAAGTCTTAAGTGAGTAAGACATAAGCTGTTAATTTCTGTACTTTGCTTAAAATATTAAGACAACTTTTTGCAAGTCAATAGAAGAGTTAAGATCTGGCCAAGAAATTATTCTGTTAAATCTGAAGTGAGTAAGAAAAACAACTGTTCATTTTAACAGATAAAAATTTCAAGAAGTGCAACAGAGAACCATTGAAAATGGAACTGGCTTAACTCAAGCAGTTGGTGTCAGTTCTGTTAACTCTTGCATTCCGCGTTCCAGTTGTTCCTACATATGTCTTCATTATATTAATGTATGTATGTATGTACATAAACTAATCCTTTTCTGCAAATTTTGGATTTTTAGTTTACGAGTCTCCGTTATAATTTTTACAATTTCAATAATTCTATTTGATTTAGTTAAAAATCCATTCGACATATAAATAATTTTATTTTAAAAGTATTTTTCGTTTTTGGCAATGATTAATCAGTTGGGAAGAGTTGATTATTTTTCAACAGTTTCTACAGATTCACTATGACTTCTCCCTCTCCCCTCTCCCAGCTCAGTCGTATTTCCTTTTTCGAAAGCGACGACAACTTGGGGCGTTACCAGGGTGGAGCTACCTGAAATCAATGGGATTCATAAAGCTGTCATAATTTATGACTTGAAGACGAGAACCAAATAGTTCTTATACATACATATGTACATACATACATACATTCATATATAAATTGAAAGAGGCAAAAAAATAAAAAAAAAACAACAGAAGAAAATGTAAAGGAAAATGCGTTTTCCCCTTTCGATGGATTTTTTTTTTTGTTTTATTGTGACTAATTGCGATTGGTTGTCAATTGGTTTGCATGTTGCAGACAAATAAATTAATGGGCTTTTTATTTCATTTTTCGGTGCAGAAGAGGGGGTGGGGGGAGGTACCCATTGTTGTTCTTGTTGTTGTTGCTGCTGCTGCTGCCGTTGACTGACAAACTGACAGACCGACAGACTGACTGACGATTATGGTTGGTTAAGGGTATGAGGCCCGCATCTGCAACCATTTGTCGGTTAAAATAAACATTAGAAACGAAAGAAGAAGAGGAAAAAAAGGAATGAAAAAAAAAAACAGAAATAATTTCCCTAATTTTAGTGGCGTGAAAAACTTTACCCCAATTATTTCAGTGTGTGTGCCTGTGTGTGTCTGCGTGTGTTGTTTTTGGTAATTTGGTAGCAAGAGCGGGTTAAGGTCTCATCTATAAGGCGGCAATTGTCACATGAGCTAAGCCTAAGGGTACCCCTATATGTATGTATGTATGTATGTATATACCATGCTATAGATACAAACATATGTACATATAAATGTATCTTAACTAAATGCTATTAATTCGTTACTTAATTGCTGCCGTTTGCCGATCCCGCCGCCGTCTGTTCTGTTCGCACTTCTCATCTTATCGCCGGGTCTTATGTTAGTTTGTGCGCCTTGAAAGTTGCTCCCATTGAAAATAATTAAAATTAATTAAGACATTTTTGTTATGTATTGTATATATGTATATATATATAAATATATATATATATATATATGTATATATTTATATAGTATTGCCTCACTCATCTCTTACACTCTCATCATCGTCTCTTTCCCCTCCCACCCCCCACTCCCATATCTTTATTATTTCTGTTGCATTGGCGCAATCGTGTATCTATAAATTTAAATCGCCTTTAATTGAAGCGACTTCCAATGGGTTGTTTTTGGGTGACGACTGACCATCGACTGATATACATACATATATACATATATATACATATATGTATATACATACATATATCTATGAAATTGTGGTCTTTGCGCAATGTTTTAATTAATATTTAATTACATTCTGTTATTGTAGACATTCTCTTGTGTTAGATCTAAACAGTAAGTCCTAAAACCAAAATGATTTGTCAAGTTCTCGGTTCGGCATTATCAAAAAAAAAAAAAAAAAACACAAAAAAAATATCGAAATAAACATTTGATTGATGGTCAGTTTATTGTTTCGGCTTAAAATCAAATAAGGATTCAATGACTCAAGCCGATTGACTGACTGATTGACTGATAGATGGACACATGCATTCAGTTAATGCTTTAGCGCACTTTTCTTTAGTGGGGAAACTTTTAAAAGAAAACCTGAATGATGGAACGAATTAGCATACAATATTATTTAGCCCGTCTCGAAGATGTAGAAGTCGCGTATACATATACATATATATATCGCGTCTATATATAAATTTCTAATTCTTAGTTCAACTGTAAAAATAAAAGACATAAATCTAAAACATTAGAAATTTGCATTCAATATCTACATATATAGTATGTATATATATATTCTCAATCACTCACCGTCTGTATAAAGATCTAAATCCTTAAATTGTATAAGAGACATTAGAAATTCTTTTAATTCTTTGTCTATCTGTATCTATCTTAGAAGACTTTAAAACTTACATATACAAATATGTACATATGTATATAGATACTTGATCAACAGATATGTAGTTGCTTCTTCAAGGGTATCTTAATGTCGGTATCTTTAATATACTGACCAGTTCCTTTTACATTTATATAGACAAGTCTCATTTGATCATAAACACAATTCAAATACCTTTCATCATTGAGTACTTTAGGGCCATATCATTTTGCCATTGTCCTTAGCCCCCCCTCTCCCCCATACCCCATCACTCTCCACTCCCCACACCCTCGTACTCGTAAGGGGAGCTGCACCCCGCTTGTCTGCAATTGAGTGGCAATAAATAAACCTAATTGTTTATTTCATTTAAAGCTCTTTCTTTTTAAATATTTATAAGCATTGCTATAATAAATAAGCCAAAACTGATTTTCAACGCCATAGAAAATGTGATTGGGTCTACATATTTTTATGGCACTTGGAAATTAAGTAGTCACATTCACCCAGTCAGTCCAGTACAGTCAGACACCAGATGGATGGATGGATGGATAGATAGATGGGTGGGTGAATCAAGAAAAGCGTATTGGGGATAATGGATATATGTACATAGATGAAGGAGAAGAAGAGATAGATAGAAGAGATGCGATGCACACACCATAAAAAGCTAAAAAAAAAATGTAAAATTAAATTCAAATAATTGCCATTTGAATAGACATATGTATATACATACCATATAGAATATATAGTTTATAGTATATAAATTCATATATATGTACATATATATGTATACAATTTCAACATTGTAGGCATATGGCAAATAGCTAAGCTAATGACTAACAATTGATAAATTTATCGAGAAACATACTCAAATGGTTGTCTGATCTAACATGGAAGATAATTCATTTATTAGATGCAAATTTTAATTAATTAAAAAATAAAATATTTCATCAATTTTAGGTAAAGCATTGTACGGAAACTAATAAAATTCTAGTTATACTTATAATATATATAGATAATACAGAAGATTAGAAAATATAGCTATATTTTCTCGATAAATATCTAAAGTTCAATATCAGTCTATATTTTAATATCAAATCAGAAGTGGTAAAATATTCAAATGAGAGATCGATTTCAAGGGAACCATTAACGAGAATACGAATCGAGCATATAGTCTACCGATTCTGTTATATAATTCTACACATAGCAAATTTACAAGTTTCAAATTTCGTGTCCCTGGCTTGAAAAACCAAAAAATTTCCAAACAAAAATATTTTTTTGAACTGATTACTCCTATGGCAGCTATATAATATAGTCAACCGATTCTAAGCTTTAGATCCAGACAGACGATCAGATGGAGAGACGGACAGGAGATAGATAGATTCATCTATTCATTCTGATCAAGAATATATATACTTTATATAGTCTATGCCTTGCAAACTTTTGACCAATATTAATATAACCTCTGCAAGGGCATAATAAAGTCGATTTCAAGGATCAAACAAAGTTAATATCTATATATTCAGCTGCCTGCGTGTCTTATCTGCAGACCAAACAAAATGCATAAATAAAAGTATTTTCCATATCAAAATTAAACATTCATTACAAAGATTAAATGTTTGATCAATTCAATGTTTGCATTTAGCATATTTGAGATATATTTTTTTTGTTAAATTTCAATTATCATGTCTTTATACATCTTTATATCATCATAATAAAGATTGGAATGCAGCAAATTTCAACGTAAAAATAAATTCGATATTTGGGAAATAAAGAAATGCAATAAGATTTTCTTCAAAAAGTATTTAAAAAGATATTTTTTAGATATTGTTGTTCTTATGAAGTTGTTATCGGAATATAGAAACAAAATGTGACTCTTGATTACTTATGTATACATATATGTACATACATATATAATGTCAAATTGGCTCGATGAATAATGTCATCTGGAATGACCTCCCCCTACCTCCCCACCCACCCATTTAAGTTTAAGTGTTATTGAAACTTAAAACATTTATGATTAAGAAATAATTATTAATAATAATATATTCCACGATTATCGAACCATTCATATAAACATATATACATATGTATGTATGTATGTATGTATGTATGATTGTATTCAATTCGATATCGTGTTAAACTATGGGCCAATAATGAAGCAAAATGTGGCTATATCGCATCTTTGGAAATTGAAATTGGTACTCATATATATGTATGTACATATGTAGTAGTATTGGGGAATTGGCCTGAGTTTGTTGAGTTAAAACATACATTGATTTTAATTATAAGTACAACAACAAAAGCAACATTGGCCATATTTTTCTTCATTATTCTCAGTTTTTTTTTTTTTTTTTTTTCAATGAAAAACAACAATTTTCGAACGAATGAAAAATCGAATGGAAAATCAAGTTGAAAGAGACGCACGGCGCACGACGCACGACGATGCTCGGCATTGCGGCCCTGCAACAGGAAAAAAAACACGGTGAAAATTATCAGGGAGGGGAGGTGGGGAGAGGAAGGGGGAGAAAAAAATATGATTTGTGTAAAAGTTTCGACGCTACTCGGCAATATCGGGCATTCAGCTGTGATTAAGCACTTTAAGTGTAATTTCCAATTGCATTTGTATTGGTGGATTGCACTTAAAAATAGCCAGAAACGTTAAAGCGGAGGGGGGGGGGGGCAGGACGGCATAAAGGCAGCGAATCGAGTGGAGCACATGCTAAACCATAACTAAAATCTTTATGGCCAAAACAGATCTAAATACATATGTATGTATGTTTGTATATGAAAGATCCGGGCACAACGACGACGACGACGACTATACGATATATACATAGATTATATATACATATATAGATATATTTGTATATATATCTATATCTATATCTATATCCATCTTCAAATGTATGGCGGCGGCTGCTTTAAGTCAATTTTTGAATAATTATGAATCGTTTTTCGCTTTCGTTGTTCTCTAATTATAACAACATCATAATCATAATTTCGAGTATTTGAGTATTTCTTTTTCGTTCACTTTTCTGATGTTCTTAATGTGCCAAAATTTACCAACACACAAACACACACACTCACATCACACACACTCTGACAGAGGGCTAGAAATGCGAATATATTTTGCATATAGTCAAGAATTTTTGGTCTATATAAAATTTATATATTTGCATTTTTAAGACGATTAATTTAAGTGTGCTTAAGGGGCAAACTATCGGTTTTTGTTCTCAATTTTTTGAAAATGTGCAAATATTGCCAATTATGTGTATATACATACATACTTATATATATATATATACTTATGCTTTATTTTTGTGTGTTTGAAAACTAAAATGAATTCATACATTAAGTTCAATATTCAAAAAATCAATTAAAATAAAAAATCAAACCCGATATCTGGTTTATACTGAGTTATACGCAGAGTTATGAGAGCAAGTGTATATACATATGTAATTCGAATCATCATCATTCTCATCTAAGAGATCCTTTCGGACTTTTGATCTATATTAATATTTTATATAAAAGATGAATCGATATGTATATACATATATTGCGAACATAGTTAAAACATAAATACATAGATTTGATTTTAAATACTAGATGAAAGTATTATTAACAAATTCTACATAGAACTTTTATCAAATATCGCAGAAATGTCGCTTTAACAGGAAACACTTATACCATAGCTAGATATAGAATTATATACCCTTACAGAGAGTATATTCATTTTGGTTAGCAGTTTGCAACGCAAGCATCTTTAACTATATAACATATATATATATTCTTGATCAGCATGAATAGTCGAGCCTTGTCCGTCTGTCAATCTGAACCTCTGTCTGGATTTAGAGCTTCTCCTCCGAGAACCTTATAGCTACATAGCTGAAATTTTCAATATAGGCATTTCTTTGGTGCAGGTAGTCTATATCCCGGAATCATACCGATCGGACGACTGTATCATATACATAGCTTCTATAAAAACGATCGGTCGTGAATAAGGTTAAACCTAAATAACTCTGTTGTTTGCTGAGTGAATGTCAAGAAATTTAATATTTGTCAGTTAAATATATTTCTTAACTCTTCAATTAAGTTTTATCAGAATCGGTTGGCTATATCATATAGTTGTCATAGGAAGAAACAATCAATTAAATTTTTTGTTTCTCAAACTACAAACATATATAGAAATATGTCTGTTGAGTTATAACAGAATTCGTGGGCTATATACTATAGTTTTTTTTTCCATATTTGCTATTTCCGATATATAAATAGCAACTCTCCTCGTATAGTGCTTAATGGTTCTGGTAATTTATATAGGGACAATATGTAAGGGTATATGAACTTCGACACAGCCAAAGTTAGTTCATCCTGTTAGTATGAATTAAAGTCGTAATGAAAAACTTATTAAAATTTATGCTCAAGTTGAGCACTTAAGGGACTATATATGTACATATATGTATGTATATATAAATATACATATGTACATATGTATATATTAAATTAAAAATTAACAATCCCAAAAACATTCCAAATACATACATACATACATACATACATATGTAGTATGACTTCAATCTAATAGTTTTAGTTGCAAATTTCCTCAATTATATATCCATACAAGTCAAAGCGGAAATTCTATATCAGAATACTATAATTCGTACATATAGTTTAATTTTATGTGGTGCTAAATTACAAATCTTGCAACTCCTTTTAGGGCTTTTATATAGCAGCGCCGGATATTGTTAGATGCCAATAAATATAATAAATAAAAATCAATTAATATTCATCAAATAAGCAATAGAGATTAAGACAAATTTATATGTACGTCACAATCCCCCCGTTGGAAGAAACGAGCGATTTGAGCGCTTTTGCTATTTAGTATTTGTATGAACGTTGGTTGAATGCGTGCCATAAAAAAAAAAAAATTAAAAAAAATCACAAACACACAAATCTTTATAATATGCAATCGTAGTATATAGTTTTTTTTCTCTCTCTACTCTTCTTCTTCTTATTTTCTATTTGTATATGATTGTTTTTTTGCACTTTCCGACGTTTAATGACTAAGACTAAGGAGCGGTCGGTTAAAGCAAAAATTAGCTCATAAAATAGAAATTAGCCAAATGATCTGCTGATTCATATTCATTCTTATGAACATTTATTCTATACATTAATTTAACAAATATATCTATATACATATATGTAGATTCATACATACATATGTATTATTTACATACTTATATCTAGATCTGTGAAATTGTTAAGATTTGTCGTATTTACCATTTTGTTTTGATATATGTTTGGATTATCCTTTCTTATATGAGTTAGTTTTGTTGTTGTAAAAGTTTTTTCTTCTTGTTGTTGTTCTTGTTGTTTTTAATCCCAAAGAGTTGCAAAGTTTACAAATTTTAATTTTATTCTTTCTTTATTTTTTAACACATATTCAAATGTTTGGGGAGGAAGTTTTTGCAAAAGTTTTGCAAAATTCAATTTCGGAATTTCTCTTCCTCTTCTTCGTGTACTTTTTCTTCTTCCTCTTATTAAGCACTTCGTTAGTTGTGATGGGGCGCGTGCCGACTCCGTTTTTAAAAGGAAACAAACACACACGAACACACTTACTAACACAAACACACACAATTTTGATGTTGTTTTTAGTTTAAGACGGAAGACTCCGTTCCGTTATAATTCTTAATAAAAATATATATATATTTATTTATGTTTTCTCTTTTGCCGCTGCGCGCGTTCGCACTGCTGCACGTTTAGTCAATGACTAAGGGCGGGTAATTCAAAATTTTTTTAAATTCATCAACGCAGCCAGCAGCGTAGCGTTATTGTCGGCGTCGGCGTCAGCGTCGACAGCAGCAAACACACAACAGAAAACCAAAAACTAATAAAATCAATTACAAACGCACACACACACACATATATTAAAATACCGTGCTACGAAGATTCGTATAATGCCGAACAGACAAAGCCGAAGAGAGGCATAACAACACGACGACGAAGTGCTAGAAGGAAACGAAATATGGCCTGCAAAAGAGAGACAGAGTGCGAGAACGTTTTAGCAGTTTTATGCTCTCTTTATGTGAAGGTTTGAATATGGGCCAAAAGTAATGACAATAGCGGCAATTGTTGTAATTGTAGCGCTCTTATTCGTTCTCTTATTAACTCCCTCTCTCTCTCTCACGCTCTTTCTCTTTCTTTCGCTCGCTATCACTCTCAATTTGAGTGGGTGGGAGAGCATTTCTGTCTGTCAGAATGTCTTCATGTGTGTGTGTGTGTACGTTTGGTACCAAATGAGCCAAGCAAAACAAAAAGGCAAAAAATGCTTATGTTCCGCGTTTTTCCCCCTTTTATAGAATGCTCCCTCCTTCAACTATATAATTTGCAAGCAGTTTTTGTGCATTTATTTTGCTATTTTTGTTTTTCTTTTCCTTTTGAGAATTACAGTTAGCAAAATGTTGCAGCTGCATAGCATAGTTTCGGGAGTTGCCATCCCAACCCCAACCCCAACCCTTTTTTACACATTTTTTAAAAATCAAATAAATATCCTTTTTTACCCTCATGTCAACGACCGTTATTTTGTCGATCTTCGATTGCCCTTCCCATAGTCATTATAATTACACAAAAACACATACATATGCACAAAAAAATATTCCCGCTCTCACATGCACATGGGCTTACATGCAAGTATGTATGTATGCATGTATGTATGCATGTGTGTACATGCATGCACACAAATTGTACATAAATCGCAATTAATCAAGTGCAAGCCAATGCCAACTAGAGAACAAAAAAAAAATAATAAAAGAAGAACGTTTCTAACTCTCCTCTAACTGTTAACCCTGTGAATTGAAGCAGCGGTAGTAGCAGGAGCAACCCTCCTCATCATGTTTCTTCCTACCCAAAAACTAACTCAATCCGAAATCCCAACAACAAGTTGAAAACTCCCGAGTTCTGTGAACAACAACAATTACAAGGCGAATTGTTCGACTCTCACTCACACTCAGACAGCCGCCGTAATCCCGTCTTCTCTCCCTGCTCTCGCTCTCTCACTCCACCTTCATTTCATATAAACGGAGAGCAGCTACTAAAAATGTAATCATTATGCTTTATCGTAATAATCAGCAGCCGCAGCAGCAAAGCAGCAAAGTTTTGAATACCCTTGAAAAATGTAAACGTTTTAAAAGTTAACTAAGGGTATATTGGTATTAGTCAAAGGTATGTACAAAAACAAACCATAACAGAAAAAGGACCTCTTATAAACGAAAATGTATTTATAATTAGTGTTTGGAAATTAAATGTTATTCAAATTCAGAAAAAATAACACATATATATTAAGTTTTATAACTAACAATTTTTAAATATCACCAGATTTTCGATGTAGTTTTAACCGTGTGATAAATATATGTATGAATTAATTAAAATTGTATTTTTATTTCAATATTGTTATTATATTTTTAATACAAAAGAATTAACTAATTTGTTGAAAAGGTCTTAAAGGTAATCTATTCAATCGACTCAAGATATATGAACGCCTTTATAATTAAACATAATTAAATGATCCTTAAGTGCGATCTGATCTATAATTTTTTGAAAGGCAGTTATTTTACTTATTAAATGTACTTTTTTTAATTTACTTTACTTTATATTTTTGTAACTCAATTACAGGGTATCAAAATGTCCTTTCGGGTTATGGCCTTTTCCAATCATCTCACTTGTTTTCCAACTGCCACATAGATGGCGCACTAATACAAATATAAGTACAAACGAAATTCAAAGTATATAGCTCTCAAATACATATGTATGTACATATAGACATACAAATATAAGTATGTATGTATATGATGACTTACATACATATACATACATACAAATACATAGTAGAAATACTAGCCAACAAACAGGCAAACAAACAAACTAAATTACAACAATTCCAAAAATTTATAATTGTGCACACACACACACACAGACAAACAAAAAGAGTAAAAGGGCGAGAGAGAGAGGGAGAGAAATTTCAAACCACCACCCAAAACAAGAGCCACCACCCCATCAAAGCCATCATCATCCTCATCATCGTCTCCGTTCGCTCTGGGTTTGGCTTTGGTTTGCCTTCTCGCCTTACAATTCGCCATGCCCAAGCAAGGACGAGGAGGAGCATACAAATTCAACAAAATAATAATAAAAAAAAAAAAAAAAGAAAAAGGCAGTTAAGTTAAAATGTACTTAGAGTTTAAGCGTAACCCCGAAATCCCAATCCCAAACCGAACCCAAAAACGAGATTGTGTGTTTTAAGCGTTTTAGTTTGCCCTTGCCACTGCTTGTGCCTCTGCCTGTACTCTTGTCCACCACCCCCCAAGCCGATTCTCCTCATTCTCCTGTTACAGTTAGAGAGCATTGGCATTGGCAGCGCAGTTGACGCTGACGTTGACTTCATTGTCAGCCATCTTGGGCGGCGGTTATTAAATTTTATACAAATACTAAAAATGAAATCAAAATTTTCTTATTACAATGACTATTTTTGAGACTCGGCTGGCTGGCTGGCTGACTCTCTCCACTTCCCTCTTACCCAGTGTCCTTTTTCACCCCAACCCTCTAGCCATATCTTCAACGGAATGAAACAGCTGTGTGCCTTGACTTGACTCGGTCGGTCGTTCTAGAGCGTTGAGTTTGGGTTTTGCTTTTGGGTTGGATTGGGATTGGGATTGGGTTTGACTTTGAGTTTCACTTCTCTGCTTCTCGAGGAGGTGAAGATGTATGCTGGATGTGGGGGGAGAGGGGGCGGCGGGCAGGTGGTGGGGTGGTGAATCATTTCATTTCGTTTCATTTCTCATCGTCTGTATATTTGTTGAATGAATTGTACTTATGCCATACTTATCGACATTGCATTGTTGTTCTCAGGACTCTAGAAAAAGTTTCGGTTCGTTTCGGTTTGGTTTGCTTTGGTTTGGTTTACTTGGATTGGCGATAGGAGAAGGGGGAATGGGTTGGTTTCTTCTGCTATTCGGTTCTTTTTTCTTTTTTTTTGTGTTATTTTTGGGTGTTGGCAACTTCCAGAGCAGGACTGGACTGGACTGGAAGTCCTGCAAGTGTCTAGTTGAAATAAAGTTTTCCATAAATATTCCAGGCAGCCATTAAAATGGTGAATAAATTGCAATTACAAATAGCAAAAGAACTTTGCCAATTAAATTCTGATTCTTTGTCTTATATACACACATACAATCATATTTTGGATAATGGCAATGACTACTTACTATATATATAAGCCGGGAAAATAAATTTTTATTTGGATTACAGATTAGTTTTCATTTTCTTAAAATTAAACCCAATCAAAGTAATCTACAAAAATATATATACATACATCATTAACATGAAAATTCCAAAAATTTATCGTAGGAAGGACCGCAAATGCTACAGAATCTGTTCAAAGTATCTGATAAAAACTAGAAGGATGTTCAAATTTCGGACATGTCGAAGTTCGTATACCCTTAGAGATTGTCTTTATATAATTTAATATAACATTAAGCAGTATACGAGGGCTGATATTTATACTTCAGGAATAGTAAATAAGAAAAAGCTATATCGTATAGTCGATCAATTCTAAACTTACCAAACAAAGACTGAAAATTTTACATACAAAATTTTTGGTCTGATTATTCCTATGGCAGCTATATGATGTAGTCAACCGATTCTGATAAAACTTAGCAACAGAGTTATTGAGGTTAAACCTTATTCACGACCGATCGTTCTTATGGAAGTTATGTATAGATATAATCATCCGATCGGTATGATTCCGAGATATAGACTGCCTTCAGCAAAAAGAAGCCTATGTGAAATGTTTCAGCTATGTAGCTATAAGGTTCTCGGAGGAGAAGTTGTAGATCCAGACAGACGGTCGGATTGACAGACAGCCAGGGCTAGATTTGCTCGTATATTCATGCTGATCAAAAATATATATACTTTATATAGTCGGAGATGCTTACTTTTGTGCTTTGCAAACTTCTCATCAAAATTGATAATGACAAACAGGACAAATGAGTATTTAAAAGCTTTGTGGATAAGGATAATTAATAATAAACATTACCAATTTGTGAAGAACTCAACGAAGAACACATTAAGGTATATAATTCGACTTGACCGATAACTATCGATACAAATATACATATATACGTACATACATATGTTTGTATGTATTTTCCTTGCTTTGCCAACTTTTCCCTATTACCTTTTTTCTAGGGTGTAATGTATTTTATGACTTCCTGCCGCATAGTTTCCAATAATATTAGAAATACTAATACCATCTTTTTACCTTAAAATAATGTATTTATTTTACCTACACATACCAGCAATCTCATATCTTTTTACCTGTGTAGACGACTACATACTTAAAATTTAAATTAAACATGCCACAAGACTAAAAGAAAAAGGTACAAGTATTTTCTGAGCCTAAACAAATTTTAACTGATAAGCAGCCCAGTGATTCCTAGGACAGGACAAGTAAGTAGAAGTGATGAATAATACCAATCACGTAGACAGACAGAAAGAAAAAACACGAGGGAGAGTGAGTGAGACAGAGAAAAACAATCGGGGGAGTATATAGAAGTGTGCGGGGGAAATAAGGGCCACCTTCAAAGCCTAATCAAAAGAGCATTGTAAACTAAGCCAAGCCAAGACAAGACAAGACAAGACAAGGTATAGGCAAGACAACATTGAAATTCTAAAGGATCGATGGTAAAAATAACAACCAAGCAATCTAAAGAAAAGAAAGATCGGCCAAAGGTCGCTTTGGTCGGTTCTCTGCATATGGTAAAATGCGTAATCTCACACAAAAAAAAAAAAAAAAATACTTTGTAGACAAAAACAACAAATTAAGTGCCAACACACACGCACGCAGCACACACACACACATGCATACAGACTATATCTATATATCTTTGAAATGAAAACATTTTTCATGCGCAAACGCAAAAGGCTGACGAGCAAGCGAAGAGACATTTGGACAGGCGGACAATTAGTTCAGACAGGCTTCCATCTCCTTCCATCAAACACAAGCAGACCTATCTCTCGATAACTCTCTCTGTCTCTATCTGCATCTTTGTCTCTGTCTCTATCTCTGTCTCTGTCTTTGGCTCTGGGGTCTGTGTTAAAAGGTCAGCCGACTGGTCTAGGCCTGGTCCGTGGTTCTTTTGATAGCATTGATCTATTGTTTGTGCATTGCTTTTTACTCATTTTATACGCTTCTCTCATTTCTTGTTCTTCTTTTCTTCCTTCTTCTTCTTTCATTCTCCTCCTCTCTATATCTCACCTCATTCCTGGTAGTATAGACTAAGGTTCGTCAAAATGATTGATTTGTAGGTGATGAATTACAACAACATCAACTTGCATTCTAAGGTTGATTTTTCCTCTTATTTTTTTTTTTTTTTTTTTTTTTTTGTTTCTTTACATTTTTCCATTTTTGGGTTTAGTTAAGAGCAAACCGACAGATAGATAGATATATATGTGTGTGAGAAAGGTACAGCCGTGTCGTACCTAGTGAGGATTAAATTTTAAAAATTCCATTTAGAAAAATCTTTCATTGTTCAACTGCCTTTGCTCTTATTATTTTTATTTTTTAGGGGTGCAGCTTAGAGAAAACCAAAAAAAAACAACGAATTTTTTTTTAAAGATAAACTGATATCACGATTGGAGAAAATTAATTATTGTAAGTAAAGTAAGAATAGACAATATTTCCATTGTCATGACATGAGCAATGATTGTCATTTAGTTGATGGAATTTCATTAGAAATGAGCATTGTGAGAAAATTATGATGATAGAAAAGTCCTGTATATAGTAGGAATCGGGTTTGGTTTTCCATTCCATTCCATTTTTTAATTATAGATCAATCAACTGTAATCATAAAACCCTTGATTAAAACACAGGGGTTGATGAATTCCATGGCAATTTGAAAGGATCAGTCCAACCCTATGGAAATCCCATGAATTCTAATTGTGTTATATCCTACTTACTATATCTCAGGAAATTCCTACCTGTAGCCAACAAGATAAAGTCATAAATGTACTTTTATGATCATTTTTTTATAAATAAAAAAAATAATAGTTATTGACAAAATCAATTTCTATAAATCCATCCATTAGATTAGATATTCATAGCTCACAGCTTATTTCGTGCAGAGGAAAAGCGAAACTTCAAAGTTGAATATTAATTAGTTTAAATGCCTTTTTGTTAATCAGACTGTCTATATTTCATTAGGTACTTCAAGCATATCATATTTTAAAAAACTAGAAAGATGGACTAACTTCGGCCGTGCGGAAGTTCGTATACCCTTGCAGATTTTCTCTATATAATTCACTAGAAGCATTATTGTAAATTAAACATACCACATTTACAAATTCAAAATTTGAGCATGAGAAAAAAAATTTTTCATACAAAATTTTTTTGTACCGATTGTTCCTATAGCAGCTATATGATATAGCCAACCGATTCTCATAAAACTTGATTGAAGTATTAAGAAGTTTATTAAACTCACAAATATCAAATTTCGTGGCATTCGGTTGAAAAACAACAGAGTTATTGAGGATAAACCTTATTCATGACCGATCGTTCCTATGGGAGCTATATGATATAGTCGTCCGATTCAGATGAAACTTAGTTGAAGTATCAAGAAGCATATTAAACTCATAAATATCAAATTTCGTGGCATTCGGTTGAAAAAATAGAGATATTGAGGATAAACCTTATTCATGACCGATCGTTCCTATGGGAGCTATATGATATAGTCGTCCGATCGGGATGATTCCGAGATATACAATGCCTGCAGCAAAAAGGAGCCTATGCTGAAAATTTCAGCTCTGTAGCTCTTATGGTCTCGGAGGAGAAGCTGTTGATCCAGACAGACGGACAGACGGACATGGTCATATCGACTCGGTTATTCATGCTGATCAAGAATATATATACTTTATATAGTCGGAGATGCTTCCTTCTGTGCGTTGCAAACTTCTGACCAAAATTATATACCCTCTGCAAGGGTATAATAACACTTACAACTAAGAAATCTAAAAAACATTCACTTTTTAAGGTCACAGCTTAGTTCGTGCAAAATCTTTAAGTGATATGTATATGTAAGTATATATTATATACTCCAAACATTTGCCTAACTTGGTAACAAATTTTTTTGTTAAAATGCTGACAAACCCATTTAGCATTTTTTTTTTTAATATTTATTTTATTTTATTTCTTAAATCTTCATATATACATATGTATGCATATCTATTTACATATTTACGCAGCATACAAAGGATAAATATTGTAGATCCAATTCAAAATTGATCAAATTTTGATCTCAATTTGCTAATAAGATTGAAATAAGATTTAAAATTTTCTATTAAAACTAATTTTAATAAATCAAGCAAGTCGTCCCTATCCACCTAGAATACACCCTGTATCAAATAGAACTACATTCATAATCTAATTCCCTTGAAAGTTCCATCAATTTAATAAAAATTTATTGTCGAAAGTTATACTGCTTGCATACAATTTTGCAGCTTTTAGAAACATAAAATACTGCTTGCATAAACTTACATATACTGTTTACAGAACAAAGCAGCATTCGCATGATATCTTGTCACTTGGCATTTAAGTACCAAACATTTATGTATACTTATATTTCTTTGATATTTATTGTCCAATTTAAACGAAAATCGGTTATATAATTGACTTGACTAATTAGAAATACGATACATTTTGCTTTAGTTATTTGTTTTTCCTATTTTTCTGGGGCGGAAGTGGGCGTGACAAAAAATTTGTAACAAACTTGATCTGCGTAGATACTAGAAGGATGTTTATCCAAAATTCGGTTGGTCTAGCCTTTATAGTCTCCGAGACCTAGTTGTTCATACGGATCGACAGATGACTATATCAATTCGGCTGTTGATGCTGATCAAGAATATATATACTATATGGAGTCGGAAATGTTTCCTTCTGCCTGTTACATACATTTTGGTGACTTCCATAGTTTACCCTTTGGGTACAGGGTAGAAAAATTCATAGATTAATTAATTAATTTGGTCTCAATGTGCTAATAAGAGGATGAAATATGATTTAATATTTAGTAGTAAAAGTAATTCTAATTTGTAGGTTCTTTTCCATGTGAGTTTCAAATAAAGCCTTTACTGAGTGGAGGAGATCGCAGAAAGAATCCAGATATCATAATTAACTTTAAAGGAACTGCATGAACATCTTATGTGGCAATATTTTCTTGTAAGGATAATCAATAGAAGTTTCAATTAATGGATTGATTTTCACATTGGTTCCATAACTGATACGAGCTGTAGCTATCATTTTCATTTTCTCGATTCAAAAGATTTTTATACCATTTCAATAAATTTCAAATTCATTTACAAATTCATTCAAAATGGGCACGACTAATTTGCACATCTTTCACCACTTTCGATTCAGCACTTCAATTTTAATGTAATGTGCAATTTTAAAATAACAACCCTTGATATAACTGATGGACGGACACAATCCACTAACAGCCCTTCTTTGAGTAGAAAAAGAAAGAAAACCAAAGTATTTGATAGATAGATGGATAGATGGCGGATGCTGAAAAAACTGAGGGTGATGATGAAGGAGGGGGGGAAGGTGGTGCGTTTTAACTTAACCCACTGACTGACAACAGTGCCATATTGCGGACAAAAACTGAGCAAAGAAACGAGGCAACAGCAGTAACAAAAGTAGACAATAAAACCAAAATTATTATATTTATGAAACAATAAGCGTAAGAGAGAAAGAGATACGAAGCAGGAGTCGGAGCCGTTAACTGTAACAGAAGCTGATACAGCAGCCCCCCCTCTTCACCTCTCCACATATACAAATTTAAATTCAAACTCTCTTTGCCTCCTCTCTTGCCTGTGCCTGCCTTTGCTTGCTCGCCTCTGCTTGCCTGCCTAATGGCTGCGTAATCAAAAACTTGCTCATTAATATTATTTTTGCTATAGACGAATGGACAAACGTAGGCTATAAATGTTTATATATATATGTATGTATGTATACATCTGTGTGTTTATATATATATACTTATATATATATTTGTATGTGTATTATGATGATTATTGCCTTAGCTATCCCTCAGAGTTGAGCTGAATGTTGTTTCCCCCTTTTCCTGTGACGTTACGTATTCATATCTCAGGGTAAATATCTAAACTCGAGCTAAAGGCCCCGCGTATTCTCTGTATCTTTGTCTTTATGTCTCGCTGTGTGTGTGTATGTGTGTGTGTGCAACCCTGCACTAAAAGTATCTTTGTGCGTTTTTTTTTTTTGTATTTTTTGCTTGCTTGCTACGTCCCCTTGCTACTTCCTTGCTCTCTAAAATGTAAATACATTTGCCTAACTTTAGATTTTGAAATCGTTTCGTTCAATCAGCACTTCACAATCACACACACACACAGATACACACACACACACACAAAAGGGATATTCAAATATGACTACGACTCGCTGCTGCTCTCAACAGTTAGATTTGAATTTCAAATATTTTGTAGGTACAGTCAAGTTTCAGTCAGTCATCTATAGTCACTCAGTCAGTCAGTCAATAGTTTGTTGCTTTTGTTGCCGTCTGTTAAATCTAGATATAAATTTGTCGTAGATACTCTCTCTTTATGCCTTTTTGCTCATAATTTTTACCCATTACCACCTCCCCGTCCTTTTGCCACCCCATCTCATCATTCTTTTTTTCTTGCTTAGAAAACAATAGCCTCAAAAAGTCTGGCAGACATTTTAATTTGTTTAATAATAGTTTGCTAGCTTTAACCCCCTCTAGACGAAAGAGAAAGAGAGAGAGAGAGAGAGTGAGAGATAGAGTGAAAGCTTTACAGGGATAAGGGTCGCAGCAAGTGACGGTGGGCGGGAGGGGGTTGCACTTTTAACTTTGATTGCATTATTAGTAAAGAAGAAAGTTTTCAACAATGGGTTCTCTACCAAGGGGTGGTCGGTGCGAGGGACACCTGTCATTCTGATGATGAGATGATGGAAATTCGATCTCTGTTTCCGTGACAGATTTTGGAAAAACTCTACACTTACATATGACTAGGTTTATTTGTACGAATGTATATACATATGTACATATATCTATGTGTAGTTTAATCTTCAAACAAAAGGACAATCTACAGATAGTTGGCAAAAGCAGCTGCGCAAAAAAAAAAGAAACTAAAAGAAGCAGAATGAAAAGGAAGAAATAATAATAAAAAGAAAAACCAGCAGAACTAGAAAATATACACCCAAATGAGGAAGTGTGAGAGGGAAGGGTATAAAGACACACACACAATGAACCATTTAGTTTTCCTACAAATTCCTTTCCTGCCGCACAGTTTTTCATTTCATTTGTTTATCTGTATGGATGTATGTATGTATGTATGCCTTAGCATTTAGCTTAAGAAACCGTCGAGGATTGGCATAGATTTCAGCATTAGGCGCTGTTATTATTCCATTCCCCCTGATTCATATTCTGAAAGGAAACCAGAACCATTTAAAAATGAAATGGGAAGAGACAAAAAAAAAAGGATAACGTGTTCCCTTTTGTTTTTCTTCGTTCGTTTCTTTGCTGTTTGCACAAGACGCAAAATTTTTTACTTAGAACTTGGATGACGTTCCAAAAACTGATATTCAGGTAGGTAGGTAGGTAGATAGTTAAACGACTATGATCCGGGGAGGGGATTCAATTTTTGAATTTTTTTTGCGTTTCGATTTTATGTTGCTAGGGCGCATTTGCTATATAATATAGTGGAAGCAGTAGATTTATGACGTTGCCGAAATTACAATTGACAATTGGCCCAAATGTTATATGAAACTATAATGGTCTTTTGTCTGTCTATCGTAAAAAAGAATGAACTATTTCACATCTGTTAATAATTGTTTATGTTATACATGAATGATAATTCTGAATAATAAATAATATCAGTTTGCTAAATGTGTAACTATATATTTGATCGAATGCGACTGGCTAAACTCTGAAAAGAATTTCCATTCATGATTTCTATATAACTATGTATACATAAGTACATGAATTATAATATTCTTTACTACAATTATTCAAATTCATTCATCGTTCATTTCATTGTGTTTGATGATAGAAAAAAGTTCAATATTAAATTTAATAAAAGGTTTCTTTTTAAAATATTTTACAAATGTTTTAATCAGAATTAAGGTAAAGTAAAAAAAGATGGAGAAAAATAATGATGGTATGACTACTGAATATATATATATATATATAACAGATATGATGTAAATAGACGGTTGGTACTGTTTAAGGATCAATACTCAAAGCTGTGTTTTATGTGTATTTTACGTAAGGTAACAGTTGATACTGATCAGGGATCAATATATGTAAGTAAAAAGCTATATTTTACTTAAAGTTAATGATATTAAAACAATTTTTATGATTTAAACTTCTTATCAAAGAATATTAATAAATCTACAACAATATTCCTTTCATTGAAGATCTTAACAATTATAGGTTTATCCTTCGAATTGATCAGAATTCTCTTGAAAACCCTAAGCTATATCTAAAGACTCCTTCAATGAACTTTTCGACATTCGGATCTTAAACCATAGGTTATTCAATAGTGGATAATCTTATTTCAGCTATCAAATAATTTATGTAGATATTAGTTTAACATTCATTTAAAATATCTAAATTTATTATAAATACACAAAAAAAGATATATATGTGTATATGTGTATATATATGTATATATATGTACTATATTATGTCTATATAGTGCAATTGGAAATTAAAATAGGTGCTAATGAAAAAAATGTATGTTTATGAGGACATGTTGAATTGTAAATAGCGCAACAAATACAAAAACTACTCATAGTAAAAGTTAATATATTAGAAATTAGATGAATATAAAACAAGCAAGTCGGCTCTGTCGACTTACTTTACCATGACCCCCTGAACCCATTAGAGAGTCACACTCCTCGTGATAGATTAATTGTAAGATTTCTTAGTAAGTTTTCTTACCAAACCGAAATAGCAAATGCATGCTTCCTCGCTGACTCATATCATAAAGCAATGAGCACATGCTATCTCGCTCTCTCATATTAGCAGCTGTTGCACTCGACGTTTAAGAGCAAAACGATTATGTAAATGTTTATTCCGATTTCAATGAAATTTGGTCATCTGCTACATATTGGCTATATGAATATAATAACTTTAATCAAGAATCTATATATTTTATGGGATCGGAATTGTGTCCTTCTGTCTGTTTCTTATATTTTGGCGTTTTTAATATACATACCCTTTATCCCATAGGGTATAGGTATAGGACAAAATAAATCTAATCTTGAGAATAATTTCAAGTTTTGAAATTAGTTTACATTCATTTCATTACATGAAAAATTATTTTTTTTTTTATTCCAAGTTAATTCAAGTTAATTTTGTGTTAGAAATAGATTTTTTCCCATGTAAAAAAAAAACTTTCTAAAAGGGTCATAGTTTTTTTTTTAACTTGTTTTAAATAGAAAAACCAGTTGTTGGTTTTAGATGAAAATATCTAAATATTAGATTAGTTAATCGATGGAATAAAGGAATTTGTACAATTTCTAGGAATTATGGTAAAATTACGGTCTTTCATTCTTACTCTAGCCATAACCACACTCAACATGTGTGTGTTTTAGACGAAGCCAACTGTTGACAATCGTTTGCTATTGTTGTTGTTGCTATTGTTGTTGTTGTTGTTGGTCGTGTGGTTGTTATCATGCCGATACGGTAAGTTCGGGGCAATGTTGTTGTGACATGCCACAACACCTAGGATAAGGTACCCATAACAGAACACATGCTCTCTGCTGTCACTCACAAAGAAGAGAACACGCTAGTTGGAAGGAGAGAGAGAGAGAGAGAGAGCGCGCGCGAAAGAGAGAGTGAAAGAGAAGGAGAAAGAGGAAGGGCCACTACATTATATTGCATATTTAGTGGCATTCATTTACCATTTACTACCATTGAAGTCCTGGGCCAAACGAGTCCTGATCCCTGACCTATGCACATGTTGCCAAATGTGAAACCGAAAAGCCAAAACAAAAAGGAACAGCAACAAAAACAAAGGGGGAAACCGTCTGCTATTCTCCATGCATTAGTGTGTGTGTGTGCGTTCACCTTGATGATACAGGGTTAAGGGACACGGCGGGCCAGAGGACAGGCAGACACACACACACAGGGGCAAAGGAACTCTCGTGTGCGTACTCCCAGCATGTGTTTGAGTTTCGGCAAAAGCAACGACAACAACGACCTCGGCTGCTACTCTTCCTCCATCTCTTCTATCAGAGAAGAGCACGTGAGCGAGCGAGCGAGTGAGTGAGTGAGTGAGCTGCGTCGTCTGTTGTCCTTTTTTTCTTCTTCTTTTTTTTTTTTTTTTTTTGTTTGGGCGCGTGTCTGTGTGTATCAGACAGAGAGAGAGAGAAAATGATATCGGGGGATACTGCGTGTGTAAGCCTCAACAGGTGTTGTTTTGACTATATTTGACCTGCTGCTGCTGATATCCTATGTTCGTGTATGTATGTGTGTGTCTGTGTATAGCGGTGTGTATACACATGTGTGTGTCTGTGCATGTGTCCTTGCCAATTCTCAATTCATTCATGGACGAAAACAGATGAGCAGCAACCCATAAAGCCAAATAGCGGAAACAAAAAAGAATATTTAAAATGCATTCTTTTTGGGTTCTTCTTTTTTGTTTTTGTTTTTGTTTTTGGGGCCGTTGTGCTGTACGTTTTATCAACGACAACCACAATTTAAACTTGAATTTACAAAAAGCCAATGGCAAAGCTACAGCAACAACATTAACATTAACAACAACAACAAGTACACAAATCAAAATGGGCGCAAGAATAATGGAAAAAGTTACTCAGCCTCTCAAAAGTCTCAACAAGTCAGACAACTTTGAGCTATCTATACAAAGAAAAAAAATATATACAAACTGTCATTTACATACATACATACATACATTTCTAAATATATCCATAAATATGTACATACAATACCATTTATTTATATATATATATATATATAAAGACAGAGTCAGAGCTACATACATACATACATACAGACATACATACATACATACATACATACATACATATAAAGTAAGTACCCAAAAACAAAAAACGACTCGAGAACTGGCAGAAGCGAAAGAGTAAAAGACAAATTGTTTTCAAACGTCGTAATCAAGAAATGATTTCTTTAAAATATGCGTCCGACTACTATTTGAATTTCTTTTGGCTTATTACAACAACAACAATAAGAACAGCAACAACAATAACAACGAGAACGGGAAAACTGAAGAAAATGGGTTCACTTTGGTAACCGCCGAATTAGAAAATACCCTTAATGATAGAAAAGAGAGGCGGAATACCTAAATAAATTTCTAACGGTTTCGTATGTTATCTCTGTCTGTTAATCGATTTCGGTTAACTAACACTATAATTTAGTGTGACCAAGAAGGAGAAACTGATACAGTTATCCTGCTTTATTTTCCTGAAAAGAAAATAAATCCTCCTGAACTAGAAAATTTATTTTTGAGAGATTTTATGAAATATTTGTTAGTATTTTATATTTATACAAAAGTTTATGATTAATTTTATTAACTTTTGTCCTATAATTGTTTAATTAGTTTTTAATTATTATTCATAAAAGGATTATTTACAATATAACAACTAATTGAAGGAAATATGTAAGTACTAACAACTACATATGTCATTAACTATTTCATTATTTTCATTAGTTATTAATAATTCAGAATCTTTATTTATATATAATAAATAATTTAAGGAAATAAGTACTAGCAACTAAGCCATCCACTATTTCATTATTTTAATTAATTATTAATAATTTATTATTGATAATTCTTCATTTATACTAGTCTATTTTATTTAAAAAACCTATGTTAAAGACGAAATTATTTAAATTTCAAAATAATATATATTTTTGGCGAATAAATACGGACCAAAACGGTCTCTTAGAGAGAGAGCGAGAGAGTGAGAGAGAGAGAGAGAGAGCGTTATGTAATCAATGAAAGTCATAAAATAACTAAAAGAAAGTGTTTATCTTTACTTAGCCAACTTTTTCTAGTGGAATAGAAGTAGGAATAAATCCTCCTGGGCATAATTAATTGGATCATTTTCTCACACTTGCCACTTTTGCATCATTTATCAAGTTGCCCACAAAAATGTGTATATCCTTGAGTTAGGGTATGGAAAACAATAGGAAATAAAGGACAGACAAGCCACCGCACACAAAACAACAAACAGAAGTGAGATTTCGACATAAACTTCGACTCATCGTCGTCGTTTTCGTCGTCATCATCATCATCATCATCATTGACATCATTGTCCTTTTTTGAGGGATGCTGGTTAAAAGAGGGATGCCCAAATACATAGTTTGATATAAATCAGAGATAAAGAATAAGGAGTTTTCAGCTGGTATGTATGTATATACATACATATATATGTATGTATGTATGTATGTATATACCTACATAATATTCGTAGTATAATTCTTACTTTACCATCGTCACAAATAAATTTACAGCTCAAAGTACAGTTTGTTTTTTGAGATACTTGAACCAAATTGAAAGCGTCATTTTGCTTTAGATATCGATGCCGACAACGGCGACCCTAATGGAAATTAATAGAATAGCAGCATATACATACATATACATACATATGTATGTATGTATATGTATATATAAAAAATTTATGATTTGATTACAGGCAACAGTTAGATCTCAAGTGTCGCAGTGCAGTACGATTGTATATATGTATCTAAGTAGTCGTCGATCCCGCTATGCATCTTGTTTTGATTTTTATTTTATTTTCGGTACATACATTTGCTAATGGTTTCTGTTTATTTGAATTTGACGAAAAGGCAGCTGGTTACAAGGGATTGAATTGATTTGGATTGGTTTGCATGGGATTGATTGGTGTAATGTTATTGTCTATGCCAGACCCCAGACCCCAGGCCCCAGCTCCTCCTGCTGTGATTGCTCAAAAACTTCAACTTAAATTGTGGCGCACTTGAGTGCTCCGAGAAATTGTCGCATTTCAAATGGTGTGTTGTGTGTGTGAGTGTGCGGTGTTCCATTTTTGTTGGTTTTTATCATATGTAGGGCAGCCAAATAGTGTTCCATTTCGTTTCCATTTTGGAATGATGAAACTTAGAACTATTGTAATACAGTAAATCAAAGGGTTTTACATACAACATACATAAGTGGAAAAATTCAGAGATTTTCCACTTTCCTATTCAGTACACGATTAAAGTATAGTTAATCAGATATTCAAGACATATCCAAACGATCTTATTCGAAAGGAAATATTTAGGATGAAAAAGGGAAAAATTTAAAACACAATCAAATTGCTAGCATATAGTCACCCTGTGTTACCACTAGTACCAGCTCGCTCGCACCTTAAGCAATTGTATAAAAAAAAGCAGTGCTCTTTTTTTTTTTTTAGGCTCCACCCAGGCGTTTGTACTATATACAATCGTGTGTACATATGTACATATATAAATATATCGTCTATATGACCAACCACTAACTGGTTTATTTAAATTAGCGAATAAAAATGTATTATTAATGCGAAAACATGTTTATAAAAGCTCACACACACACACACACCAATGTGTGTACTCATGCATACACACACACACACAGAACATATTCTCGCAGAGCAAGCAAGAGGGGTAGTCAGTCAAATGTGCGAAAGAGAAGGAGGCTCATCCATTTGTTTAAAAAAACAACAACAACAACAACAACAAATAACAGAAGAAGGCAAAAAAAATAACCAAATACTTGTACATACGTTTGTATGTCAAGAGCTTAAGGCGGGGCACGAATTGTAGCCCAAAATGAAAAGAACAGAACAGAGCAACAACAAAAACATCAACAGCGACAGCAACAACAACAACAGTAACAAAATCAAATTGCTGGCACTTATCTTAAAACGAAATTAATAAATTAGAATGGGGTGAGAATTGAAAAGAAGGGCGCTAGGGGCACAGGCAGGCAGGCAGAATTTGCAAAAACGAAAAAAAAACAGAAAAAAAACAGAAAAAAAAGTAAAAAAAACGATACGATTTATTCATTATAAACTTTATTTTGTTTCTTGAATGGCAATATAATCACGTATCAGCACAATATTGCGAGGATGCATATATTATTATATTAAATGGCCATATCTCGTTATGTTCATAAACTGTGTATACATATGTATGTATGTACATACATACATATACATACATATATCTATTTAAATAAGTTTAGAATCTAACAGTAAGAGTAAGCGAGATAACGTGCGATTGGAGCTTTGTTCTGCAAGCAGTATACATTTATGCAAGCAGTGCATAAGTTTCACACTAATAGAAGTCAGCGAGAATAAATGGAAAAATTTTAGAATAATTTTATTTACATATATATATGTATACGTTCGACTTTAAAAAAAAGGCGGCAGGAAAAACTGGCCTTACTTCATTAAAAAACATTAAACAAAAGTAAAAACTAATTTTCTCTTATCGATACTATATAAAGTAAGTTTGTAAAAAAGTTCCATATTATAGCTCTGGTATCTATAAGTTACATACATATATCATTTGAATCCAAATGTCAGTCTGTCAATTCTTTATTGATTCAAAAATACAAAGATGTAACCAATAGTGCAATATAGTATAGGGATAACCAATATCATCTGCCAAACAACTATTCTATATTATATGCTTATCTAACAATATTCGCTTCGCTTTTAAGGAATTTGCTATCCAATTATTTGTAGTATTAGTTAAAATAAATTAGTTGATTCTGGTCTGTAGTTTTTATTATTTTATCCCGAGACAGTCAATGTTTTTTTTCTGTACCTTCAGGTCATCCGTTCATCGTTTAGACTACGACCGACTTTAAATTCTTTTAAAAAAAACTTTCGGAATTGGAAAAATTTAACTTTAACATTTTCAATAGTTGTACAGTTCATTTGTTTCATTACTTTTTCTGATCAAAATTTAAATTTTCATAGTTTTCGTTCATTTGATATAACTCTAAATTTAATTCAATTCTACAAACGATAGCGGTCTAAAGTTAAAAATTATGAAACAATTGCAAATCTTAATTAAAAACCACTAACAAGTAATAAATAACTTTGAAAACTAACATCTTCATCGTAACGTTTCCTTCCCTTGCAGTTCATAATTCTTTTTTCAATGGTCAGGGTCAGTATATTCAATAAGTAAGATTCATATTGTTCTTCGATCCATATAGCAAATACAGAAGAAGTTTTCGTATTAAAACAGATCAAGTTATTTCTGGAACTAAATCCTGTGTTTAATCTGTGCTTTTGCTATCGATGTATAGGCACAAAGTATTACCAAATTGTATAAAAGGAAATCCAAGACACAATTTAACCAAAAGTTTGGGCGAAATTGAGGTATTATAGAAGAAAGATCAATTTGACATTTCCAATGGAAACTAGAAGGATGCCTCTTTGACAACTAATGTATATATAATTTACCAGATCCATTAAGTTTCATAAAACAAATCAAAGTTTTCCACAAAAAAAAAATGTTTTGGCCCCATTGTTCCCATGGCAGCTATAGCATATAGTCGACCTATTATGTTAAAATCAATGCAGCATGCAGGAAAAGAGAAAATTTTAAATTTCACTTATATAGCTTTAGGAGACTTGGATGCATAGCCGGATAGATAAAATAAATTTATATATCCTTTTTATAATCGAAGATGTTTTCTTCTATGCGTTGCAAGCTTCTGATCAAATTTAATATACCCTCTGCAAGTGTATAAAAATACTTTAATTTTTTATATCTATTATAAAGAATTAGATTTTTAATGACCTCCAAACTTCAATAAGAAAATGTTAAAATTGTTCGTTAAATTTTGGGGGAATAGAAAGTTTTTCCATTTCTTATTCCATAAATGATATTACAAAATAAATCTGGGTTCAAGACAAGCTTTATCATCACATACAATTAAGATAATCTTGAACTTTAGGATAAAAACATTTAGGAAATAAACCGAAATCAGTTAAATTTTGCGAGATATAGAAAGCGAATTTAATAAACTTATAATTAAACAGAAAATAAACAATTAAAAACTAATTTCGTAATGGCAATAAAGTCTGATTAAATTTAATTTGGATTCCAGATCATTTTTACAGGAGTTATCAAATTCACGCAAGTTATACTTAGTTAAGTTTTAAACTACACCAAAATTCAATTTGGTAAAAACTGAATTGATTATTATAAAAGTTTTAAATTTCTGACTATGTAAACTCCCCATCTTGTATATATGTACATATGTATAATGTACATGACAATATTTAAAATAAGAACTTGTGTAATAAAATTGAAAATAACATAAAATTAAACTCTTCCGTTTTCATAGGACAATAAAATAATTTAAGAGACATCAGAAGAAGCATTTACGATTCAATATGGCATTTACATATAATGTACTTATTCATGGTGTTAATCGACAGTCCAGTCGACATACATACATATATACATTAATACTATACACGTACGTCTAGGTCTAGAAACTCATTAAAATGAACAGATACTAAATATAGTAAGCGGACTTGTGGTGATAGCAAAAATTTTATGGGCTTCACTTTGATATATATATATTTGATGACACAACGTCTTTTGCTCCCTTTTGGTTAGACAATGGTCCCAAGCAAGTAGAACTAGTCCAAGTTATTTATAGTTGCTTTAAACTAAGCTATCTGTATTAAATGAATAAAAGCAAAAACTTGTTACTAATAGAGATCCTTAGAATGTTATGTATCTATGTATATACCCGATATAACGAACTTTGTTATAACGAAAAACTCAATATAACGAACTTTTTGTTAACTCCCTGGAAAACCCCTTTTTAAGGTTTTCATACAAAAATGCACTATAGAACAAAGAATTACTGAGCCTGAAAGTCTCTATATAGCAAAACAATTATTTAAACATCTCTAAACAATGAAATCCATTTCTTGCATGCCATTAAAGAGTCCCATTATCAAAGACTTAAGCATAACAAAGTCTTGCTTCAATCCTCTCCTATACAGTGAAGTCAGAACTAAGCAAAACTACCCTCTACTTCTAGATCTCTCTAGATCTAGGAATAATTAAAAATTTCAAACGTTTCTATCGCTGGGAAGTGGTTAAAATTTTAATCAATGACCTGGAAGAGGGTCGCAAGAGCAATATTAACCTTTTCCGAGGTATCAAAATGACCCATAAGCCTTGGAAAAGCGTAAAATAACCAAAAATTATCAATCAACTGTTTTAGGATAGTTCACATAGTACTAAATAGTTCAAATAGTATAGATTAAAATTATATTTATAACGAATTATTTTCCACAGATTTCTTAAAAGCAAGGATTTTCTAATAAGTAGCCACAAGAAAAAACCCTCAAATTCTTTATGTCGAGCTTTCACTGCATATTTCAAAAGATTGTAATCTTGTAAATGAATCTACTAAACTAATTACTATCCTAATAAAGTTTTCTGACTTTCATATACTATATACATACATATATGTATATACATATGTATGTATGTATGATGTAGAAAGAATTGACAAGTTTGTAACTTTGAGAAGAGTTCACCATGTCCTCAAAATAATTCTCTCCTTTGCCTTCGTTTAAAATTAAAACTAAACAAAATTTTTGTTGTCGTGTGGCTCGAACTTTAAGTTTAAAACTAGTTTTGGGCTTTAATTTTTTCGACTTGTGTTATTGTTGTTGCTGTTGTTGTGTCTTTTCATTTTTGCATAAAAAGGCAAACATTTTAATTTCAAGTGACGCACAAGCATTTTTGCCTACACATTGGGCACGTATCCACACACACACACACACACACACACACACACACACACACACACACAAAGACACACACACACATAAACTACAGTGACTTATGTAGATACATATGTACATATATATCGTCGTACCGATACAAAGTCAGACAATACATACCTTAGCCGCATACTTAACGCACTCGAGTGACAATAATTGAATTCATTATTACCACAGAAAATAAAAATAAAAAAAATAACGAAAACGAAAAACAAAACTAACAACTATTGTAAAGCGCTAGAGGAAGGAGGTAAGGAGGGTAAGGGAAGAAGAGGGGCCGCATTAACTGAGTTTGATTTGGTTTTGGTCTATGGGTAGGATTAACAATGGTTAGGTAATTAAACCGATCTATATGTATATATACATACATATATACATACATATATACATCCATTGGCCTTGGACAACAGGGCAAAAAAGAAAAACAAGATTTCGACTTTGGCTTTTGGTTTTTCGGTTTTTGTTTAACAAGATTCTAATTCTAATTTTCTTGTCACTCCAATTTAGCATAAGTTCTGTTACCATTTTTATTTGTTCTACGTGTGCGGTTTTACTTATGAGATGAAATTCTCATTCCCTTTTTTCTTGTTTTTCTTTTTCTTTCTGATTCTTAATTACCATATATATGTACATATATAGTAAGTCCATCTCTTTCTCTTTTTTCAAATGGATACTATCCCGAGTGCGTTTTAGCCATAAAACAGAACAAAAAACCTTATTTCTTTCTTACATTTTATATTGGCATGATCTCTTCGTGCATAAGTTTCTGTTTCTCATTTTGCAAATCTTTATCAGAGACATCGGTGGGGTCAACAAACCGCACAAATAAATACATATACATATATATGTACATATATAGCCGTTGTATGTGATATGTATGTGCCTGCTTCTTCTTTTTTGCTTTATCAGATAATGAGGAAGGCGGCACTAAAAGACGTAATCGGTCGACAATGTATGACTCAAGCATTATAAAACTATACGCTCTAACGGTAATTTTGCGCCATTTTAAATTCATTAAACAAAAAAAATAACAAAACAATTAGCTTTGATTTTCTACACTTTTTATAAAGTTAAAAAATAAAATTTAAAAAAAAAAATTAGATTAAAACTGAGTTATTTAATTAAACTTTGTCAATTTTAAAATCAAAAATAAATCATTAAAAAAATTTTTGATTTTCTACTTTTTCATTTAAATAGGTAAATTTTAATGCTTGAGCTTTATTTTTAAAGTTAAAAAATAAAATTTTAAAAATTTAAGATTAAAACTGAATTCAAATTTTTGCAAATAATTGTTAATAATTCCATTGCTTAGGTACTATTTATAAGTACAATACATTATATATATGTATGTATGTAAATAGTATATGTATGTATGTTTAAACTTGGCTCAAAAGTAATATAAATTTCTATTCTTTGATATCTATCCAATTCTATTATAATTATGTAAATTTTACACAATTTATAGAAAAACATATTTAAAAGAATCCTAATTATGCTACTTAACTATTCGGAAGCTGAAAGTGCCTAATATTAGTTATATTATAAAATTATATGTATATATATATATATACATATGTACATATATATATGTATAATAAACTGTTGGTTAAATTGCTTAATAGTATTAAATTATAACATAATAAATGCATATATGTATGTATTTTTGTATTACAACATGATAAATATATATGTATGTATGTATGTTCATATATTATTACATTATAACAAAATGTATATGTATATACATACATACATATGTATATTATTATAAGATCCTGCGCATATTAATTATCTTGACTATTACGCAGCAATTGGTTAATGGATATACATACATACATACATACATACATACGTATCTATCATAATATAAATCTTTAAAATTTAAAAGAAATTCCCTTAAGTGTTTTTATAATGAAACTTACCATAAATATATTATTCAGGGAATTTTGTTAGATTAGAACTTTAAAGTGTACATTTGTTTATATTATATACATACATACATATGTATATACATACATACACATGCATACACACATATATGTATGTATTTCAATAGTATAGCTGGGAGAGCGGGGTGGGTGGGTAGGGGGTTGGTTGACACGATTAATTTTATATATGTATCAAACACTTGAAGCACAAATATTATACTATATAGACGCGAAAATCAACCAACTGCCACTCTAAGAGCACCGTTTACACTGATCGCACTGAGAAGGAAGAAAATTTTTATTTTCCTTTTTTTTTTTTTTTTTTTTGGTATACAAGACTTGGGAGAATCGTCCAGTGGTAAGAAGAGTGTGTGTGTGTGTGTGTGAGTGTGTGTGTGCTTCTCATAAACAATAAATAATATCTAAAAAAAAAAAATCATAAAACGAGCAGAACTGCAAAAACCAAACTAAACAAACTCTCGCTTGTTGTTGTTGTTGCTGCTGTTTTTGTTTTTATATTATTTTTATTTTTCTTTTTACTCTCTTTGCTGCTCATTCTCTTCCATTTGAAAGAAATTTTGCTGACAATTGCAATAGAATTTTGCTCCGGACTAGGGTAGGTGTCAGAGATGGAATGATGGTGTTGGTGAAATAAGGGGTAGGGGGGAGGAGGAGAATGAGGGACAGTGCTGGTTACTTGTAGGTCTTATTTCAATTTACAACCAAGTGACGAAGTATCACAATTCAATGTTTAAAGTTTTTATCACGTTGTGTGGACGCCACACACACAAGCACACACAAGTTTATATACATACATATGTATGTATGTATATATGTATGTACGTATTCATTGAGCCAATACAAACAACTAAATATGGAGCAGAAAATGCAGCCCGCGCGAACTGTAAACTGTGAGACGGTGAATGATGAGGGGTGGAAGGGGA
The DNA here is from genome assembly GCA_018150375.1 of Drosophila sturtevanti. Taxonomy (NCBI): domain Eukaryota; kingdom Metazoa; phylum Arthropoda; class Insecta; order Diptera; family Drosophilidae; genus Drosophila; species Drosophila sturtevanti. The sequence goes on from JAECWJ010000564.1 coordinate 479,901, forward strand.
GGGGAGCCCCTTTTTGGCACGGCTTGAAAGGGGCTTTGAGGCGACTCTGGTTAATATGGCGCGACAGTTTGCTGGCGTCGTTTGCCGTTCGTCGTTTGCCGTTCGCTTCGCTTAGTCAGCCCGCTTGCTGGGCACTAAATGTTTAGTAACCTAACTGAAATAGTAGCACCCGTGTTAGTATGGGTTCATGAAAATAATAAAAAATAAAATACAAAACGAAAAACCATTTCGGTTTACATAGAGTTTCGCATGTAGGTACACGATTTGCACTTGGATTTGAATATGCACACATACATACATACATATACAAGCAAACATACATACATACGTACATACGTACATACATACATACATACATACATACATATGTACATATGTTTGTATGCATGCAGCAGTAGGAGGAATAGGAGGAGAGGTTAGTGGGAACAAAACGACGTCAGCGTAAACTGATTACCCCAACGACAATCTATGGAGCTGCACAAGCGGCACGTACATAACGTCGGTTGAAAGCTATGGGAAACCTTCGTTTTGGGAGTTTAGTTCTTAAAATAAAAATAAGCCAAAAAAAAAAAAAAACAAAAACAACGTCATCAACGAATGACGACGATTCATTTCTCGGACATCCAACATAGCATATGAAGTTCTTAAAAGTACGATATTGCATACACAATCCAATATGAAATCTGTGTCATATAGGAAGTCAAAGTTGATACCACAATTGTATAATAAAGCACCTCCCCCCTAAGGGGGGTGGGAGGGGGCATCGTATTCAATATATGTAGAACTAAATACACTAGAATTACAATTTGACCAATCATATCTGAAATTATTTAGAATCGTATGATTTAGTTTAATAAGCAACTTTATTATTGCAAAGGGTAAATGATGAAATATTATTATATATGGACATATGTATGTATGTATGTATGTATGTATGTATGTATATACATACATATGTATATCGAAATAAACCGAATCAAATAGCGATTAAATTCGTCAAAATAAAAAATCATTGTAGCAACAACAAAATTGCTTTAGAAGACAATAGGTCACAAAAGTACAGAAACTTAAAAATGCATATATGCATAAATTAATAAAGTAATTACTCACAGCAACAATTAATTAAGTTTCACTTCACTTTAGTTGCACAATAATTGCTAAAAATTTAAAATTCCTAATTAATTAGCAATAATTTTAGTTAAAAAACTTGAATTATTTTAATCAAATGGATTAGAAGTAGAAAGATGGCCTAACTCCGGGCATGCCGAAGTTCGCATACCCTTGCAGATTTTCTCTATAGAATTTACCAGAACCATTAACGAGTATACGAGGGGGAATAGCATATAGTCAACCGATTCTTCATGTCTTCTACTCAACGGACATATTTCTATACTTTCGAAATTTACAAATTCCAAATTTCGTGCCGCTAGCTTGAGAAACAAATATTTTCCATACAAAAAACATTCTTGGGCTGATTGTTCCTATGGAAGCTATATGATATAGTCGTCTGATTCTGATAAAACTAAGTTGAAGTGTTAATAAGTACATTAAACTCACAAATATTAAATTTCGTTTGCATTCGCTTAAAAAGCAACAGAGTTATTGATGTTAAACTTTATTCACGACCGATCGTTCCTATGAGAGCTAGGTATATGATATAGTCGTTCAATCGGTATGATTCCGACATATACAATGACTGCGGCAAAAAGAAGAAAAAGCTCCGTAGTTACAAGGGTCTCGGAGAAGAAGCTGTTGATCTAGAGAGACGGATCGACTCATATATTCATGTTGATCAAGAATATATATATTTTATATAGTCGCAGATGCTTCCTTCAGCACGTTGAAAACTTTTGACGAAAATTAATATGTCCTCTGCAAGGGTATATAAATATCACTATAAGGTTGAAACAGACCCATATCAGGATTATCGAACAACCACATTAATTGAAGTGTTGCAAAACGCTTGAAAAGAAAGCACGACCAAAACTTGATTGTCTCAATGTGAGGAAAGTGCCGAACTGTTAAAACGGAAAAAAAGATGTACAACCAAATGCATATGTACATACATACATATGTATGTATGTACACAAATACATACACATTACACATTAAGTCATAAGTAAAAAGATTTGATTCTAATTATAAACTTAAGAATCTGAATTGTTGATATATGTACACATTATGAAATATAATTTTAAGTTATCTCACAATTTTTAGCTTTTGTTTTTTTATCAAAAATATTAAAAGCATTAATATTGCATTTTTCGTACTGATATTAAACACTTTTGGGTACCATTGCTTGTGTGAAATAGTTGAAATTCTTTAGATAATGATTACCTTAAACCCATCATTTACATTGAATGAATTGTATTATCTTATGAAATTGATTTAATTTTTCCATTGGCAGATTTTATCATAATTTCTTATCAGAAGATAAACAAAAAAGAACCGGCAAATATCTCTCACACTCATACTTACTACTTGTGGAAATTGCACGTAGTGAAATTTAGCAAAAACATCTTTTGATCTAGTAAACACACACACATACACATATGTTTTCATATACACATACGCATGCAAGCACACAAAACAAATATTTATGTATATGTATGTATGTATGTTACACACATTAAACACAACAACCGCGGTCTGCCTGCCACTCAACTTGGCATTCCAAGTGACTTTGCACGAAAATGAACACGTGCTGCAAGTTTGTGTCTGTCAGGACGAAGAGCCAGGGACGCAAACAAGAGCACAAGAGCACTAGGGGCAAGCATTGTAGGAGGGGTGAAACTCTTAAACTATAGCTTGGTATTATGGCTGTGACGGCAGACAGCAACGACAATAACAAAATGCAAAGCCAAAAGTTGAATGCAGCAATAACAATTGGTGTTGTTGTTGTTTGTTGTAGTTGATGTGACTCACTCTCACTTGCTCTTTGGTATGCAATTGCCCGCTCTCTTTAGCCGACAGAAGAGCGAGACAGAAATTTAGAGAAATGTTGAAGAGCATTTCGTTCAGATTTATAAATTAGTAGGAAACTACCAAGTTTTTGCCTCGTATCCAACTCAGATGATATGGAGTTAGGTCCCACCACCTCAGCCTTGCCCAATCTAAATCTGTTGGGACTGGGCAAATGTAAAATTTGCGGTGGTGCGTCAAAACTTTAGTGGCCCCGGCTAACTTTCGGAAAAACTTTTGATTTGAGTACCTGCCACTAACTAAGCAGGCAAGCACATACACACTTACAGATAGAAATGCATAGGAAAAAAAGGGAAGATAGAAATAGGGTGAAAAGTTTTGCCGGCACAAAAACCACGCATTGAACTGCACTGTTATGGGAAGAAAACTTTACAGACAGAAATTTAAACAAAGCGTACAATCTAACTTACCGCAGTGCTCGCCATTACCATCTAAAAAGCGTTGAAATCAAGTACCGGAGCAGGAGGAAGCCACTGGCGTCTCTTGTATAAATCACAAATTACAACTAAAATAATGCTCAATTTTTAAAATATTGCGGTACTTGCTGTCAAACGTGCGCTTTAACGTAGATATTGACGTAAATTCTGTCAACGTAAGAAAACGTAAGTTAAAGTATCGACGTGGTGGTGGTAAAAATGGAATCGAAGTATCGTCGTTGTGGTGAAAACGTAAAGATTGCCACCCAAATTTAAAATTTAATTTCATCGGAATCCGGAATTCTTTTATTAGAGGATTGAGATTTTTGCTGCCCTAAGTTTAGATCAACCTGTTGAGGAAGACTTTAACAATGTGGGAAAAAAACAAAATTAATAATAAAATACCAAAAATGGTTGATGACTGCCAAAAACAGTTTACAACAGCAGAAAACTACCGTTAAAACACTTTGTAAAATTTAGAGATTTGCCTCCGTTATCGGTCAACCCATTGCTCTTGCTTAGTACTGGAGATGAATAATGTTTCATTGTATCATAACCGAATCACTTGGGCTGAACCAGACAATAATTTCCCAAATTTTCAGCCTCAAGTCACAGTTCCAAATATATTTTCTTTAATTGGATTCATTTCTGCTTAAGTTAGTATTTGAATATTACATATGTAGATACAAACATAAACATAGATAGATAGGTTAATTGTTATCATTTCACTTTATGTGCTTAGCAGTATGTGGGACACCTGCTCTGGTGTCTTTTGTAGCATTTGATCAGGTTCAAAACCATTTGCAGGATCTTGGACGCGGTCATAGATCTGTTTATAAATGGCTACAATCACATTAAATGCCCGACGCTGGACAGTGGCTCGATGCGAACTGGACATGATGAGCTGTATTTGGGGCAGTAATAACACATCGGGGAGCTCAAGGAATGCATCCATTTTCGACATAAATATCTTGAGAAGATTGGTTTCAATTTTAGTTTGATTGCTCTGCAAAATGGTGTAAATGGGACCCAAATTCAAATTAGCCACTAAAGAAGATGCCTGCTCTGAAGTTAGTGTGTCCAACTGGGCATCCGACTGGGCCTGTAGCCGCTCAACTCGCTCGTCCATATACTCGTAAACGGCCAAAGTTGATTGCATGTGGTAGAGGCAATTCAATAAATAGACACCCATATCAATGGTGGGCAAGTGAGCGGCACTCTCCTGGACCGATTGCAGTAGCGGATCAATGACACAGCTAACAATTTTCGTTATATCCGCCTGTCGACCATCAACCATAGTTGCTACTGAAAGGATCTCCTTTAGCATATTTAGCAATCTGGCAACGCTTGGTGGTGGTACAAGATCTCTTTGTGGTGGTTCCAACGCCAATGTTGACCCTGCCGGACGCTGTAATACACTACGCACTTGGGATGCCAAGGCATTCAAATAGATTTGCTCACTACTCTTCTGTAGGTCGATGAGGCACTGTTCCAAGCTTCCACCTTGAACAACTTGCTTCATAATCTGCTGATAGAAACGTAGAAGATTTGATATGGTAAACAATATGATAGTGTCCTTCTCCGAGCTAAGAATGGTTTCCACTCGAACTTTAAGTGGATGGCAGACGCCATCGGCTACATAACACAATGCCTTTTGCATCTGCTCAGAAATATCTGTGGGATTACAAGTGATGAATTCCAATCATTAGTTTCGCGATTTTTTGTTTCCATTTGCTTACCATGTTTGTCACACTTTTTAAACAACAAAGCCAGATTCTCCTTTTCATTGGGTATGCTCTGATGGAGCCAGGCAAACATATCACCAATATACCGCTTGGGATCATGGGCATGCAGCTCTATGGGTCTAGGATTACCGCCAGGTCCACCTTCGGTTAGTGCTTCAATAAATAGACGAACTAATACCGCTCTCCGAGCTATGGCGTACTCATCGATGACATACCTTAGTTACGGATTAGAAATGGTTAAAATAGATATACATATCCAAATTGCGTTTTCAATTTAATCATACTTGAATAGAACTGGCCGATCCTGGAGACGGCTCATTGCCTCCACCACTAGAGGACCAATTTCATTGTTTTCCAAATTTCGGCAATGATTCTGTGTCCATCGATAGAGCCGTTCTAGGGCACCCTCCTGATGCAGTGTCATCTCCTCCATTATGTCAAGTGCAGCCGTCTGATAGCCACATTGCATTAATAGACGACATTCGGAATGTATCGATTGCACACGATCCAGAACCTTGAAAAACTCCGGTACAATTGGCGCATCCTTGGCCTTCCCATAGAGTAATTGATGCTCAGGTACACTCAGCTGAAATCGGGATAGAAATGCCTGGGCTATTTGTTGATGAACTTCCAGACGTTCCCGTTCCTGTTGCATTGTATTTGTTTGCTCAATTAAATCTTTCGTAAGGGCCTTAGAAGTCTCCAAATCAGATTTCATTGTCTGAACCGAATTTGCCATAGTGTCCAGATCGTTGCAAACTGCATCTAGCGTCAATTTCACTTCCCGAAAAGCTTTAAGGAAGTTCTCGTTAATTCCTACCGATCGGTGTTCGATTTGAGACCGAAGATTCCGACGATTCTTCAGAGTGTTCTCGCCAAAGAAACTGGACAGACCATTAAGTGCATCAAGCGTGTCCTTATCCGAGTCCAAGCGTGTCTCCAGTATCTTGTTGACCCGCTTCTGTATACGATCCTGATCAGCATCCTGTGGTTTTTCCTGTCCCGAAGTCATTTTATAGTTGGCCTACGTATCAGTTTGGCCTACAGTATGTAGATAAACCTAACAGAATTGAAAAGAAAAACAAACTGTTAACTAACAGAAGTTGCAATAGTAAAACGTTAAACTACAGTGGTGGACAAAAGTGTTGCGCCAACAAAAGTATAATGTAATAGTGTCGGGCTCAGTTTATTTATATAACCCTTTTATTCCATTAGTTTTCAGATTTTCTTTGAATCAAATCCTGATGCTGACTGTCAACTGTAATCATAACACGGCTCATCTGACATTAGCATATTTGACAGTGCACATCAAATTTGCATTTTTTTTTAAATTTATTGTATAAGTGTATGAAAACTATAAAAATATATATGTAATGTGTATTGTATTTTGATATATTTTTATTTGTTTTTATTAGTTTACTTATTTTTGAAATACATATGTACATGTACAAACGTACTTGTACATTGCGAATTTTCGTAGGGTCGCCTGTTAATAAGGTGGGGATCATTTTTCAATGTTATGTTAATTTACATACGTCACTAAAGTTAAAATTTTGAATGCAGTTTTTAGTTAAATAAAAATGGAATTTTATGCCAACGAGGTAACATAAAGTTGTGAAGTTTTTTATGTTTTAAATGTTCAACCTCACTAAATTTTGCATCCCATATGAACTCACAATATTTGGTGCTATACATTGGTTATTTTGAATACGGTAAACCTGCATATTGGTGTATTAAAAAACTGTTTTTTTTTTTAAATATTTGTTATGTATGTATGTCTAAATGAACAAAAGCCCCATCAATCAGTGAACTTTTCCACAAAAGTCGTTGCAAACATCCAATGCTTTTTATTGTAAAATAAAAAACAAATTATTTCTTAAGACTTCAATTGTAGATATCTGTATCAGTTTTACGATTAGAGCGTATGGTCCACCGACGTCCCCTAAGTATAATGCTTAACAAGTAATCGGACCATTCGAATCCCGACAAATAATTCTCAATACCTATGCTAATGAAATACAATTTCAATGGTCGTTTACTTCTTTGTCGATGTTTTTGGTGTTTATGACCCAGAATGCTTCCTCGATGGGTATACATCATATCCAGGGCTAATGTGCAATGTAAGAAAAAGACAGCAGCCGCATATAGAGCTAACATGGCATTCCGGCAGCAACAATTGTAAAATCCATGACTGCTTTCCTCTCGATTCTTTAAGAACACCAAATGAATATCTCGCTCGGCCAGATACATATTCGCATAGACGGTTATCATGTTAAGAGTGCCCAACACAGCGCCAAAGGTTCCCTCCAATTTCATAATTGATTTGTCGGTATAAAACATAGCCATTATGGCAAGAATACATATAATGGAAGATCCTCCATAGGTGGTGCACAACAAGAATTTATGTGTAACTCTTGCACTTTGAAAGCATCCTAAATGAATATAGCAACACGTACCACTCAGTACCAGCTCCAGGACCTTAAAGAGGAGCCACACTGGCTTTTTGGAACGTGTTCGCATAGTTCTGGAAATTCTGGAATTTTATTTTATATAATCTCTAGTAATATACACAATATAGATATAAATTACACACATATATATATAAACATATAGCTCCATGACGTACTAAAACAGGCTAGAAAAAGAACTTAATTAAAGACTTTTGCAGATGTCTTGCAGATGAAATGGAGTAATCACTAAGGGACAGCAACCGTTACGTTACTGATAATTATTACCGGCTTTTTTTTTTGCAAGAATACCGTTTAAATTCAGATATATTTATGTATGTCTCATTCAATATTTCTATTTTCTCCAGTACTGAGTAAATCGATGTATCTGTTCCACCAGAGCCGGCATCACAGCAGTTATTGATACATCGAGCAAACTTTGCAAATGCTGCACTGCCTCTTCATCTGTTAGGCCTAATTGTAAATTCTCTTCAACCTTTTTAACGGCCTTATCTGGCTCGAGTGCTATATCCGGGACTGTGGCATCCACCATAAGTGAAAACAGATTCAGCATAACATTGGCATGACGACGAAGATGCAAATAAGCCGTATAGCATTGCTTACGAAACTCATGATGATGCTCGGAACTAATACCGCCCATAGCTTCTACCATTTCTTTGCTCAATTTCATGGGCGGCGGCATGGGTTTGGGATCTCGACCCAAAATATATCCAAAATCAATGTGAAAGAGTTTTCCATTTGTTGTCAATAGAAGATTATCCAAGTGTCTATCGCCAACGCCTGAAATTCCAGAAGATAAAGGTTAAAAGTTTTTAAAGACCTCTTTAAATCCATTTTGACTTACCTAACAGATAGGTAATTACACAGTAACCGGCACAGCTTTTTATATAAGTATCCATGACCTCGGCTGATATGCCATATGGACCATTATCGCAGGGATGATGACGTCGAAAGAAATTATGAATATTGCCTTCTCGGGCCAAAACTTCAGCCACAGTACAGGATTCAATATATTGTAGAAAACCATGTTTAGAACTTGTGGCTAGCACTTTATAGGGGGTCAATTTGAGATCAAGATTTTCACGGCGCAATAGTTTATCCATTAAGGTAATCATTTGAAGGATTAACTGATCTTGACGCAAATCATCGCCATGCTTAAAGATTGCCACATATTCATGCTGAGCTATGGATGTGACAAATGTGAGCCTAACGAAAGATCAGAATGCATTATAATTCACAGATTTGGAATATTATTTATAAATCATTTTACTCACTTGGCTGGCATTAGTGCGCTCTTGAAGAGGGACGTTCGCATAGGAACAATTTTGGTGATGCAAATCTCTGGATCCAATGGAAATGGTATGGGCTCAAAGTTGGTGAAATTCACCTTAAACATATCCTGTTCGTTTAGAAGTTTTTGAAACTTTTCCGTCTTTTTATTACGATTACCGGGTTCCTTGGCCACCAGCTTTACCAGCTTGACCAGTTCATCAATGAACCGACGTTGCTTGCGCAGATTATAGAATATGCCTCGCAAGCTGAAGTTGCCATTCTCTAAAACTTTGAGAAACATTTTAAGAACCATGGCATACATGTCATGGGCACGTTCATCCTGTTTACGCACTGATTCTGCCACATCCTCCACTTCGATGGATAGATACCAATAAAAATAATTGGCCAATGTGGGATTCATGCACGCTCGCTGAATAAGGAATGTGCAAAGATTGGACGGAACAGTGCCAACGCTAATGCCATCGGGTAGGATTAAAGCATTTGAAGTGGAGTCAGAGGCAATAGACGAGGCATCTACCGTTGCAGCTCCTGGACTGCCACGTCCTCCAGCAACTGGACTAATGCCAGCTATAGATCCAACAGTCCTTTGACTGGCTGCAATAACGGAATTGTGCAAGGCACTACTGGCTCCGCTCAATTCCGAAATGCTGCTCTGATCCAGCAATGAACCATTGTCATCAATAATAGAATGGACCACATCTCTTTCGGGAAAGATGCAATTGTGCAAATGGACAATATTCTTCGGATCCTCATACTTGAGAGCTTGTACCAATTGCAACAAATACAAAAGCAAATCTTCATCTGGTGCCTGGGCCAGACGGCTTATGGCATACTTCCGCACGTGAGCATGTGTAAATTGTGGACTTAGCAGCTCCAAGGCATCCTCCACATCCATCGGAGCCCAATTGGCCAGCATCCAAAGGGCTTGTGTTACCTCATCCTCAAGTTTCCAATTGATGCATTTTAAAAATTTGGTCAAAGCCTTTTTATGAGACGATAAATAGAAGCGGAATTTCCACACATAATCCTGTTCCTCACTGGTCAGGACATATGTGGACGGTTGGCGGTAGACAATAGTATGTAGCAGATCCCGAATATAAGCTGTCGGTTTCGCATCGCGATCCGATATACCAGAGCGCTCCGAACGGGCCAAACGATGGTGTTTGCGTTCCACCAGATTTTCCTAAAATTCGAAGGAAATCTAAGCGATTAAATCAAAATTATGATTGGGATATTTACCATTTTTATTTCTGAATCTGGTACAGAGACCAACTTTGGTTTGGCTGGGAGTTTATATTTGGCATCACCATCGGGCTCAAAATAGACGACAGCATACTTTAAGAAATAACAACAAATTGAGAATTAGAATTGGATGCACTTGCTCCACCTTAGGTTACTCACATTGTAGAAATCATCTACTACAAAGGCTGGAAACTCAATCATTAGGAACATATAGTCAGACATACGTTTCTCCCTTTCATTGATCACCTCGATTTCACGGAATGTCAAACGATCCAACCAATCTACTTTTTGGATCTGACCATTGCGATGTTTTTTAGCCAACTTTCCCAATCTTTGCATTTGCGATTTTGATGATTCTTTGCCCTTGCCGGGTGTTTTACTTGGATAGTTACCATCGCCCTCTTGGCCCAGCCAAATTCTCAGATCGTACATGCCCTGGCGGAACATCGCGTCTTTGCCAAACATTGAAATGGCCGTGCCACCAATCACTGTAGTCTGACCCGCCCCAGAACAGTCCAATATTGTCATTACCAACATGGCAGAGCGTGGCAAATCGGAAAATTGCAGAGGCAGCGTCACCCATTCATTCCAGCTCCATCGTTTACCAAACGCTTTGTAGGAACTGTTTACGGGAAGGCAATAGGGACGTCCATTATTATAGACCTGGAGGCGCACCTGAAACGAAGGGTACTCCTCGGAATAGAGACCAGAGAAGCGTAATGTGGGATCATCTAGTAACTTTTCATAATCCGGCTGTCGTTTCTTCCCCTCCAGAGTCCCACTAAGATACACAAAGAAAGAAATGAAAAATAAGAATTCTTTTCTTAAAAAAAATTCCCTAGCTTTACTCACACTTTAATCTGTACCCGCTCATGCAAGGATGAGCTATGTATGTAGCGAAAATGGTCATCGGGTTGATCCATTTTTAAGAAATTAAATATTCTTCATAAATTGTGCGTAAAATGAAATCACCCATAACAGTGTATCAGCTGATGAGCTGATGGTCATTAATGTGACCAGTACACAGTGCGTTAGCATTTCGGGTTTTTTTTTATCCCAGCTGCTTTTTGTTTTGGGGGATTGCAATACCCTAATTTTAATCTGTACATTGGTTTGTAGATCAAAAAAATTTTAACAAGTGGAATAGCCAAATGAGTTTATTAAAAATATTTCAATTGAAATATTTTGCCAATTATTTCCATATGTATGTATATCATAGAAATAAAATAAAATCAAAAACAAAATTTAGTATAAAGACTACGTCGCTCCTTTTTTATCGCTATGTTTAGTTTTTTTTCTTAGGGTATACGAGCATAACATTATAACAGTGTACATATCGGCACTTAATGTGCCCAGATATTGTAATTTTTCCCACGTTTTGTTTTCGTTCAGATCTTTTGAGCAGAAATTAAATTTAAAATGTCTATTAACGCGACCATTGGACTGGCCTTGGATCGTGTGGACTGGTATGATCTCGCAGAACATCAAGATAGGTTGCCACGCATCTATACGCCCGGCGAAGTTCTTATGCCGGAAGCCGGTTACATGCGTGGCCATGGCACATTCGTGGAGGAAGAGAATATAAAGGCTTCTGTGGCGGGAGTCATCGAAAAGGTGAACAAGTTGATTTCTGTGCGACCGTTAAAAAGTCGGTATGTGGGTGAGATAGGTGATGTGGTGGTGGCCCGTGTCATAGAAGTTCAACAGAAACGCTGGCGTGTGGACACAAATTCACGGCTGGATTCGGTTTTGCTATTGTCATCGGTAAATTTACCGGGTGGGGAACTACGACGTCGCTCAGCTGAAGATGAACAAATGATGAGACGATATTTAGACGAAGGAGATCTGATCTCTGCTGAAGTCCAGGTGACTTTAAACGAAACCAGCTTGATTAAATTTGATTATGATTGATTAATTTTTTCCACCTGTAGAACATATTTGAGGAAGGCACACTTTCGCTTTATACGCGCAGCTTGAAATATGGAAAGCTCTCGCAGGGAATTCTTGTCAAAGTTTTTCCCGCATTAGTAAAGCGGCGAAAAATGCATTTTCATAATCTTCCCTGCGGAGCGTCGATTATCCTTGGTAATAATGGCTATATTTGGATTGCACCCACAAAGGCCGAGAATCAGGATGGCGGGGAAGGAGGTTTTGCCCAAAATCTAAGTGAAGTTGTTTCCCGTCCCGAGCGAGAAGTTATTGCCCGTCTGCGTAACTGCATCCTGGCGCTGGCCAAATGCAAATTAATGCTCTATGATACTAGTATTCAATATGCTTTCGATGAATCCCTTAAATATGAGGCCCATGAATTACTTCAACAAAATGTTATTCATGATATAGGGGAACAGACGCAAGCGCGTCTCAGAGATGCTGGTGAACAAAGTTAATAATAAGTTTTAAAAGAAAAATCATAATCCTTTGTTTTTATGTGGAGGTTAATGTGATGTTAATTAAAGCATTTGTACTTTGCTCGATGGAACAAGTTTATATTTTTCTTGTAAACTGTATAAATATACTTTAAAATAAATACTATAGACTAAGATAAAAAGTCAGAAGGATAATGTTAGCTTCCTTGATATTTTGTTAACTGAAGTGATCCCCTGAAAATGAAGTATTGATTAAAAGTTGACGAAAGCTGACATCAATTGGTTAAGAAATTCTCTAATACGATATCAAATACAAATTTTTTAAATGATTTGGAAAACTGTAAATAATTGTCAATTTATTGAAACAGAATTAATATACATACATATATGTATATACAAAAAATACCAAGCGACATGTTTTTATTAAGTTGCCACTTTTCACCAAAGTAAATATTTGGCAGCAGTCCTCGGTAGATGAGTTGTCTAAGCGGCCCAGTCATTTTGACAATTGAACAACGAGGATCCGTGTTCGAATCCCAGGCTAGTGCATGGATGTAGTTTTCGTTTAAGTTGAAGGCCTTAGTTGCCAGTGCTTGTAAAATATAGTTAGGTTGATAGTTTACAACTATATCCTATACTTTAATAATAATAATAATAAATATTTTGAAAACAACTGTCATTATCACTATACATACATACATATTTCAGGTCGAGTACTTCAGGGACCGCCCTTGTATGTGTAGATGTATATGGTTGTATCGCAAATAATTTCGATGTGATATACGCAACTCGAATCGTTTTTTCTAACAAATATTTTAATTACATTAATATAAAAGACAATTTTTTTCCTTTTTTATTATCGGGTGTACCTCCTTTTGCAATCTGTCCCAATGTGGACAGTCAGCAGAATATCACCACTACTTATTTCCCTACAATCTAAACCAAATAAAACAAATGTGAGGCAAGTTGTGTTCGTAATTGTTAAGAAATTTTCTTGTTTGATTAGGCTTCGGCCCTTTGAAAATACAAATACGTTTAGTTTGTGCATATGGGCACATATGTATTCCGGCAGAAAGTTTGAGCTTTTTCAATATGTTTTCTTAGCAGCTACAAAGAAAAGGACACACTCATATGCATAAGTAACTTTGCTAATGTTTGTAAGAAAGGTTTGAGGAGATGATAAATTTTAAAAGAAATTCTTTTATTATTAAATCAAACCTATCGTTTCACCAATGCTTGCCACATGATGTTTTTCTTAATAAGTGGCAACACTCAGACTGCGGGTTTGTGTATTGACGCTGACGCTCTTTTCTTTTTCTTTCGCTTAGTAGTGTTTTGATAAAAAAAATCAATTTCATAATGACCGAAACGACGAAACTGCGCGAGTTGGAATTAAGTAATAAGCAAATTTGTCGCTTTTGTTTAGAGGAGAACAAACTCTCTTCCATATACCTAGAAAATCAACGTATAAAATCGACAGCAGCATTGCCGCTTCAAATAATGGCCATTACTTCGATCGAGGTAGGTACTGTAACATACTAAGGCTAGGTTTCTGCACAGACTGACGCGTAAGAGACTTGGCTAAGAAAATAAAGTCGAGACATTATACGATGAGCAACTAACAAAACAACTAAATACTTATTAAATAATTCAATTTTGCATAAAAATGCAGTCAATGAACCACAATTGTTAATTGAACGCCCATTGAACGTACACGTACATGTATATACATATATACATACATACATACATATCTATATAATATACATATATGCACTTACATACACGGAATGAAATGCCAGCTGCTTTGGCGTTGCCACTACAATCCAAAAACCCGCACATTTTCAAAATTGTATTCATTTTTTTATTTTTCTTATCAAATTAATATATGTTTATACATATATAAATATATATATGTATTTATTAATGTATATATATATATATATAAATATATATAAATGCTTCTGTTCAGGGCGAGTAGGTCTTATAAACTAAATTGTGAGCGATTGTGATATGAGAAAGAAAGAATTATCAATGTAATGGAATAGAATAAATTTTGTCAACAATAACATTTCACATAATGTTGAATAAGTCTCAAGATTAGTTGTTAACTACATTAAAGCGAAGCAAATGTTATCCAAACGTATATAAGAATCAATGGAAGAATATGGTGGGAATGGGTGGCATTGCGTAAATGATGGCTACAATGCCTAGCCAGCCTTATTCCCATTCGGTTTATCTGTGAAACGCAATATGCGCGTCAGCATTGAAGTGACGCAGGGTATTTGCTTTTGACGATCCATTAATGGAGTTGATGGCACGTTCGATTCAAAATCAATGGCCACACGTTGACTAACAAAGGTCAGTAGAGTGAGAATGTCATATTTTTTGCCATTTGTATTTAGTTCATGGATGAGCGACTGCATATACCAGGATCCATTTGTAGTATTGCGCCAGGAAAAATATCCTTAAAAAAAATATAAATAATTACCATCTTTGAAATAAAATGCAGATTGTTTCAATTAATCACTTACCAGGTATCGTTGAATATGAAAACAGAAAATCGGCATGAATTGGGATTTTATAGCTCATTGAGGATTCGCCATCTGTTTCAGTTACTCCGCTTTTCTCCAGCATCACTCCAGCATCTAAACGGTCACCCTGACACGCCTGTATAAAGAATAACTTAGGTTTTCCGGCCAGAGTGGGGCAAATGTGCGCTGTAAAATAATGCCAAATGGCATCCAATTTATATTGCACATCTTTAGCATAGATATAACCATGCTCTCCATGTGATAGTATGGCAATGGCTATGCAATCATTATCCGTGTGATCCAATGAGGCGGCCTTATCAATATAATTTATTATATCTCTTAATTTGCAATCCTTATGCACGGATACATCAAATCCCAGACCCTTGAGGGCTTTCTTCAATTCGTCGGCATCGACATTAGTTCCAGCTCGCGATTTCAGCGAGGGTATATCGAAAAATTCATGATTAAAAATGATAGCCTGACCGCGATATTTGTGATTCATATTATATTCACTGGCATAGCGATCCACAGGCATACGGGCAACGTATTTATTAATTGAGGCTGACCCAGCACTATCATAAACAAAAAAAAAAAGAGATTAGAGATTAGAATAATAGATTGATAAGATAAACAAACAATAGGTGAAAAAATTGGATGATTAATTCCTCGAAACAATTACAAGTACATACTTAGGAATAAATATATGTATTATTTGCTATATTTAAATCAACTTACGCCGTTCTCTTCCTACAACAATTCAACATGTTGATATATGTACATATGTATGTATATGTACATATACATATATATATATATACATATATTTATACATATGTATGCATGTATGTATATATCTACATACATATGTACTTTTGTACTTATAATTAAATATGACGGTTAACATTCACCAATATTGTCATTCTTTTTCAATATTCTGATTTATCTACTATATATTAACAGTTCCTTCAATTTGAAACTCTTGATCGATATATAAACGAATGACAAGAAATGTACCATAAATCTATAACTATAATGTGACTGATAAGGCATGCTATCATTTATATGGTGCAATCTAATATATCCGTGTTTTAATAATTTGAGTCTATTGATTATTATATATATGTATGTATATATGTATGGGAATTCTTTTTTTTTGTAGTGGTAACCAAATTAAGAATGATTCAGAATTATTAATTTGAGGGGGAAACCCAACTAACTTGGTCAATAACAAATATTTTGGCCTTTTTTGGAGATTTTTTATTCTTACAATTCTTCTTCTGGCATCACTGTTAACCAAGGGCACAAGACAAATATATATATGTATGTGGATATGTATGTATATGCATGTATAGCAAAACAAGAAATGCAAGTGCGAAAGGGAGGGAAATACGCACTCACACACTTGCATTGGCGATTGCTTTTACCTCGCTGTTGTTGCCGTTCCTGTTGCACCACTATTGCCTCCTTCCGTACAGCCCTTGGCGTCGGTCTTATCAATAGTGCTGCTGCGATTACTCTTGGTTTGACCATTACTGGTACTTCTATTATTGAGAAGACCATAGTTTCTGGTTATGCATTCGTCCGTCATTCTCTTGATTCTCTTTCAAATATTCTGTTCCGTTCTTTGCTCTCCTGGCTGTGCCTGGCCCTGCCTTTTGTTCTCTGTGCCTTACACACAGTACGGTGGTTTGCGGGTGGGGGGGAAGAGTTCTTCACTATTGTTGTTTTTGTTTAATTGCTTTTTAACTAAATAAATAAAAGCCGAACAGCTGTCGCTAATGTTTTTGTTAACTTTTTTAATGCAAATCACAATAGATAAAATGTCCTTTTTTGGTTTAATCGTGTTTGTGTTTTTTTTTGTTGTAATCAATTAATTAACGGAGGTTAAGCGTGCTCAGTCGCCGCCGCTTACAAAAACAAACTGAGATTGCATTTGTAGTTGTGCGAGTGTTTTTGTGTAGGCACTTGCCGCCAAAGTTAAGTGTTGCCACCTTGGTGGTGTTCGCCTTGCCGTACATTAAAAAAGAGACATTCACCGGTAGACGTCAAACATTTTGAATTTTTAAATAACCGTTATTTTTTTTTTTTATTCAGGTGTGCAACGATGATGGGATGCCCTCATGGATCTGCTTGGACTGCAGGTTACTCTTTGAGCATTGTTATCGCTTTAAACAAATGTGCAAGCGTGCCGAGACATTGCTTAGACAATATCCATTGACTGGATCATGGCCGGAGCCATTAGAAAAACCGCGTGCTCCTCTTATAGCCAATCAAATGAAAAAGGACATGGGGACCAAAGATGGACAACCAAAAAAATTATTAAATTCTTTAGTTAAATCGAACCAGTTGGTAATAGAAGATGTGCAGGTAATGGAGACCAGCGCATTGGCCATAGCCACTACTAAGCCTTCACCCAACTTGAAGAAAGTTAAATCTACTTATCAAATGAAAGTGGAGAATAATCAGGAGTTGTCTATGGACGATATTCATAATTTGATGGCAGAACTAGAGGAAGAAGCTCGTCTTCCCCCAATATCTGGTACTCCAACCTCCTCTACAACTCCACAGTCAACAAAAGCACAGGACATAGTGTCTCCAACTAAACCAAAAGTTTTAAACAAATCTTCGATGAGAATTTTGAATAAGGTAGCATCTCAGCCAGTTGAGCCACGACTCTCAGTGCCCCAAATTCAACGGGATGAGGACGGAAATGTGGCGTCTATAGTAACAGAAATTATTGATCCTCGTGATTTCGATGGAGCTGAAGATCCAACAAAAAACGCTGCACCTGTGGCAACAAACGTATTCCCCTGTCCAGATTGCGAACGTTCGTTTCCCCTGCAGCAGTTGCTCGATATTCACCGCATGAATCATTCTCGGAAACGTAGCTTCCAATGCAGTGATTGCGATAAAAGCTTCTTCTCGAAATATGATCTGCAAAAGCATAATTTTATCCATACCGGGGAGAAGCCATTTCAATGTACTGCTTGCGATAAAGCTTTCACCCGTAAGGCTCTGCTACATCGCCATGAACGTACCCACACGGATATGCCAAAATTTCTATGTTTATACTGTGAAAAACCCTTTCTGTCAGAGGAGGAAATGTTGAAGCATGCCGAGAGGCATACAAAACAAAGGAATTTTCAGTGCAACATTTGCAACAAATCATTTGCCTTCAAGCAGGGACTTGAGCGCCACGAGGTATTAAATTGATCCTGATAAAAACGAAAATTTTTTATTGAATCCTCATACAAACGTTTATCTTCTTCTTTTAGGTCATTCATAGCAATAATTTGCCCTTCCCGTGTCAGCATTGTAATCGAAGTTTTGTCACTGCCTGTAAATTGGCTCGACATCTGGTGGCCCATGCTGGGAAGCGTGTCTATCCCTGTAAATACTGTAATAAATCATATTTACTTTCCCATCATTTGTCGCGACATTTGCGAGTCCATAAGCAGGTATCCGGTACATCATTTGTCTGTAGTATTTGTCGGGAAACCCATCAGACATATGACAGTCTGGTTGATCATTCCGCTGTTCATGCCAATGTGGATTTAGTGTGCCCCTTGTGCAAGGAGAGTATCGTTAGTACTGACATGATTGCGAATCATATGCAAAGTCATAAAGATAACGAGAGATTCGCTTGTGAATTTTGCGATTACATATTCCTCAATCAAAACCAATTGCAAAAGCATATTGAAGATGACCATGTAGTGGATATGGTACCCTACCATGAGGCTGATAAGGAAACTGCCGTAGAAGTGAAATCTGAAGATGAAACAGATTTGCTTCAAGAGCTGCTTGGCGATGAATATTCGCCTACAGAATCATCCTCTCCGCCATCAAAAATGATGAAATTATCTCTGCCCAAGATCAAGAAACAGTCAACAAACTCATCATCATCCTCCGTAGAGGAAAAACGTCAGACACGCAGTCAAGACAATGCAAAGAGACATAAACTTAATGAATCAACGAAGAAACAACAAAGAGGCAGTGAACCAAAGAAGGAAGTTAGAAATGAAGTTCCAACCAAGCAAGGACGATTAATACGGAATGGAAAATCAACTGGTCAAACAAAAAAACATTCCACCTAATGAATTCTTGTCTTCATGAATCAATCTAAAAATCGGCTCTATAGCCGTACAATATGACATAATTTTTATAAAATTTGAAAAATATAAATAAATAAAAAATTCTTTGACATTGTCATAACCAGTAAAACTTGTATTGTGACCAATACACCTTAACATCTCTACCTTAATACCTTACACTCTAATATTTTAAATTGGAATATAAAGAGGATTGACTAGAATTTAATTTTCACTGGATATTTTCTTCTTATTTCTATTAATCACAATTCACAATTTTAATGTCCTTTGTTCAGTTGTCATCCAATTTTTTTTTTTAACTATTCGCTTATTTATTCACATTGAAGAAAAATTTTAATATTTAAAAGTAGTTGATTAAATGGACTTTCTAAAGTACTTTACCTGATCAATTGAATTAAATACTTGGGGGTTTGGTATTTTTTGT
Source organism: Drosophila sturtevanti (assembly GCA_018150375.1). Taxonomy (NCBI): domain Eukaryota; kingdom Metazoa; phylum Arthropoda; class Insecta; order Diptera; family Drosophilidae; genus Drosophila; species Drosophila sturtevanti. The sequence continues at coordinate 499,480 of JAECWJ010000564.1, forward strand.
CTAGAAGAAAAACAACTAGCTGAACAGAAAGTCTCAGTTTTCGTTCATATAACGGTTTTTGCAACGGTTCTAGATTTGGCAAATTGGCCGATAAAAAAATTATTCCAATGGAATCCTGTCGTAGAACAATTAAAAGTAAAAAATTCGATCGCGTCTCATGGGAAATGCAACACCCTAGAATAGTTATCATGCCATTTAACGAAAATAAAAAAAGAGAGTGCCATTTAAAATGTATTAAATACTAAAATGATTAATGAAAACTTAAATATACTTATCAGATCTGTGCGAAATTTAAGTATAGTTTTGAGTTGTGTGACGATCGAAATCAGATATGATATACGTATATAGTTGCATCACCAAAAAACAAATATTACAAATAAAACTTCCGTCATAAGATTCTCTACTTGTCCAGAGATGGACAAATGTCGGGGCACTTTTCTAATCCTAATAACAGCTGCTATTCCCATGATATTTTTAGATTTTAAATATTTAGATGAAAAGAATAAAATCGCCGCCCTTTTACATCTACAGTCCACCCCAAATCCATTCATAGTTTCCATATTCATTATTTATTCCATTTCAATGAGTTCTCCGTTGGCAGCAACAATCTGTGCGGGTTTAGGTGTATCTGTATATTTGCTTATCTTAACAAATTGAAATGGGAATACGCCAGGCCAGCTTTAATTACCAAACAACTACATCATCCTCTTCTGTCCTTCTCGATACTTAATGTTCATAGCCATCGGGCAATGGGTTAACATGGGGGTTGTGGAACAGACTTTTCTGGCCCTCACCCCATGGGAAACGCTTCTCGCGACGACGCAAATACTCGTATTTGACAAATTCCTGACGGGGCTTATCGTGCTCCTCCTGGTGCTTTAGATAGGCATTCAACATGCACAGACCTACTGCTGGAGCAGCCACGAAGAAAGATAGGCGCTTCCACACCTTGTAACCACCTGGAAATATTTGCAAAAGGAGCAATCAAAAAATGTAATCCAACTCTTGCTTAATAACCAAATTACATAACCTTAACCTTACAAACTTTAAACTGATTTAGAGTATTTACCGGAATGTTCGCCAGCTACGGCTGCAGTGCCGGACATGTTCCTAGCCCCAGTGGCCACAAATTGGCGACGAATTGCGTGATTAAGAACAGCAGACATATTATTCGGTTATTTCCTTCGTCTCCAATGAAAATTTTTTTATTTTCTTCTCTGACAATGTGACCAAATATTCCTACTGCTGAAAATACCAAAATACTAAATACTACAATAGCACTGCGATGAAATCCCAATTGCGCTAAATTTTTTAATTTCAATCATTTAAGACTCTATTTTAAAAGCCTATGTATATACGAATATTTATAAATATTAAGCTTAACCATTGGGTCTGATATATGGTATATGGTCTGGTATATGCGCACTTAAAAATTGATTTCCGCTAACAGTTAATCAAATTTATATACGCATACCCTTTTAGAGGGTGTTAAGAACAACTTTCGATGTATCGATAATTATATAGCACTGACAGCTGAGTTCATGGCTTAAATTCGTACTTTTTACATTAACTGTTGTGCTTTCCATACATTGTTTATTATTGGTCGTAATGCAGAATAAACCTATGAAATTGGATCTCAGCGATTTTTTTGTCGACGAAAGAAAATGCTCCTTAATTCTTCTCGATGGGAGTTGGAGAAATATTAAGGATTTGCAGGATCACATACAAAATCTCTTTCATTTGGTAAATTCCAAGAATGATATCATTAAAAATTTCTCAACATTTAAATTCTTCCTATCTTAGACGGATATCAGCCTTTTGACTGGCGATGGTTCTTATTTGCCACCAAAGGAGTCCGTTGAAGTCTTGAGAAATGCCGATTCCTTAAAGTAATTAAAAATTCTTTAATACAAGCCAAATACTAAAATGAATAAATTTTGCTAGGGCATTTATATTTTCATCCCCAATCGATGAACAGACAGTTGTGAAAGTGGCGTCGACGAAGAAGTTGTCTAAAAAGCGTAAAAATCCTTCACCCGAATTGGACGTAGCCAGTTCAACCCCCAATAATCCAAAGCGTTCGAAAAATCTTTTAAATCAAATAAGTTCTATTATACCCACAACCGATGAGTTATCACCCCAACCAGAGAGCAAAAAGAAGCGTTCGAAGCGTCAAAATGGGAACACGAAAGTCAGATCGGACTCAGAAAAGGACGCTGATTCTCGAGAGGGGATTGTCCCGAACAAGGATTCGTTAAAGACTATCATAAATGAGAAAGACGATAACTCAGATCAGGAATCAGTTTCATTATCAAAACAATTGGCTTTAGACCAAAACGAGGCAATAGAAGAGGAACAGGAGGCACTAGAGGAACCGATTCCTCAGCCATTGGAAGTTATTTTTCATTGTGCCCTTATGAAATTAGTGCCAGAGACTCCACGCATATTTAAATTGCCTAGACTAGAACCAACTTTTAAGATCTTGGAAAACATTCTTATTCCAGCTAATGTTCCTCCACCACAAGAGGTACCGGAAATTGAACCCATTCGAGAGGCAGTTGACAAACCAGAAATTGAGAATCAAACTCTCGATGCAAAAACAGAAAGTAACAGCAACGACAGCAAAGCCGTGCCGGAGGAGGAGCAACCGGAAGAGGAAGGGACGACAGACAACGTCGTTCTTAACTCTGATTCTGAAGATGAGATAATGGTACTGGATGATTCAGATTCAGATGTGCAACCCGTTGCTCCTGTCCGAAGTACGATTAATCGAGCTACATAAAATATAGAGAAAACTTAATTTTTTTTTTTTATTTTAGGTTCTAGAAAATCGGCAACTGCGGATGTAATTTCAAATCTCTTGCAGACCGGTGTGTGCTTAACTAGTTTACCAACTAAAGGCGACACTTTAGTTTTCAAATTACCTAAGGCAAGAGGCTCCAAGATTCTAGGGCAAACAGAATTCATGGCTGGCACCTGTTTGTATGTGAATCGCCGCACTAAAACCATAACCATAAGCATGATATGTGAGTTAACAATTGTTGTTGGTTTATCACAATTCCCATATTGATTTTTGTCTCATATTTTAGCGTATCCCAAGTATCTTATGCATGTGCTCCGCCAATATAAAAGCAATCTCAACGATAGCGTAGAAGATGATCCCGTTTTGCATGTAAATATGAAAGATCTAATCGAACCCATTGTTTGCGTTTCAACCATAGACTAGAATATATCATTATGATCCTTCAAAAGCTCCACTCCTTTGTATACACATACACACACACAGATACATTACTTCAGATGTAATAAACCCATAATAAAGTAAAAAGGATACAAAACATGTCTATATGCAATTCTAAATCTTTAAATCGTGTGTTTCTTTATCTCATCCAATAGCTCATCGGCATCGCTGGCTGTCTTTACTCTAAGCAGCATCGTAGTGGCTTTAGATTCCTCCGGAGTGGGTATGCAAACCATCATAACATTATTTTTTCCCATCCGTTCAGTGGGTAGACCTTCGCTTAGTATTAGATTAACGAGAATGTTACCTAAATTGGTATCGGCTCTCACAAGAAGTTGGGTTTTCACCGAATCTTTGACGGGCTTAAGATATAAAGTGCCCACACCACGATCTGCAAAGTCTTTGTCTTTTTTCACATACACCTTGCAACGCTTCGAATAGACAGCATCATCCTCAACGACCTAAATGAAAATTGGAGAATTATGAATGTTGAATTTTTATTGAATAGAATATTCTTCAGATTTTACCTGTTTAAACTCCACCTTGGGCGGCGTATCTTCTTCATCATTGTCAGCAGTTGTAGCTGTTGATTGTGGTGCATCTGGAGGTTTGGTGAAGAATGAAGAACCTGTTGCAGGAGCTCCTTCAGTTGCCGGCTTGCCAAAACCGGTAAATCCCGAAGTACTTGGCTTGTTATCGCCGATACTAAATCCATTTGTTTTGGGCGCTACATCATCCTTGCGGGGAAGGCTAAAGAATCCTGCCTTGGGGGCATCTGCACTGCTAGTGGTTGTCGTCGCCGACGGCGTAAATCCAAATATACTGCTAGTGGCAGCTGAAGTTGGGGTTGAGTTTGTGGTAGATCCGACTGTGGTAGATGTTGTGCTTGTTCCTGCTTGAGTCTGCCCAAAAACGAACAATGGCTTGGTGGCGATGGTTGTAGTTGTGCCACTGGTAATGGTACAATTCGGCTTTTTGCCAAAGAGCAATCCCGGTGAACTACCACCACTGGATCCAGAAATGGGAATAGTTGGCTTTCCAAAGCTAAAACCAGCGAGTGGCATATTTGAAGTGACCCCCGCTGTCACAGATGATGCGCTGGTTGAATTTTGTTTGCCAGACCTGATTGCCTCTTCATTTTTTAAATTTTGTAAGTGCTTGTTATAGTTATCAAACACGGGGGTTAGTATACAATAAGGATTCTTGTCTACGTTATCTTTGATAAATTTAGTTACTTCCCGATTTAAATCGGCCACATTTTCACGATACTCGGATGAGACATGGCTTTTATTTAATGGTTCTGCGACTGCTGGTGTATTCTCAGCTGGGACAGAGGCTTTAAACATGGAGGTGGATACGGAGTAATCGGGTGTTGTGGTTGCGGATGGGGATGGGGATGCGGATGCGGATGTTGATATCGATTTCCCTGGTTCACTATCTTTTTTGCCAAATATTGAGGAGGTAGTACTTGTTGCTTCCTTTTTGGCCCCAAAAGAGAATGTTGTTAACGGCGTTGCTTTTGGCTCGTCCTTTTGCTTTGCATTTTCACCACTTAGAAATGAAAATGTCGATGCCGACGTTGATGATGCAGCAACTTCAGTTGTCGTTGATGTAGGCAGTTTGGCTAAAAATGCATAGGGAGACGAACTGGGAGTCGCCGGCTTTCCAAAACCTATAAATCGACCCAAAAAGATATTATATTTTTCATTGAATATTACTATTGCTATTTACTTCCTTTTTCTTTTCTCTTTTCTTCTACTTACCCAAAAATCCACTAAAAGCATTTTTCGTTTCACCCGCTGCGTCGTCTTTGCCGGCAACCTTACGGCGCGCCTTCTTGATAACGCGTAAATTTAGCTCTTCCTGTGTGGCAGTTTTAAATGTGCCGCGTTCCTCGGGCTCCTCTTCCTGATCCCAGTTATCGTGGTTAAGGTTTGAAGTTGCTTGTCGCTTCGAAGACATTGGTTAATTATATTGATTGATTAAATTAATATTAAATTTGGTACTGTAAAATCCAAGTGATTTTTGAGCAAAAACACAGTTGTGTCTTCACATGCGTAAATAATATTATTTGGCGCCGCAGGCCTACTTGAGTTATTTAATTTTAGAAACGTTGATAACAGAATGCAAATGGCATTAAAATTTTAGCATACAAAATGTGAACTTATCAACAGAAAATTACGAACAAATTTCGCACATGTGCGATAATAAATATCGATATCGCCGGGTCTTTAAAACAATCGATAGTGATGAGCACTGAAGTTCTTAATAATTGGCTTTTCACACAAAGCACATATTTCACAAGCAGTTGAATCTTGTTTTTAATTCTAACATTTCATATCTAAAAGGACTAAACGATCTTAAAGTTATTAGCTATTTTATTTATCATTCCGAAACGGTAAATTTTCCAATTTGACAAATGAAAAATTTGTCATCGATTTCAGCATACCTTAAAAATGTTCCTATTTTGCACATTTAGAATTTTTGTCGGAAATTTCCAAACGCAACATTCAAAATTTGCCATTCTCTGCAAAATGTAAACAAGGAATGGCAAAAGTCATGTGAGCAAAACAAAATTCACATTATTTTAAAAAATGTAATATATTTGTAGATATAGAGAGTTTTACTTACATGCAATGCTAAATACTTACATAAAATTTAATAAATAATAAGTATTTTTCTATATTTTTCAAACTAGTATTTTTTAATTTCTTAAATTATCGCTGTCAAATTCTTTTTTGAAGTCAGTTAGCACAGCATATCTTTGTCTTTTTTATTTAAACTGGAAGGTTGTTGGAATGAGGTATAAGTATATTTAAAATGTTTAGAAATCAAGACATTTTGAGAAAAGTTTTGTAATAAAAGGTGCATTTGTCATTATTTTTTGTATCTGCACAAATTGAGTAGCTTTTGGTTTAAAATATACCAATTTATTTAAACAAATTGAGTCAATTGTTCTTAAAATCTAACATTTCTCTTAAAAGTTAGATTTGGAAATTTCATTTACGATAAATAATAAGATTGATTCGGTGCAAAATATTTTTAAGACTTTTGATTCGCGACACCTATAGGGATAGTTTGTTCATACAATTTGTATATAAAATGAAACTCTTAAACAACATTAATAATAATTTTTAATATATATAAAACAATTAATATTAAACAAGTGACGTATAAAAGTGACTCTTTAATTTTCCGAAAACCAGCTTGTTTGCTGTTGTAGAATGAATCATTTTGAATATAAAAAGAGCTCTAAAATAATTCAATTAGAAAACGCGTTGTCAATTATATAAAAAGTAGTATGCAAAATTTCAAATTTCTATTTTAATCTTAAATAACAGAAAACAATTTTATTTATGACATGTCAAAAGGGATTCCTCATAAAAATGCAAAATGTTGGTTGGTTGGACAAATTCCGCTTTAATGAGAGTCATAGTAACTTTAGAGCCACATCAAATGAGGTCGATCATAAAATTAATGTAATTAATCTTAATAAAATTGCGGCATCTTCTTGAAAATTTTTATATACTTGTCCCATGGGCAACAAATTATAAATTAATCGGACCGTAAACCAAACTGCTTAATTGATCAAGTTTTATACAATTGCACTTAGAATTAGCAAACAGTTAGGCAAATCAATTTGCATATACGAATACGAGTATGGATCATCTCTGTGCATCTATTGACATTCAAGAAGTGGGCGTTGCATTGAGAGGAGATATAAAACCAGCGGTTAGATGCTGCATCTGCTCATTGCTCGTCTTCAACTATTACACTATGTGGCATTGGTGGCATCTAACGGTAAGTTGAATCGAACGCATTGATGATTTAAAGAGGATTTTATATTTAAATCTTCCCATTAAGATTACCTTGCTAATCTGCTTTGCTGCAGCATTGGCTCAAAATGATGGAAGATATCGTTCACCCTCGTCCGTAGCAAATACTGGTGCTGGACGTTATCGCGGTGGGAATGACGGACGCTATAGTGGAGCCAATGACGGACGATATAAAGGTGGCAACGACGGACGCTATAGTGGTGGAAATGATGGCAGATATGTCCATGTGGACAACAAATACCAACATGATAATCGTCCAGCAGATCCATATGCAGGAGACAATGGACGTTATGTAGGTGGAGCAGACCAAGTTGGAGCAGGCGGAGGTGGTGGTGGAAGTGGTACTAGTCGAGGTGGCAACACTATCCCCACGACCAGATTGCAAACCAAACCCACAATTGCAACCACAGCACGTCCTGTTACTGCAAATTTACCTAAGGGTCGAGGAACAGGTGAAGGGGGTAATGGATGGGCCATTATACGACAAGAGGACGATGTCGAGGTAGATGGATACCATTATCTGTAAGTAGTGTAATTAAGTAAACGTTGCAATTGTTTAAACTTTTTTACTCTTTGCCAAAGCTATGAGACCGAGAATGGCATTTTGGCCGAGGAAAGTGGACGAATCGAAAAACTTGATGTGGGTGATGATGGTTTACGTTCCAAGGGATTTTATGAGTATACTGGAGACGATGGTATACTCTATCGTGTTGATTATGTAGCCGATGATAATGGCTTTGTACCAAGTGCAGAACATTTGCCTACACCACCCCCTCCACCAGCATACATTGCCAGGTTACTGGCCTACTTAGAAGCAAATGCCCCAAAAAACAAATAAATGGAAAAATAAACAAAAATTAAATTTTATGCATATCTCTAATATGTACATAAATAAACATACAAATGTACATATATGGAGTGTTAATAAACTGATGTGTCATATTACATTAATGTTGATTATTACGAGAGCCTATTAAATTGATATTTTAAGTTTCTAAGTACATACCTAAGTATATGTACATATGTCGCAGATAAATTGCAGAGTAATTTGAAATTACACGCCAACAGTGTTGTGACCAGTGTTGCTCTATATAATATCAGAATACAATTATACAGCCCTAAAAGAGTGTGAGGTCAGGATACTACATATACCGACTTCGAGTGTGGCTCAGTGTTGGTTATATTGTTGGTAGACGATGAGCGTCTACGAAAGCGCCCGCTTTGATTGGTGTAGTGGTGTAATGGAGGAAATTATTCAAGACGAGCCTATCATTGCCGATATACATATGTATACATATATATGTACATATATGTATACATTTGAAATCGCATTAATATTCTGTGCTTACTCGATCACAAAATAAGTTGATTAATGATCGTGTTTAAGTTTCTAATGTTATTTCGGGACTCGCCTGAGTCAGAATTACAAAATGATTTGCTATAGCCAACGACTATTAAATAATTAACCAGTTTACATTGGGTGTTAATTTAATGTCAACATTTCAGTTTATTTGCTTTAAAGCTCAAAAATAAACATTTGTATCATAACGAAAATAAAATAAATCTGGATCAAGTATTTACTTACATATGTATGTACATACATATGTGCATATATTAAAACTTGGCATCTCAGATCAACCATGGGTTACAATATCCATAATAACACTAGTATGTATGTATGTATGTATTATTATTGAAACATTCTTATAAAACGCATAACATTCAATAGAAACGCTTCTCATTTATCTTGATGTGCCACTCCTACAGCTAATAACTGATAATTAATCATAATCATGTCGGAGATCGGTCAGCAAAAGTTGTTTAATTATACTGATCATCATCACTTAACGCTGGGCCTTGTCAGGTGAGAACACAGGAAAACTCGTACACAATTGTGTGTGAGATCGGAAGCGGCTTATTTTATGACAAGGTTCAAATTGTGATAGATAGGAGTAACTTGTCCGATGAATGAACTTTGCAAAACGAATCGAACAATAAAAAAAACAAACAATTTTAAATTTGTTTACCATAACTTTAGACTTTATAAATTTTTTGCCATTTGCCAATTTAAAATCGTAATTTTGTCTATCGTGGAATGAATCATGAAACTATCTTTAAATGATGAAATAGACTGTGCATAATGCAGAAGAAAAAGTCGGTTTAGAACCAATATTTTACAGATGAGACTCCTGTACTATTCGTTCATCTTTATATTCCCAATCTAATTAGACTTAAGCGACCAAGCTTTCAGATTTTGTTGATTTTTGTCTGAAGTAGAACCTTTAACTAGTTGTTCTTTGCCAAAGACCTTTTACGGAAGTAGTCCCTTCTCATATGAAAGGAAATAAGGGTTGGTAATTCGATTTCTATACCCTGTGCTCATATATGAAAAGAATAATTAAAGTCGCCAAAATGTATGTACATAACACGCAAAAACAAACAATTACGACCCCATGTAGTATACATATGTATGTACATATGTATGAATGTATATATTCTTGATCAGCATCAACAGCTGTGTTGATATAGACATGCCCGTCTGTCTGTATGTCTATTACCTAGATCTCAGAGACCATAAGAACTAGAACAACCATATTTGGTGTCAACATCGTATAGTGTCTATGCAGGTCAAGTTTGTTTCCAATTTTTGCCATGCCCACTTCCGGCCTTCTATATTATAAAATCGAATAACTAGAGTTTGATTAAAGCTATCATATTTCTTTTGGGTACACTCAATTATATAACCGTGTATGTATATGAAATCAGGCAATAGATATCGGAGATACGCATATTTATATATGTAAATAGATACATACATATGTACATATGTATGTATGTATGTTTTGCACTGAAATCCCAAGTGCAGCAGCAGCTGAAATAACAGAGTGAGATAGCATGCGCGTTGCTTTGTACCGATTTACGCATTAGTTTCGTTCACTGATAGGAGTGAGAGAGTAAGCATGCATTTGCTGTTTTGGCTTGTTAAGAGAATTTTATAAAAAAAATATGTACGAGTCGGATTTTATGAAATATTTATTATTGGTACGGGGTATACTCTAAGTCGGCAAGGACGACTTGCTAGCTTCATTTCTTTTAGTTTACTTTAATCTACTATCTAGTAGATACCTAAGATGTATTTAAAATAATATAAAATGAAGATACTTCTAAAACTACATATGCATGTACATAAGTATGTATATAAATACTTTTTAATTGTATAGTGAATCATTCATCTCAATCTCAATAGGCATTTGAGAAACTGAACAGGTTCAATTTCACATATGTATCTCACTCTCACTTTGTTAACCTAAAGGAATCTGTTAATAATTTTAATTATTCATCGAACCAAATGAACAAAATGCAAGCAAACACAAAATAAATAAGATCTGTGCGTAATTTGGTGTTTTGCATGCATTAATTAATTTTAAACAAAACAATATATAAAATTTGTAAAATTTTAAATTTCCCTCCCGGGCAAAGCAATTTATATGCAAAACTCAAATTACCACAATTTATAAATAAAATTAATGAATACGACTAAATACAATTATTTATTAAACTTAACCTTTAACTAGCTAGTGACTAACTTTGTCAGGGTCTACATGGCGCCTAAAAAGCTTTAAACTGTTTAAATGGTACTATAGGGGGATCTTCTGATGAAATTCCTTTAAGATGATGTCATTAGTTTATTAATTCATTTACCTTTTATTGTTTGTCGAACATTCCTCTTTTTCACACTTGTCGAATGTTAAAGAAATTTATGTTTCCAAATGCAGATCAGTCCAATTCGATATTAAATTTCACAATCAAATGGCATTAAAAATTAAAAAAATATTTTGAAAGGTGGTACTAAATATCGAAAGTGATAAAGATTGTATATACCCTTTGACAAATCTTGCAGATACAATCGGTCTCTCGATTTTGATCAAGAATGATATACAGCTTTAATATTTGTATGTATATATTTGATTTCAATATAAATTAAATTTTAAATTAAATGTATTAGCAAACAAATTCTCGAAAAAAAACATTTAAAATTTGGATTGATGCCTTTTGAATAATTAAATTACATATACAAGAGTATACAACTCTCGGTCTGATTTTCTTTATAATTTTACAACTTCTAAATATATGATTTTAAGATGAGTAGAGGGTAGGGAAGAGACAGAGATGTCTCTCGGAGGGAAATGAAGGGGTTAGCCCGGAGTGACAACAAAAATTTATAGCATTGCTTGACATTGTCTGTGTGGGAGCTTTGAACTGATGTCCAGATGCCCTGGTACCAGATTCAGATGCAATTTCATCCCACAAATATATCTAATTACAACTCATTGTGCTTGGATAATTTGTTTCATTTGTTTTTGTTTTTGTTTTATTTTCAGTCTCAAAATTTTGCTCCGATTTATTTTTCAAGTCAGACTTTGTAAATTGAAACAAATGTTCAGCAATTAATGGTCTAAATCATTTCAGTTTAATTGAATCGATTAAATGTGAATATCACGGCGATGGGCTACCAAAAAGCCATCCATCTATTCTTATTTTACGGTTGCTAAACTGGCTTCGATTTGTTGCTGTTTCTCGAATATTTATGGCTAAGCAATTTCCAATTTATGAGATACCTCAAACAGTATTAATTAGATGAAAGAAACCGAATAATAAATCGACAACTAAAAATTTCTTAAGTCTCTTGAATTTTTCATAAATTTCTAAGTAAATAGTTTTAATCCTTTTTCCAGTCTTTTGAAAACTGATCTTCTTCTGCCATTATAAGCACTAGTTTCTAATAAGTTCATAAAGTATTTATCCTCTATACATATCATGGTGGCTGATTGGTTCAGTGTACAAAAACCAATGAACTTTATTTGCAAAACTCTCCAAAAGTAACAAATTCTTGATTTGTATGGATTAAAACCCACGCAAAAGTAAGTAAGAAACAATTTATGGAAATATGAGAGCAAATTGTAATTGCAAATCAGTCGGAATGAGTCGAACTTTCTACACCCTCGTAAATTCTTTTCTCGACCGATCAGTCTCACGGAAAACATACTGCAAGGCCATCCGAGTTCATTGTATGTATATTAAACAGCACCTGGCATCAGGTATATGGATATTTTAATTAAAATACGATTCAATTACCAAGTCTTATTCAAGAAACAAAAAGGTTTTTCACTTGAGCTATAATTTTGTCAATGATTCACATTTGGCTTAGTTTTAAAAGCTTAATAATTAATTTGTGTTTATTCTCAAACAGACATAAAGAAACTGTGGCCGAGGAGAATGTCGATGATACATCCATCCATGGGTTTTTTTTTGTTCTAAGGCCTATAAACATTTCACCATCAAGCGACAATGGGGGCCAAAATTGGCGGAGAGTTGAATAGACCCGTAAATCATATGTGGAGCAGTTGCGGAAAGGTAAAACGCAAGGCGAATGAAGTCGCACACAATGCTGTCATCGGGGGGCAGCAGTTGGAATTTTTCTAAAGTCAATTGAGGTTATGCCGGTTCGATTAGTCAAGCAGGTTTTCAACAGTGCAATAATATTTCGAGAAAAAAATTGGAAATTGTATTGAAAAAACTACTTACTTTGGTATTGCTGTAAAGTTGGATTGTATATTTGATTAATAAATTCATAATCCCTCAAATTCACAATCAAATGATTAAAAAAAAAACACTTTCTTTCATTTTAGATTACTTTTAAGATTATATATGTACATATTTGAGATCTTTAAGCCGACAAATTGTAAACAAAGTTAAGCCTTTCCGATCCCACAAAATTAATTTCATTCTTGATCGTCATTAACAACCGAGACGAAGCTCAATATCTAGAAGACAGCGACCGGATTATAATTTTATAGATTCATAATTCAAATAGATATGAGTGGTTTTTTTATTACGCCTAAACTTTTTGGACTTTTATTACTTATCCAGATTCTTTATACAAAATTTTCTCCTCTGTGATCTTGAGAGCAAAGTCAAACATTTCCTGCTAGTACTTATGTATCCGAATGTGAAACTTGTTTAACTAATACATATATACGATATTCAAGAGTGTAATTGAATGTTAAGGGTGTGTCAATTGCATTTCCTATTAATAATTTTTTTAAGAAGCTTATCAATAAATCCTAAATCAATTTAAAAGAAAATTCCATTTGAGTGAACAGAGAGGGAGAGAAAAGTTTGACATTTGTGAGACTCTCTCTGAGTTTTCGAGGTTAATGTCAGCAATTGAGCAACAGCAGGAGGTAATACAGCAAACGGCAATATCAACCCCAAAATTCGATCTTTTAATTGTATGAAAATAAATGTATATTATTTTAATATTTATGATTTAAATGCAAGTTTTATGAATTCCGAATGTATTCCAGCCAATGATTCAAAAACTCATAACAGCACGCGCCGTGATTCACACTCTGAATCTCTGACAATGTTTTGATTTTTCGAATATTGGTTTTCACATTTCGACTTCCACTTTAATTTCTGTCTCGGGGCGGGCGGCATTCGACATCGGTTTCAGTTTCAATTTCGTGTTTCATTTGAGTTCAGCGTACGACCTTTCGACAGTGCAGTGACTGTATGAGTATTGATGCGAATTGATGTAGCTCTTCAAACCTTTTTTAATCACTGTTTATGTTTATATTTATGGCTCATTATTAATTGTCTTAAGAGCAGCCACATCTTCGATTTATTTCACATACATACATGCATACATATGTACATACAAACAGAACAACCGTTAAGGACACATTCCAAGCATAATGCCCATCCCATACTGTTTCATTCCACCACCAGTCGGTGTCAATGTTTGCACCGCAATACAACAATTAAAATCATCATTTTTATTTGGTTGTCAACATAGCCACGGCAACAACAAATTCCGGTTCCATTCCCCGGTCCCATCCGCAATTCTCCAACTTCATCTACATTGTCCCAATCTTAATGCATTTCTCATTGTGGCAGGCGTGCGCATTGTTCGAGTAAAGATTTTAAAAATTGTTTTTGTTTTCCTTTTTTTTTTAAATTAATTTATTTATTTTTTTGTTGATGTGGTTGTACTTCCGTTTCTGTGTTATTTATGATTTCATTATGGCGCTTTAATGGCGCTTCCGAGTGTCCGCTCCTAGGTAGTTGATTGTTACAGTTTGCGGAATTTACAGTATGTTGTCATCCGATTCTGCTCAACACTAAAACTAAATAAAATACGTGTATTTAGTATTCGATAAATATTAATATGTATGTATGTATGTATGTATGTATGTATATAAATACAGAAATATTTAAACTTTAATCTATAAAGTCTGATGATTTTCGTGGTAAGTGAGGCAATTAAGTAATTCCCCAGTTGCAAATACATACATACATATAAGAAAACTTTTGCGCAAATTCCTTGAAATGATTCATTGATTATTTGCATTTAGTATATGTATTTAGTATTTAGTATATACATACATACATATGTACTTACAAAATTTTAATAGAAAACAAAACAATTTTTATGTGTGTATGTATGTACATATGTATATAAAAAGTACTATATCAAAATCCGTCTGTTGTTTACTAAATTAAAATTTGAAATATTTTTAATTGATAAAATATGTAATTCAAATTAGTCCAGCCATTGATACGCTGCCATGTGCATATAAATTATAGCAATAAGAGCAAAAATAATTAACACAACAACCGAAGGTAAGAAACGGCAAAGAGCAAGAACTCGTCATCATCATCATAAAGATCGTTTGTCTAAATCAAAGGGAGCAGCAGCCTCGAAGAGAATTTAATTCATATTAAACTGAACTGAACTGAACCGAAAAACTGGCATCAAGTTAAGATTTACACTCTCCCTCTGTTAAAGTCTCTCTCCCCACTCTCTATCTCTGTATCTCTGACATGCTCTGAGAATTTTTGAGGAGCGGCAGATGTGCTGGATTGCCTCTCCTCTGCTCAGATCTTATTTTGCTATATAAATTGGATTGTACTTGAACGAAAATCAAACATTCCTGTTCCAGTTGCCTTAAGAGCAAGCAGGATTATTACCTCTCGCAAAACCAAAGTCAAAAAAATATTCAATCAAGGACTTTTTAAAGTAACAATAATATAAAAATGTTTAACAAGTCAATTATTTTAAATTTGGTGCTGGTGGTGAGTAGAGACAAAAAGGATTTTAGAAAAAAATTGTGAAAGTGAAATATCAGTGCAAGTGTCTTCAATTTGATCGAACAACCTGAATAAAATAATAAATTGATTATTAATTTAAAACAAAGTCCACACATGGGCATGGAATTTAATTAGCAAAAAAATCTGAAATTGTATAAATGCATATACATACAAACATATGAATACAATTAGCCAAAAATTAGAGCTCAGAGTAGAAGCAAAATAGTCTCTAGCTCTCTTAATTAAATGGTTATAACTTTATCTCACTCCCTCTTTTTCTCTTTCTCTTGAACACTCCCTACTCCTACATCCAAATAGGTCCTCATTGCAGTCTGTCATAGTACAAGTTCTAGTCCAGTTGACAACAACAATGGCAAGTATACGGTTACAGGGCAAAATTTAAACGATGGAAAATATCACCCACAAGATGATGGACGTTATCATGCAACTGGTTCAAATGAAGGTATTTCGTAATTTACGATAACCGTTCTACCGATGCCACCAAACGCCTACTGATCGCATGTTATATCTACTATATGTACCTTATTGCCGTCGCCCACTAACCATGAGAGAATGAACCCAAATACTGAGCAACACAAATGCCGAAAAAAAAGCAACAAGAGCTCAAATTTTGCTTCGCACTTAGCAAAATTACTAACAATATTGTATATAGTATATATATATATATATATATAAATTATTTATTGTATATACGTACATACAAACATATATATACATTCTAACACAATATTTTTCATAATATAAATAATAATACTTAACATTTTTGATGATAAGCCATACGAAAATAGGTCGGTTCAAGCTCAAGGTTATATTTTTGGTAGAATCAATGATTGAAAATGAACTTGACTTGAGCTAAAACTGATTTTTTTTTGTAATAATTTAACAAAATCTTTGTAATTATTGTAGTGTATTTATTATTAACATTTAATTTCTTATAGGCCGCAGTGGCTCAGAGGATTCATTAGGTAAACCATTATAAAAAACCACAATCACATTATAAATATTTCATATAAAGATGTAAATATAGTTAAAGTAGATATTGTTTAATATCCAATCTAACTAATTAATATCGCCCATTCACATTATATATTATTTAAATTCTTATGAACTAGTTAATTAAACTTATTTGTTGTCTATTCTTTAATTAAGGTCGCTATCATCACATGGTCCAACCTTATGAACATGTAAGCGATCATCGTGAATTGGGCGTTTATCATCATATACCATATCCTTATGATGGTGGTTATGGACCATATGCTGGCAGCAATATCCCTTATATTCACGATGCCAGACCTTATAAGTAAGTTTAAGAAAATTATGTCGAGATTTTGTATCTGGTATATTTAATGTCTATTTTTCCTATTTTTTACTTATAGCCACGATCTGTACACAGTAAGTAATGCTGAATTCAAAGTGCCTGAAATTCGCTTGGAATATGGCTTCCCAGATCATGAACCGCATCACTAAAAGCCACTCACCAATGGATCCCCCCCACCCCAAATTTCCCTAAGCTTTCATAACACTTCAAAAGCCTATTTATTTTATTTATAATCGCAACCGAACAAATTTCACATGAATCCTGCATGATTACAACATTCCCACTCCCGCAAAACCCCACCACAACCACAACCACAACCACCACAACCACAACCACGAACCCACCCACAAGCGCATGATGATACAAAATTATTATATTGACTCAAACCAACCCAAAAATATGAACAGTCTACAACCACGAAGAAACCGACCACAACCACAATGCGAACCACAACAACTACAACCACCACAACGACCACCCCAAGGCCCATTCTGTTTAACTATGATGATGAGGGACGTAACAAGATTCTGCATCAAGAAGAAATCCGCAAGAAGGACAAATACGATCACGCGTAAGTGGCAGAAGGAGTAAAGCATATGCCCCATTTAAAGCATTTTCACCATTTTCACAGTTTCCTCACTGAGAATGGCATATATGGTGAAGAGCAAGCTAAATTACACCATACCGGTGGCACCCACGCCAAGGGACGCTATGAATATACTGGCGACGATGGCAAATTGTATCGTGTAAATTATGCCTCCAATGATGGTGGCTTTATGCCTGAGGGTGAGCATATACCCACCCCACCACCAATTCCAGAGGCCATTGCCCGTGCCCTTAAATACGTTGAGGAACAGCATAAGCAGAATGGTGCACAATTCGATCACCGTGGTTTCCGTATTAATCACATGACCAAGGATATTAAGGCCCAAATCAAATCCATTCATTTGGAAAGGATGCCCAAGGAATTGAGTGATCAAATTCGAGAACTGGAACATGAAGTTGAGTTGGCTGAGGAAGAAGAGCGCGAAGAGCTAGCTGAGCAGGAGCGACAGGCTGCTAGAAAAGCTCATTCAATCTGAAAGCTAAATTATTAAATTAATTTTACAAGAAAAGTGGAGAAGTTACTTCTCCGTCATCAACAAAAAGTCCAATTCCACATTCCCTGTTCCCAATACCATCCCAAAGTCATAACACCTACCCACCGCCATCCACTCCAATTTTCCCAACATTCCCCATGCTAAAACAGGAAAAAAACTCTACAAAAAAAAGAATGATGAAAGAAAATTGAAAAATCAGTTACATCTCTGCTGATATTTAGTATGTTATTTTTTATTTATTGAAGCTAAAAGTTAAACTATTTAAATTGTTGTTTATAAAGCCTCCAGCAAGTTTATTAAATTAAATTTCGCAATAATATTTGTTATTAAAAAAAGTAAAATATGAACAAATCTCTCTGATATTAGTCAATAAGGTGTACACAAAATTGGAAGATATGTACATATATATACATATGTATATAACGGTGGAATACCATAGGTCAAATCACAATTGATAATGAAACAGTCGGCCTTACTTTGTCAAATTGTTATACCGAAAATGCGGGTTCTGTTTAATAAATGGGTTCCTTGAACCTATTTATTAAACAAAAACGCATAAGCAAGTCGGGCATCGACTACGGAATAACCTGATATGGTCGCGATAAGAGCGAGTGAGAAGACATTTGTTATTATTGGTATTACGGCAAAAGAAGGGAATTTACATATTAAAATGTCGGTGGCAAATTCAAATCAGTTTAATAACAATAAATTACAGTAATGAGTGAAACGCTTAGGCACTTTTGTTAAGCGCAAACAATACATATTTCGCTAAACTCCATGTAAATTTAAATACATACGTAAACCTCGGAATGACTTTTGACTATGCAACCTAATTGCCGCAAAGCTTTCTGCCTACAACACATAGTTTATTAAAGTTTGTCTCTATAGCATTAAAAGCTCAACTATTTGATTAAATTTCAAAATTCAAAATTCAATTTTTCATGAGAATGTAAAGTGATGAAACCCTAAAGTACATTTGTTCTACGCAATCAAAAAGGATTTTTCCCACATATTATTTCATTTGGTTTCAAAATTCAAAATCATAATTTGCATCCCATTATCCTAATATCATAATTTATGATGCAAAGGCATCTTGTCATTGGGTAAAGCCAACAAAATTTATTTTTCTACCCCATAATGAATATCAACAACAACAGAGTCCTTTGTTAAAAATCCCTAAATGTCTAAAATAAAAGCACGAGCTTCCCAAATACAGTAAAAGTCTGAGATACATACATACATATATGTACATACATATGTATGTACATACATACATACATATGTCTAAGCGTTTTGTACTAAAATGTTTATGGAGGGAAATAACTTAATACGACGTGTTTTCCAATGAATTATTGTTCAAAATTGAATGTATGTAGAAACCGGCCAATTGGCCGGCTGAGTAATTTTTAATTAATGGTTTAAAAAGAAATTAATCACACGGCACGCAAATAAAATGAACAAAAGAGTTTATTGTGTTCTAGGTCAGGAATTCAGAGTGTCAGCTTGCCTGCCTTTCACATTTGGGTATTTATTAGTGCTCTGAGCGCTGCATATAAGATCATTTGGCAGCAACCGCTGAGAGCATAAACAGTTTTAGGGCTTGATAAGCAGTGTGTTTGACAATCGATGTAACTTGTAAGAACAAATCAAACATAGATACATATATGTATATATATGTATGTACATACATACATATGTTGCGGGCCAAGGCCGATTGTTAATTTTACGCTAGCAAAGCCAGAGGGCCTCAACTAAGAAGAGTTCTGCTCCGAACAACGGTAACGTTCAAATTTTTATGGAAAAATAGTTTATTTTTAAAAAATAAAAATAAATTCTCGAGTCGGACCTCAAGGATGGGTCATAAATGCGTGTCCTGTATTTACTTGAGCGTCCCTCTGCTTGTGCGTCCCTCACTTAAATGTGCGTGCCACTGCCAACAAACTTGCACATTTATGATCTCTGTCAGCAAGCAAGTCGTCCATGTCGACTTGGAATGTACCTCGTACTAATTGGAGATACTAAGTAAACAGACTCTCTCAACCTCAAAAAATTTAAAATTAAACAGTGAACGCATTGCATCACAAAACATGTATGTATGTATATATGTACATACATATACATATCTCCGATATTTATTGTCCGATTTCAACGAAGCTGGTCAACTGGTAGATCTTAGCTATCGACTCGGTTGTTGATGTTGATCAAGAATATATATACTTTATGGGGTCGGAAAATTTTCCTTCTGCCTGTTACATACAATTTAGCGGCCTTAATATACCCTTGAACAATATAGGTACAGGGTATAACAACGGAGTTATTGAAATTAAACCTTATTCAAGACAGATAATACCTATGAGAGCTACATATGCATGTATATGATATAGTCATCCGATCGGAAAATTTCAGCTCTGTAACTATAAGGGTCTAAGTAGAAGCTGTTGATGCAGACAGACGGACGGCGCTGCATGGACTCGTCCATTCATGCTGATCAAGAATATATATACATATATACTTTATATAGTCGGAGATGCTTCCTTCTGTGCATGACAAACTTCTGATCATAATTAATATAATCTCTGCAAGGGTGAAACACTTAATTAATATTACTTAGTTACGCGAACAAAAATAAAAGTTGGGTGATTCAATGGATATTTATGGATAATTGTCCAATGGCATTATGTTCCAGGTTTCTGATGGCCAATTTACATCAACATTTTTGCTGTTACGCAACACCGACTTGTTGAAACCAATTAACATCGAAGGCTTTATCTTCAATTTCTTTCAAGAACAAATTGGTCAACAATGCACGATAGCGCTCTTTATTGACGGTTACGGCGACTTCTTTTTAATTTTCCAAGGAAATTATGACAATGTATAACCCAAGAATTACTTTCAATCTTGTTAAAGATCAATTTCAACGACAATCAGTTAACTGCTTATTTTTGTGGGACTAGAATTGTAGATTAAGGGGATCCAAGATAACTTGGAAGTTGATGCTGCTGACTAATTTAATTGAAATTAATCGTCGACTTGAGTTTGCAGCTTCAAGCGACCTAAAAGTAGGCAAGCTTGTGATTTTACTGACATAGTATAAACTTTAAGATGTATAGTTGAGCTTTTACAATAGCTTATCACTTAATCTTTGCTTAGCTTTTTTAACTAATGCGTTAATGTTTTTTAAAAATAATCATTTCTTATAAAATAGCATCACAGTGTGCTATTGAATGTCAGAATAAATTAATATTATTCTATAAATTAATATTATTTTAATATTCAATAGATTTTGAAGTATGTAATAGTTATAGGACTGCATTTGGTAATATTAACCCAAACTAGAAAGATGGACTAACTTTGGCCGTGCCGAAGTTCGTATACCCTTGCAGATTTTCTCTATATAATTCACCAGAAGCATTATTGTAAATTAAACATACCAAATTTACAAATTCAAAATTTTGAGCTTGAGGAAAAGAATTTTTCTTACAAAATTTTTTTTTGTACCGATTGTTCCTATAGCATATAGCTATAGCTATATGATATAGCCAACCGATTCTGATAAAACTTGATTGAAGTATTAAGAAGTATTTTAAACTCACAAATATTAAATTTCGTGAAATTCGGTTGAAAAACAACAGTTATTGAGGATAAGTCTTATTCATGACCGATCGGTCCTCTGGGAGCTATATGATATAGTCGTCCGAAATTAATATACCCTCTGCAAGGGTATAAAAAATGTATTATTCAGAATCAATGGGAGCTCTAAATAAATGCTCTCAATAAAAGTAAATAGAGTCACCAATTTCTAATAATCTTTAAAATAACTACTCACATGTGGGACACGGTCTGTCCCAATTCTAAATACAAGGCCAATGTACTCACTGTCTACTGACAATTATCTTATTTATTTAAACTTATTTTCGATAAGTATTCGCCATTTTTCCTTTTGGTAACATAAAATTATATATGTACTTATGTATGTCTAGCTTGATGATGATCTTGTTATATACATAATTCGATAATCGATATCGATATATACATATTTTCGATATTTTTGAAACAGTCTAAAAAAATATTTCCAATTTTTAAATCTAGATGTTAAATTGATTCGTGAGACTTATAGCCACTTGTCCCAATGTCCCTATGATGAAAATCACTCAATTGACATTTCTGCGTTTCTTTTGCAACACTAGACTTCATCTATCAATATTTTGGTTTCTCTGTCACTACACGCTCAGAAAATCTTACTGGACTTAAACACTCTAATGTCATCTCTTTCACACCGATGAGCGACTTTCAAAGGATTTCCCACTCTTATGTAATGCTGACGATAGCAACAACACTGAATTACTGTAAATATTTTCTAAGTGGTTACTAGGACTTTTCTCATCTGTACATGTATGTATGAATGTATGAATGTATGAATGTATGAATGTATGAATGTATGAATGTATGAATGTATGAATGTATGAATGTATGAATGTATGAATGTATGAATGTATGAATGTATGAATGTATGAATGTATGAATGTATGAATGTATGAATGTATGAATGTATGAATGTATGAATGTATGAATGTATGAATGTATGAATGTATGAATGTATGAATGTATGAATGTATGAATGTATGAATGTATGAATGTATGAATGTAGGAATGTATGAATGTATGAATGTATGAATGTATGAATGTATGAATGTATGAATGTATGAATGTATGAATGTATGAATGTATAAATGTATGAATGTATGTATGAATGAATGTACATATGTATGTGTGGAAGTATATTATGAAGTCATTGACACATTGTATGTATGTACATAAATACATACACATAAACAACAGAGGAGTGTCGATAACCGTATGTAAGACTTCATACCAATAGCTTTGATGACCTCAGAGCTTCATGCTGATCATGAATATAGAGATGCTAGGAATAGACGGCTAGAATAAGATTGTAGAAATACTAATACATTTTCAACTTCTTTCCAAAATAAATGTAATTTTTTGCTAGAGTATAAAAAAACTAGAAAGATGGACTAACTTCGGCCGTGCCGAAGTTCGTATACCCTTGCAGATTTTCTCTATATAATTCACCAGAAGCATTATTGTAAATTAAACATACCAAATTTACAAATTCAAAATTTTGAGCTTGAGGAAAAAAATTTTTCATACAAAATTTTTTTTTGTACCGATTGTTCCTATAGCAGCTATATGATATAGCCAACCGATTCTGATAAAACTTGATTGAAGTATTAAGAAGTTTATTAAACTCACCAATATCAAATTTCGTGGCATTCGGTTGAAAAACAACAGAGTTATTGAGGATAAACCTTATTCATGACCGATCGGTCCTATGGGAGCTATATGATATAGCCAACCGATTCTGATAAAACTTGATTGAAGTATTAAGAAGTTTATTAAACTCACCAATATCAAATTTCGTGGCATTCGGTTGAAAAACAACAGAGTTATTGAGGATAAACCTTATTCATGACCGATCGGTCCTATGGGAGCTATATGATATAGTCGTCCGATTCAGATCAAACTTGGTTGAAGTATCAAGAAGCATATTAAACTCATAAATATCAAATTTCGTGGCATTCGGTTGAAAAACAACAGTTATTGAGGATAATCCTTATTTATGACCGATCGTTCCTATGGGAGCTATATGATATAGTCGTCCGATTCTGATCAAAGTTGGTTAAAGTATCAAGAAGCATATTAAACTCATAAATATCAAATTTCGTGGCATTCGGTTAAAAAACAACAGAGTTATTGAGGATAAAGCTTATTCCTGACCGATCGTTCCTATGGGAGCTATATGATATAGTCGTCCGATCGGGATGATTCTGAGATATACAATGCCTGCAGCAAAAAGGAGCCTATGCTGAAAATTTCAGCTCTGTAGCTCTTATGGCCTCGGAGGAGAAGCTGTTGATCCAGACAGACGGACAGACGGTCAGACGGACAGACGGACAGACGGACATGGTCATATCGACTCGGCTATTCATGCTGATCAAGAATATATATACTTTATATAGTCGGAGATGCTTCCTTCTGTGCGTTGCAAACTTCTGACCAAAATTAATATACCCTCTGCAAGGGTATAATAATAGTTATTAAAAGAGGCATGCTACAAAATTCCAACTTCATCACAAAGATTGAAAAATATTTTTTGGAAAATCCTAATTTCTCAATATATTCTTTATACCTTAGGATAAGTTTTAATCAATAAATTTAATTTAATAAATAAAAAATTGTCATTTTTAGGGAAATAAATTTTTTAATTTAATTAATGCAGACTGTGAACGGATATTAGTTAAAAGACTGGTTATTAGATATAAGACTACCTAACTTATATTAATTATGGATAATTTTTAGTGTTGGGTATGGACCACATTGGCCGCTGCAGGTTGGCCAGCATAGAAGGCAGCATTAACGCCATCATCTGAAAAATATGAATCTATGATAGCATTTTTCAACTAATTTAAAATAAAATATTTAAATACATGTGATCACGGGACGGAATCCGTTGGCATCTGCCAAATATTTAACACCAACGCGTAGCCCTTCCGGCGTTATAAATGAGTAGGCGCCCTCTACTTGCTCCTCTTGCTCTCCATTGCCAATGTTCACGGGCACACCTTGTTCCTCACCATGAATACCATTCTCTGTTTCATAGCTATATTTATAGGCACCCGATCCGGTATTGATATCATTTGATTGCTGTACAGTCCGAGCAACTGCATTGGCAATATATGGATTGTATTTAGTATAGAAATTATCATAAAAGCGACGCAAATTATATAAATCCCGATTTCTGTAGTAAAGATCTCTATAATAGGGATTCCTTAGATAGGGATTGTATTGCTGAGTTTGGGCATTGGTGGCAACAATCACAAAGATCAACGCGGCAAATAGACAGGATATCTATAAATGTTTAACACAGTTCGTAAAATAAAATTCTCTATATATATATTTTATCTTTCTTGTATTCCAAACTTGTTACCGTTTTCAAAGACATTTTCGAAGAGGAACTTTCAACGTTGATGGATTAAATGAAACTGTAACAGATCCACAAAACCACTCAACATTTTATATAGCCAACAAAACGCACAAAAGCATCAAATTTCGGTCTATAAATTTTTTTTTAATTTTTGTTTTGTTTTTGGCTTTGTCAATTTCCGTTTAGAATTTTGATTGTTATTTAAATTGGCTTAGCTCACCAAATTGGCACAAATTGAGGCGTTGCTTATGTTTAAACAAATATTATAAACCAAAAAGGTTAGCAAAAAACCACAAAAACAAATTGTCCCGCAGTTAGGGGTCGTTAATCGAAGGAAGAGTATTTTTGGTATGCTAAACCCTTCAATTTAAATGCATATTTTTGTAGTATTTCCTATACATATTTGGGATCGACATGAATGAGTGAATATGATGAATGAATGAATATGAATGAAGTTTACATATAGCGAGGGGATGAGGGCGTAGACAAATGCAATTGCATTGATGGAACGACCTTCACATTTCGCGTGCAATTTGAGATTGGCAAGAGTAGCTACTCAGAGCTCTAAGATAGCCCACACTTTCAATTTTAATTCAACTTCAACTCAAATTCCAAAAAGACAATAAAAACCGAATATGATGTGAATTACAAATTCTGCATAGAACGATCAAGAAATCATAGAATTTACATTAAATTTGTATACCCTGAAAAACTTTTACAATAAATGAAGGCAAACTAATGAAAGGACAATAAATAATAGATTGATAAAGTCTTTAAAAGATTCGCAACCTAATAATAATAATTTATTGGTTTAAAGTTTTGAATCCATCATAGCTTCGATCCTATTGAGATGCGTTGCAAACAACTTGACAATGTCAGTATAGCCGTTTTCACAAATTTATGCAAAAATGGGAGAAACATACAAATTGTGACCAGCAGGCAATCAGAGTTTGACACCACAAACCATTCAGATTATGTTTATCGGATTAAAATAAAAGCAATACCGAAAGCATCCAATTTCAAACAAGTTCATTCTCAAACTCAATCTCAATCAAATGAATGTCTACAGAATGCGTTAAATAGATTAAATTTAAAAAGGCAAAGAAAAGATTTTTATTGACATTTTGCATAAATTAGATGTTTTATCATTTCGTATATACCCTTTTGATATACTGGGAGTAGTTTCAATTTGTTATGGTGTTTGCAATACGATATATAAATACATATATTTAAATGGTGTAATATTATTCCTATCTATCTATCTGTAAAAAAGAAATCGTTTTTTTAATGGCCATCAACTATTATTTAAATTATGTAATTTTAATAGCAACTATTAACTCATTTACCAGTTGCTTTTAACCCATTCCTGCCTGTTTCACCTGTACGCGTACAATTAAAAGAGATGAGAAATAAATCAATTCCTTTTTAAGTTGCTAAGAGACATAAAAAAAGAAAGTTTTTAAATGTTTTCTCTTAAAGGGACTTACGCTCCTAGTTTAAAAGTGTAATTAAATATACATAATATAGTTTTTTATTTGGTATGCCATTGTTTGTCATAGAGTATATATAGATTCAAGTATTCCTCAAGTTTTCATATTATCGTTTACTTTTGTGTTCGTTTCTCATTTAATTAATTGGCTAAAATTATTTATAGCTATTAGTTTCAGTGCTTCTTTAAATATTTTAATATTCATTGGAGTATTATGGCAACTCCATTGAAACTGAGATACACAAAAGCACTAACACTGATATACCAATATACATATATTATATATTCAAATAAAATAGAAGTTTCATGTAATCAATGAAAAAACGAAACAAGCAAATCGTCTCTGCCGAATTTGAATGTACCCTTTACCAAGTAGATATATATATAATAATAAAGTCAAACAAACTCCTTTGAAATCGACATCATTAGCAGTACGAAATGTTTGTAAGTACTATTGTGCGGGGGCGGAAAATAAATACATTTAAAATAAACTTAATGTGCTTAGACACCAGACGGATGTTCACACCAAATTTGGTAACTCTAGCTCTTATAGTCTTCGAGATCTACATATGTGAGTCTTCGTACAGTCAGAATTATGATGATGATTGGCGATTTTGATTACATGTATGTATATACTTTACATAGTCGGAAATGTTTCCAGATGCCTGTTATACATAAATATATACATATATGGAATTTAGCGTTTTAAATACTCCCTATTACCCTAGGGGTACAGGGTATATAAATATTATAGACACGTGGAGTTTATGGTGTTTCAACTAAATGGTCTTAGTCAGATGAATTATTCCCTTTTTCATGAGAAACAGAAAATTATTCAATGCGTTAAATATCCAATTGTCGCCTGAAAATAATAAGACAATTATCACATTAAATATTTAAAGATATTCCTCATTTCCTGTGTATAAATAGTGTTGCTTGTCCTTCAGAGGAAACCAGTTGGATTTGAAGACAAACCTTTACGAAATGGCAAATTTCGAGCAAGTGGAGCGGCAGCATGATTACGATGACTTCACCTACATACCGAACATGGTATTTAAGACAATTGGATACGATTTTCTTTCTTCCGTGAAACCCTTGTGGCAGCATTTCCCACTGAGTGGCTATTTTGTTTTGTGTTTTGTCAGTAATGGTTATATATCCTACTATATGATTTTACGGATGGTGCAATGGGACACTTTGAATGGCAATCCCGCGTTGATAATGCCTTATGCTACTATGTTTTTCTTCATGCTTAATTCAGATGTGAAATTTATTGCATTTGGGGCTAATCGTGGAAGACTGCGACAGCTTAATTTTTCGACTATATCCTATTTATCGCAATGCAGAGAAGTAGGCAAAAACGAAGCAAAATTTTTACATCTAAGGGCTTTTCCCATGGAATTGGGTTTTAATACCGAAGAACCGATCGGTTATGGTGTCAGCTTTTTCGTGGATTTTTAGAATTTTTAAACTTATTATAATACAGTTTGCATAAGAAATTAAACTACATATATATTTCGGATTCTTTTGGCCTATAATCTATTTACCACGGCCAGTACACTATGCTGCATAGCTTTTTATACGGTAGTCCAGGGCCTCAATCGATTGACTCTTCGTTGAACATTAATTGGGCTTGCAAAGCGTATAACAGTAATACATAAATATACAAGCTTTTGATTGATTCGGTAGTAAGCATCCAATGTGTGTTTTCTTTTGGAATATTTTTCTATTTTTACTTTTCTTTGCAGCGCTAGAGCACAGCAAAGTGTCCGACAAGTTAGCGACAGTCAGTTAATGGAGTTTGCGTTTTTTTATTTAACTAAATAAAGTTCAAATGTATAAATAATAGCATAACCTATTGTTCTTACTTAACTTGAATTTACTTTTTGACGGTTTCATTCATTGCAAGTACTAAAATTTAGACCATAAAACGATCAGCTAACCATATTATGGGGTATAACTCCATTCATTCAGATATGCTCCACATATTTAGCAATAACTTCTCCAAATCTACGATATGTCACATTGTTCTCCACATATTTAATAATAACTCAACAAATTATACAATTAAAATCTGTAGCACTGTTTTTGAAAAAAAAAACAATATGTGAATTTTAAGTGCTTTTTTTTATTTTTGTATTAAATAGCTCAAATTGCAGTTAGTAGTGCTGTGATTGATTTTTTAGTTTTAAAATACATAGTAAATAGTTAACTTCGCATATGGAAAAATGGAACATACATATGAATCGCAAATCTCAATGCTTCAATCAAAATTTAATGAAAATCTTTAATAGGAATTTTGAGAAAATGTAATTTTGATGTACATATGTATTTATGTCGTTATCGATTATTATTAATGGTTAGAAGCTTTTATCGATAAAGTAGGGTAAAGAACAGGGGGGTCCCCAAAACTAGTGTATGGCAACACTTTAAAGATATCAGCAGCGAAAGAACAACTTCAACTTCATATTTATTTTATTTCGATTTAAAATCAGTGAGATATTTATAGTCAATATGTATATATTACATATTAATTTATTATTTTAATTTAGACTTGGCTTAGAAACTTGAGATCCTTCCTTACCAGTGGAAGAAGTTGAGGAAGTGCCTCCGACAAAGAAAATTGATGGAGGATTGGAACCAGCCAGGAGAGGTCAATTCTAAAAGGAAGCGCTCGAAGAGCCCGAGAAATGTTTTTTTTTTGGAAAAATAGTGTATTAATTTTGGTCAGAATTGTAGTTTAACGTACTTTAAGGGGTAACATCTGGTTGAAAAACCAAAAAAATATTCCCTAATTTGTTGAACATCTAAGTCTAAGTCTAAGTCATGCAAATTATCAATGTATGTACATATACATATATGTATGTGGCTCTGCCTTCGAGTGCAACAATGTTGCATCAGCATGACTGAGTCTTTCAACTGTCCATTTGAATATCGCAATTGTTAAGCTCATCTGGAACAAATGCATCAAAAGCTGCCTAGTGTGCTGGAGTAGGGTTGTTCGGCCAAGACCCACTTGCCTCTTTTCCTACATTTCTTTGCATTCACTGGAAGCAGCTACTTGAGCGCTTGCACTCGTACACCCTACTGGTCCATGCCAGTACTTTAGTGTGCCGCTATAGGGGGTGGTAGGTATCTGGGTTTGACGAATTTGAATACAGTGGAAATATTTGTTGGGATAGTTTGGTTATTGCATGAACTTCATGTGCTGCGACTAATCAATGTGGAGTAAGTGGGTAATTGCAAATGGAAATGAAAACGAGGTTAAATCGTATCGCCCAAATAGCCTACTTCCTTGCATTACAAACGTATTTGCGATAGTGCTATTGCATGAACAACTACACGGACTGGTCCGTTCAAAATAAACAAATTTCTGCAAAATGAACTTAACCTTTTGCTGGATAATTATCTGAACTAATGATAATACAAACTCACACATGAGAAAACATCGTTTGGCGTCTCTCGGATTCTACTCAAAGGGCACCCTACTCGTATGTCCTCGTTTTTAAATAATTTTTAAACGTTTTGAAACAATTGACGCATCTACTTGCAATGTTTTCCCAATCTCTGCTAGCATCTGACACGGATCTTGATCAAACATTGCCTTCAATTCTTCGTCTTCTGACTTTTTCTTTGTTTTATCTTCACGATCAAAGTCAATATTTTGAAAGGACCAACCATATGTTTCAAAAAGAATTTTGTATATGGCACCAAAGTATGAGACGGTAAAAGACTGAGACACACAAAAAAAGCACTAACACTGATAAACCCATATAGTATTATAGGATTAATGGTTTTCCGACTAATCGGTCGGAATCAGATAAATAATTCCGTCTGAAAAAAAAAAATGTAATGCGTTAATTGTCGAATTGTCGCCTGAAATTAACAAGACAATTATCAAATTAAATATGTATTTAAAGACATCCTTTCTTCACCTATATAAGTAGTGTGGCTTGCCCTTCAGGGGAAACCAGTTTGATTTTAAGACACAAAGCTTTACGAAATGGCAAATGTCGAGCAAGTGCAGCGGCAGCATGATTACGATGACTTCACCTACATACCGAACATGGTATTTAAGACAATGGGATACGATTTTCTTTCTTCCGTGAAACCCTTGTGGCAGCATTTCCCACTGAGTGGCTATTTTGTTTTGTGTTTTGTCAGTAATGGTTATATATCCTACTATATGATTTTACGGATGGTGCAATGGGACACTTTGAATGGCAATCCCGCGTTGATAATGCCTTATGCTACTATGTTTTTCTTCATGCTTAATTCAGATGTGAAATTTATTGCATTTGTGGCTAATCGTGGAAGACTGCGACAGCTTAATTTTGCCCTGAAATCATTGTATCCTATGGAAGAGGCAAAACGGATTGACTATGAAGTTAACAAATATTTTTGGTCAAAACTATCCCGGTATGGACTTTTTTATATTATTTTTCGGTTCTGTTAGTTGTCTTAGGTCCTATTACCCAATCGACTATATCCTATTTATCGCAATGCAGAGAAGTAGGCAAAAACGAAGCAAAATTTTTACATGTAAGGGCTTTTCCCATGGAATTGGGTTTTAATACCGAAGAACCGATCGGTTATGGTGTCAACTTTATCGTGGATTTAGCTTTTACTCATTTTATAATGAATGTTAATTTGGGCACTGATCTCTGGCTAATTTGTTTGGCCGGACAAATATCAATGCATTTCTCATATGTGGCTAAAAAATTGGCCCAAATTGCACCGAAACGAGGAAATGAGGGAGATGATTGCCAATTATTAAAAGAGCTAATAAATCAACATCAGGTGATGCTCAGGTGAGTGGATTTTAAGAAATAATAAATAATTTTTAATCATATTATAATACTTACAGTTTGCATAAGGAATTAAATTATATATTTGGTATTCTTTTGGCCTACAATCTATTTACCACGGCCAGTACACTATGCTGCATAGCTTTTTATACGGTAGTCCAGGGTCTTAATCGTGAGGGACTTTCATTTCTTTTGTTCTTTTTCACTACATCAGCTCAGTTTTATATGGTATGTCATTATGGACAGCGTTTGATTGATTCCGTAAGTATTAAATGTTTGTTTTCTATTCGAATAATTTTTCATTGGTATTTTTCATTGCAGAGCCAGAGCATTGCAATGGCTGCCTATTTAAATAATTGGTATGACCGTACGACAAGTTTTCAAAAATACTTATTAGTTATCATAATGCGAGCTCAACGTCCTGCCGAATTATCTGCTAAAGGCATTATTATAATTTCCCTTGATACATTTAAAATTGTAAGCAAAGTTATATGTTAATTTGATCATAGTTTATTGATATTTCTATTAATTTAACAGCTGATGAACATAACTTTTCGTTTCTTTGCGGTTGTACGTACGGTATTGAGCGACGAATAATGCAAATCGAAAAGTCTAATCAAATAAATTCTATTGCCAGATATTGTGTGATTTATTTTATATGCATGATTTATGTCTTTTGTAGTCAAATATGACAAATATTAGACCCACATCCAAATGTATTTGATATTAACTACACATAAGCCGCATTATTGGTTACACCCACAGATATTTGCATACAAAAATCCCTCTGCCATTTAAAATCCATTAAAGGAACTAAAGGACCAAAGCCAACCACGAGAATTTGGTTCTGATGTTCAGAGAGCGATGCAGCTTTATTTGGCTCATATACTGGGTTAACCAACCGAGCTCTCTCGCATACATACATACAAGCATTTGATTAATTTGTTAAGCATCCAATGTTTGCTTCCTATTAAAATAAAGAACGACAAAAAACTTTAAATTGAATGTTATTAAAGTAACTCGAATCATACAACGAGTCAAGCAATATACAATATGTCAAATGGTTTTCCACATATTCAGTAATAACTCAACCAAATTTAATTGAGATCGGTATTACCCTTTTTAAGAAAATCCCTTAAATGTAGGTTCTTCGCATCGAGTAAAATCACTGACAAGGATAGCGCCAGATTCGGAACCGGAATTAGTGTAGAGAAACAGTCGTTAAAATTAATTAAACCAGTAACTGCGAATATTTGAATTTAAAATCTTTTTTTAAATCTTGTATTAAATAAAACAAATTGCAGTTTAGTTGTAAAATACATAGTAAATAGCTAATTTACCATAACTTACCATATAATATGAATTCTAAGCTTCTATCAAAATCTTTAATAGAAATTTGGAGAAAATTCATTTTACTTTCATATCGATTATTATTAATGATTATAAGCTTTTGTCGATAAAGAAGGGAAAAAACGAAGACTACATTTTAAGTTTTAGTTAAGATCCCCCTAACCAGTGGAAGAAGTTAAGGAGATGCCTCCGCCAAAGGTATAGGATTGCTGTAGCATGTTGCAATCATAATATGAAGTGGAACATTAATAATATAATGTAACAGTTTGTTACTATAATCATTGTATATTTATGTAGACAATATTCAAGTGCCATGCCTTGAGAGCATGTCACTGGATATTGCTGAGTCCGCAGAAAGTGTATGTGCGACCACTTAGTTCCCAAGCAATATGATACATTCTCCCTCTCCCGCTGAGGCGGCATATTCTTATATACATAAGCATATACATAAGCATACCGCTCCTCTGCCGGCTTCACTGGCAGCGCAGTCACGCGGTCTTAGCTAGAGTTAAGAATTGTATCAGACCTAAGAATCATTCAATAAATGCAACTCTAAAGGCATAGACCTATACTTGTTCTTATTTGGTTAAATAAAGAAACCTAATGAATGCTAAAGGCAAAACCTTACCAAGGAGATACTACATGGCGACCGTGACATTGGTCACTAAGGAACAGTGACCAGGACGTGAACAAAAAACCTGGCATTTGGAGAGACTGGCATTAACTGGCAAAGAAAAAAAAAACCAACTATATATATAAAAAAAAAATAAATGAAATAAATAAAGGAACTGCTCCAACCTCCAATTACCGTAGAAGAAAAACGGACCAAAGAAGAAAAAATTAAACGAAAAAAATTCTGAGTGAGTAGAGTATGTGTTATGGCGAGAGGTGGGGTAAAAAAATAAAATTAATAAGAGAATAGCACACGTAAAGTGGCTATTATTCTCACAAACAACCCCACCCACATGGGCAGTAGCCCAAAAATTGCAAAAAGAGCTTGACTTTTTAAAGTCGCTACATAAAGAAAAGAAAACAGCCATAACACAACCTCACTCAACCATACCAACAATTGTAAACTTAAATACTAATACTCCCAAAACTCACAGAGAGAGCAAGCCAATACCAAAGGAGGCCAAAACGTGTCCCAAGGACTGCCCGGGACCGCTATACAGTCCGTACTGCGAGTACAGCTGTTGGAAACCTGGTGCGAAGACCGGCACCGGAACCGCCTGAGCCCATAGGCCCCGGACAGCAGCAGCAGCTCAAAAGTGTGAAAGGCAGGCCGCCTTTTACACCATCGATGGAGCATCAGCGTGCCAACCGGCGACGCCCAGCTGATGCTATGGACCAGACGAAATAAGAAGAAAAACAATAGATGACAACAAAGAAAAATGAAGCAAGAAGGTTAGTGCATAATAATAGAGAGCACATAGATAAAACAAACTGGTCAAAGATTTCCAATCTATTGATCAGGTTGCGTGCAAATTTAATTTCAATAAAAACTAAATATAATCTCGATATATATGTACCAACAATCTTAAATTCACCGTTGAGCATAGACACTAAAAGAGAAACAGAGCCAGACGGTGAAGAATCGGAAACAAGCGAGGAGGAAATAGAAGAAAAGGATCTCAACGATCTAACTATCCCCGCACTATTAATATTACCGGACATAGAAGCATTGTCTGAACAAGACAACAATTCAGAATTAGAGTCCAATACAAGTGTCATAGAGATAAAAGACAGGATGGCAGAATTAAATGCCCAAAGGGCATACATGAAAGATATTAACATGGCCATTCCTGAATTCAATGGCACTAAAAGCCAACTTCAAAGATTTATAACGGCTTTGAAGTTGGTAGACATGATGAAAGGGGACTACGAAAATATAGCAGTTGAGGTGATAAAATCAAAAATTATTGGCCCAACACTATACGAAGTCCAACAGGAATCTTCAATTGTAGCAATTATACAAAAATTGCAAAGCGTAGTAATTGGTGAAACATCCAAAGTCATAAAAGCCAAATTGAAGAATACCGTCCAAAGAGGTAAAACTGCTGACAAATTTACGTCAGAAATAGATAGCCTACGCAAATCCTTGCAAGCTGCATATATCGACGAAGGTACACCAGCTGCAATTGCTTTAAAGAATAGCACAGAATATGCTATAGAAGCCATGATTGAAAATTGCGATCAAAACAGAATTAAAAATGTACTTGACGCTGGCAATTTCAAAACCATGGACGAAGCTATCGGGAAATTCTTACAAAAAAGTAATGAGTCAAGAGTAAACCAAAATACGGTTTTATATGCCCAAAGAAATCGCGGTAATTATAATAACAGATATAATTATCGTGGTAGAGGCAATGGTCGGTTTTATAATAATTATAATAACCAAAATAATGGCCAATACTATCAACAACCTAGAAACAACACTAGAGGAAATAACAGAGGTAATTAACGGAATAATAGAGGTAACCGAGGGAATAACCGACAAAACGGTTATAATAGTAGCGTCAGAGTAGCACAGGGTTCTTCGGAAAACCCCCCAAGCACCTTTAGATACCCAGTACGAAATAATTGAAACAAATAAAGAAGAGCGTAAAAACGCAGTACTAACCACATTGTCCAAAAATTTTCCGCCACAGTTTCACAACCAGCTTACCAAGTTGTGTAATAAATATAGTGATGTATTCGGACTAGAAACCGAATCAATAACAACAAATAATTTCTACAAACAAAAATTAAGACTGGTGGACGATGAACCAATTTATAATAAAAATTATAGAAATCCTCACAGTCAAAGAGAAGAAATACAAAGACAAGTCCAAAAGTTGATAGATGACAAAATAGTAGAGAGCTCTGTATCTCCATATAATAGCCCACTTTTATTGGTACCGAAGAAATCGTTACCAAATTCAGAAAATAAAAAATGGCGATTAGTAATTGACTATCGTCAAATTAATAAAAAATTGTTGTCCGATAAATTTCCATTGCCTAGAATTGATGACATTTTAGATCAACTAGGGAGAGCCAAGTACTTTTCATGCCTTGACTTAATGTCAGGATTCCATCAAATTGAACTCGAAGAAGATTCACGAGACATTACATCCTTTTCAACATGCAATGGCTCATATCGCTTCACGCGACTACCATTCGGTTTAAAAATAGCGCCAAATTCGTTCCAGAGAATGATGACTATAGCATTCACTGGACTTGAACCTTCGCAAGCTTTTCTTTATATGGATGACTTAATAGTCATTGGTTGTTCCGAAAAACATATGCTCAATAATCTAACAGATGCATTACAAACGTATTTGCGATAGTGCTATTGCATGAACAACTACACGGACTGGTCCGTTCAAAATAAACAAATTTCTGCAAAATGAACTTAACCTTTTGCTGGATAATTATCTGAACTAATGATAATACAAACTCACACATGAGAAAACATCGTTTGGCGTCTCTCGGATTCTACTCAAAGGGCACCCTACTCGTATGTCCTCGTTTTTAAATAATTTTTAAACGTTTTGAAACAATTGACGCATCTACTTGCAATGTTTTCCCAATCTCTGCTAGCATCTGACACGGATCTTGATCAAACATTGCCTTCAATTCTTCGTCTTCTGACTTTTTCTTTGTTTTATCTTCACGATCAAAGTCAATATTTTGAAAGGACCAACCATATGTTTCAAAAAGAATTTTGTATATGGCACCAAAGTATGAGACGGTAAAAGACTGAGACACACAAAAAAAGCACTAACACTGATAAACCCATATAGTATTATAGGATTAATGGTTTTCCGACTAATCGGTCGGAATCAGATAAATAATTCCGTCTGAAAAAAAAAATGTAATGCGTTAATTGTCGAATTGTCGCCTGAAATTAACAAGACAATTATCAAATTAAATATGTATTTAAAGACATCCTTTCTTCACCTATATAAGTAGTGTGGCTTGCCCTTCAGGGGAAACCAGTTTGATTTTAAGACACAAAGCTTTACGAAATGGCAAATGTCGAGCAAGTGCAGCGGCAGCATGATTACGATGACTTCACCTACATACCGAACATGGTATTTAAGACAATGGGATACGATTTTCTTTCTTCCGTGAAACCCTTGTGGCAGCATTTCCCACTGAGTGGCTATTTTGTTTTGTGTTTTGTCAGTAATGGTTATATATCCTACTATATGATTTTACGGATGGTGCAATGGGACACTTTGAATGGCAATCCCGCGTTGATAATGCGTTATGCTATTATGTTTTTCTTCATGCTTAATTCAGATGTGAAATTTATTGCATTTGTGGCTAATCGTGGAAGACTGCGACAGCTTAATTTTGCCCTGAAATCATTGTATCCTATGGAAGAGGCAAAACGGATTGACTATGAAGTTAACAAATATTTTTGGTCAAAACTATCCCGGTATGGACTTTTTTATATTATTTTTCGGTTCTGTTAGTTGTCTTAGGTCCTATTACCCAATCGACTATATCCTATTTATCGCAATGCAGAGAAGTAGGCAAAAACGAAGCAAAATTTTTACATGTAAGGGCTTTTCCCATGGAATTGGGTTTTAATACCGAAGAACCGATCGGTTATGGTGTCAACTTTATCGTGGATTTAGCTTTTACTCATTTTATAATGAATGTTAATTTGGGCACTGATCTCTGGCTAATTTGTTTGGCCGGACAAATATCAATGCATTTCTCATATGTGGCTAAAAAATTGGCCCAAATTGCACCGAAACGAGGAAATGAGGGAGATGATTGCCAATTATTAAAAGAGCTAATAAATCAACATCAGGTGATGCTCAGGTGAGTGGATTTTAAGAAATAATAAATAATTTTTAATCATATTATAATACTTACAGTTTGCATAAGGAATTAAATTATATATTTGGTATTCTTTTGGCCTACAATCTATTTACCACGGCCAGTACACTATGCTGCATAGCTTTTTATACGGTAGTCCAGGGTCTTAATCGTGAGGGACTTTCATTTCTTTTGTTCTTTTTCACTACATCAGCTCAGTTTTATATGGTATGTCATTATGGACAGCGTTTGATTGATTCCGTAAGTATTAAATGTTTGTTTTCTATTCGAATAATTTTTCATTGGTATTTTTCATTGCAGAGCCAGAGCATTGCAATGGCTGCCTATTTAAATAATTGGTATGACCGTACGACAAGTTTTCAAAAATACTTATTAGTTATCATAATGCGAGCTCAACGTCCTGCCGAATTATCTGCTAAAGGCATTATTATAATTTCCCTTGATACATTTAAAATTGTAAGCAAAGTTATATGTTAATTTGATCATAGTTTATTGATATTTCTATTAATTTAACAGCTGATGAACATAACTTTTCGTTTCTTTGCGGTTGTACGTACGGTATTGAGCGACGAATAATGCAAATCGAAAAGTCTAATCAAATAAATTCTATTGCCAGATATTGTGTGATTTATTTTATATGCATGATTTATGTCTTTTGTAGTCAAATATGACAAATATTAGACCCACATCCAAATGTATTTGATATTAACTACACATAAGCCGCATTATTGGTTACACCCACAGATATTTGCATACAAAAATCCCTCTGCCATTTAAAATCCATTAAAGGAACTAAAGGACCAAAGCCAACCACGAGAATTTGGTTCTGATGTTCAGAGAGCGATGCAGCTTTATTTGGCTCATATACTGGGTTAACCAACCGAGCTCTCTCGCATACATACATACAAGCATTTGATTAATTTGTTAAGCATCCAATGTTTGCTTCCTATTAAAATAAAGAACGACAAAAAACTTTAAATTGAATGTTATTAAAGTAACTCGAATCATACAACGAGTCAAGCAATATACAATATGTCAAATGGTTTTCCACATATTCAGTAATAACTCAACCAAATTTAATTGAGATCGGTATTACCCTTTTTAAGAAAATCCCTTAAATGTAGGTTCTTCGCATCGAGTAAAATCACTGACAAGGATAGCGCCAGATTCGGAACCGGAATTAGTGTAGAGAAACAGTCGTTAAAATTAATTAAACCAGTAACTGCGAATATTTGAATTTAAAATCTTTTTTAAATCTTGTATTAAATAAAACAAATTGCAGTTTAGTTGTAAAATACATAGTAAATAGCTAATTTACCATAACTTACCATATAATATGAATTCTAAGCTTCTATCAAAATCTTTAATAGAAATTTGGAGAAAATTCATTTTACTTTCATATCGATTATTATTAATGATTATAAGCTTTTGTCGATAAAGAAGGGAAAAAACGAAGACTACATTTTTAAGTTTTAGTTAAGATCCCCCTAACCAGTGGAAGAAGTTAAGGAGATGCCTCCGCCAAAGGTATAGGATTGCTGTAGCATGTTGCAATCATAATATGAAGTGGAACATTAATAATATAATGTAACAGTTTGTTACTATAATCATTGTATATTTATGTAGACAATATTCAAGTGCCATGCCTTGAGAGCATGTCACTGGATATTGCTGAGTCCGCAGAAAGTGTATGTGCGACCACTTAGTTCCCAAGCAATATGATACATTCTCCCTCTCCCGCTGAGGCGGCATATTCTTATATACATAAGCATATACATAAGCATACCGCTCCTCTGCCGGCTTCACTGGCAGCGCAGTCACGCGGTCTTAGCTAGAGTTAAGAATTGTATCAGACCTAAGAATCATTCAATAAATGCAACTCTAAAGGCATAGACCTATACTTGTTCTTATTTGGTTAAATAAAGAAACCTAATGAATGCTAAAGGCAAAACCTTACCAAGGAGATACTACATGGCGACCGTGACATTGGTCACTAAGGAACAGTGACCAGGACGTGAACAAAAAACCTGGCATTTGGAGAGACTGGCATTAACTGGCAAAGAAAAAAAAAAACCAACTATATATATAAAAAAAAAATAAATGAAATAAATAAAGGAACTGCTCCAACCTCCAATTACCGTAGAAGAAAAACGGACCAAAGAAGAAAAAATTAAACGAAAAAAATTCTGAGTGAGTAGAGTATGTGTTATGGCGAGAGGTGGGGTAAAAAAATAAAATTAATAAGAGAATAGCACACGTAAAGTGGCTATTATTCTCACAAACAACCCCACCCACATGGGCAGTAGCCCAAAAATTGCAAAAAGAGCTTGACTTTTTAAAGTCGCTACATAAAGAAAAGAAAACAGCCATAACACAACCTCACTCAACCATACCAACAATTGTAAACTTAAATACTAATACTCCCAAAACTCACAGAGAGAGCAAGCCAATACCAAAGGAGGCCAAAACGTGTCCCAAGGACTGCCCGGGACCGCTATACAGTCCGTACTGCGAGTACAGCTGTTGGAAACCTGGTGCGAAGACCGGCACCGGAACCGCCTGAGCCCATAGGCCCCGGACAGCAGCAGCAGCTCAAAAGTGTGAAAGGCAGGCCGCCTTTTACACCATCGATGGAGCATCAGCGTGCCAACCGGCGACGCCCAGCTGATGCTATGGACCAGACGAAATAAGAAGAAAAACAATAGATGACAACAAAGAAAAATGAAGCAAGAAGGTTAGTGCATAATAATAGAGAGCACATAGATAAAACAAACTGGTCAAAGATTTCCAATCTATTGATCAGGTTGCGTGCAAATTTAATTTCAATAAAAACTAAATATAATCTCGATATATATGTACCAACAATCTTAAATTCACCGTTGAGCATAGACACTAAAAGAGAAACAGAGCCAGACGGTGAAGAATCGGAAACAAGCGAGGAGGAAATAGAAGAAAAGGATCTAAACGATCTAACTATCCCCGCACTATTAATATTACCGGACATAGAAGCATTGTCTGAACAAGACAACAATTCAGAATTAGAGTCCAATACAAGTGTCATAGAGATAAAAGACAGGATGGCAGAATTAAATGCCCAAAGGGCATACATGAAAGATATTAACATGGCCATTCCTGAATTCAATGGCACTAAAAGCCAACTTCAAAGATTTATAACGGCTTTGAAGTTGGTAGACATGATGAAAGGGGACTACGAAAATATAGCAGTTGAGGTGATAAAATCAAAAATTATTGGCCCAACACTATACGAAGTCCAACAGGAATCTTCAATTGTAGCAATTATACAAAAATTGCAAAGCGTAGTAATTGGTGAAACATCCAAAGTCATAAAAGCCAAATTGAAGAATACCGTCCAAAGAGGTAAAACTGCTGACAAATTTACGTCAGAAATAGATAGCCTACGCAAATCCTTGCAAGCTGCATATATCGACGAAGGTACACCAGCTGCAATTGCTTTAAAGAATAGCACAGAATATGCTATAGAAGCCATGATTGAAAATTGCGATCAAAACAGAATTAAAAAATGTACTTGACGCTGGCAATTTCAAAACCATGGACGAAGCTATCGGGAAATTCTTACAAAAAAAGTAATGAGTCAAGAGTAAACCAAAATACGGTTTTATATGCCCAAAGAAATCGCGGTAATTATAATAACAGATATAATTATCGTGGTAGAGGCAATGGTCGGTTTTATAATAATTATAATAACCAAAATAATGGCCAATACTATCAACAACCTAGAAACAACACTAGAGGAAATAACAGAGGTAATTAACGGAATAATAGAGGTAACCGAGGGAATAACCGACAAAACGGTTATAATAGTAGCGTCAGAGTAGCACAGGGTTCTTCGGAAAACCCCCAAGCACCTTTAGATACCCAGTACGAAATAATTGAAACAAATAAAGAAGAGCGTAAAAACGCAGTACTAACCACATTGTCCAAAAATTTTCCGCCACAGTTTCACAACCAGCTTACCAAGTTGTGTAATAAATATAGTGATGTATTCGGACTAGAAACCGAATCAATAACAACAAATAATTTCTACAAACAAAAATTAAGACTGGTGGACGATGAACCAATTTATAATAAAAATTATAGAAATCCTCACAGTCAAAGAGAAGAAATACAAAGACAAGTCCAAAAGTTGATAGATGACAAAATAGTAGAGAGCTCTGTATCTCCATATAATAGCCCACTTTTATTGGTACCGAAGAAATCGTTACCAAATTCAGAAAATAAAAAATGGCGATTAGTAATTGACTATCGTCAAATTAATAAAAAATTGTTGTCCGATAAATTTCCATTGCCTAGAATTGATGACATTTTAGATCAACTAGGGAGAGCCAAGTACTTTTCATGCCTTGACTTAATGTCAGGATTCCATCAAATTGAACTCGAAGAAGATTCACGAGACATTACATCCTTTTCAACATGCAATGGCTCATATCGCTTCACGCGACTACCATTCGGTTTAAAAATAGCGCCAAATTCGTTCCAGAGAATGATGACTATAGCATTCACTGGACTTGAACCTTCGCAAGCTTTTCTTTATATGGATGACTTAATAGTCATTGGTTGTTC
The DNA here is from genome assembly GCA_018150375.1 of Drosophila sturtevanti. Taxonomy (NCBI): domain Eukaryota; kingdom Metazoa; phylum Arthropoda; class Insecta; order Diptera; family Drosophilidae; genus Drosophila; species Drosophila sturtevanti. The sequence continues at coordinate 541,235 of JAECWJ010000564.1, forward strand.
CGAAAAACATATGCTCAATAATCTAACAGATGTTTTTGAGAAATGTAGGCAACACAACCTAAAGTTACATCCTGAAAAATGTTCATTTTTCATGCATGAAGTCACCTTTTTGGGACATAAGTGCACAGATAAAGGAATCTTGCCTGATGACACAAAATATGAAGTCATCCAAAATTATCCAGTCCCACAAGATGCGGACAGCGCTAGAAGATTCATTGCATTTTGCAATTATTACCGAAGATTTATAAATAATTTCGCTGATTATTCTCGTCACATAACAAGATTATGTAAAAAAGATGTAAAATTTGAATGGACAGTTGATTGTCAAAACGCATTCGAATATCTAAAATCAGCATTAATGAACCCCACTTTATTACAATACCCAGATTTTAGCAAAGAATTTTGCATAATCACAGATGCAAGTAAGCACGCATGTGGAGCAGTCCTAACTCAAAACCAAAACGGACTACAACTCCCAGTGGCATACGCATCAAGAGCATTCACCAAAGGTGAAAGCAATAAAAGTACAACTGAACAAGAATTGGCAGCAATCCATTGGGCAATCACATATTTCAGACCATATATTTATGGTAGACATTTCACAGTCAAAACAGATCACAGAGCATTAACCTACTTGTTCTCAATGACGAACCCAAGTTCAAAATTAACACGAATGAGACTTGAATTAGAGGAATATAACTTTACAGTAGAGTATCTAAAGGGAAAGGACAATTACGTAGCAGACGCACTATCAAGAATAACAATAAAGGACTTACAAGATATAAATATGGTTAATAATAAGATTCTGAAAGTCACTACCAGAAATCAGAGTAAACAGTTAAATTGCTGCGCAGGAAAAGAAAAAGATAAAGAATATGATATAGAAGATTTGCGAAAGCAATCTCTAAATGCTTCTAAGCCCAATGTATATGATATCATTATTAATGACGAAGTAAGAAAAGTAGTGACCTTGCGAATGACAGACACTTTATGCACACTAAAGCATGGAAAAAAAGTCATAGCAAGAATAGATGTTAGCGATCTGTACACCAATGGGAAACTTGACTTAGGTCAGTTCTTCCAAAGGCTTGAAATACAAGCCGGTATACTAAAGATTAGCCAACTCAAAGTGGCACCGAGCGAAAAGATCTTTGAAACAATTTCAATTGAATCTTTTAAAATTATGGGCAATAAAATATTAAAATCTTTAAGAGTAGCGCTACTCCAGCCGGTGACCGTATTATCAAATGATAATAAAGATATAGAAGCAATACTGTTTACGTTCCACGATGACCCTATACAAGGAGGTCATACGGGAATATCGAGAACCATTTCAAAAATAAAAAGGCATTATTATTGGAAGAATATGACACGAGATATATCTCAATATATAAAAAAATGTAATAAGTGTCAAAAATCAAAAATGAATAAACATACTAAAACGCCTTTAACTATGACAGAAACGCCACAAATGGCTTTTGACAGGGTAATAGTGGATACTATAGGTCGACTCCCCAAATCCGAAAATGGAAATGAATACGCAGTAACTTTAATTTGCGATTTAACGAAATACTTGGTAATAATACCAACAAGAGATAAAAGTGCGAAAACTATAGCAAAAGCTATATTTGAAGATTTTATTCTGCGGTACGGTCCAATGAAGACGTTCATTACGGACATGGGAACAGAATATAAAAATTCAATAATTGAAGATTTGTGCAAAAATATGCATATAAAAAATATAACTTCAACCGCACATCACCACCAGACAGTAGGTACCGTGGAGCGAAGCCACAGAACACTTAATGAGTTCATACGTTCATACATTTCAGTTGATAAAACAGACTGGGATGTATGGATACGATACTTCGCATTTTGTTTCAACACAACACCCTCTATGGCACATAATTATTGTCCATATGAGTTAGTATTTGTAAAACGGCCAATTTACCAAAACAATTTAACAATATAGACATAATACAACCATTGTATAACATAGATGATTACGCTAAGGAATCTAAATTTAGATTAGAACAGGCTTATAAGAGAGCTAGAATTATGTTAGATAAACATAAGGCTAGGAATAAAGAAATATATGATAAGAAAGTAAATAATATTGAATTAGAAATAGGAGATAAAGTGTTATTAAGGAATAATACAGGTCATAAGTTAGAATCCATTTATTTAGGACCATACATAATAGAAGGCATAAAAGATAGAGATAATATTTTAATTAAGGACACGAAGAATAAAAAGCAAGTAGTGCACAAAGATAGGTTAAAGATTTTTATCAGTTAATATATGAAAAAAAAAAAAAGGAATTAAAATATAAAAGCAATTAATATTTTCAACATTTCATGAAACTATACATATATATATATAAAAAAAAAAAAAATAAATTTTTTTTTTAAAGTATTTCATTAAATAATCAAACATTCAAATAAAATAAATTCAAATAAAATATATTCCAATAAATTCAGATATATTCAAATAAATAAATAATTAAGCAAAAAAAAAAAAAAAATCATACATACATAAATATCTACATATATAATATTCATATTAGAAAATAACTCCATAGAATTACGTTATTTTTCTAAAGGAGGGGGATGTAGCATGTTGCAATCATAATATGAAGTGGAACATTAATAATATAATGTAACAGTTTGTTACTATAATCATTGTATATTTATGTACACAATATTCAAGTGCCATGCCTTGAGAGCATGTCACTGGATATTGCTGAGTCCGCAGAAAGTGTATGTGCGACCACTTAGTTCCCAAGCAATATGATACATTCTCCCTCTCCCGCTGAGGCGGCATATTCTTATATACATAAGCATATACATAAGCATACCGCTCCTCTGCCGGCTTCACTGGCAGCGCAGTCACGCGGTCTTAGCTAGAGTTAAGAATTGTATCAGACCTAAGAATCATTCAATAAATGCAACTCTAAAGGCATAGACCTATACTTGTTCTTATTTGGTTAAATAAAGAAACCTAATGAATGCTAAAGGCAAAACCTTACCAAGGAGATACTACATGGCGACCGTGACATTGGTCACTAAGGAACAGTGACCAGGACGTGAACAAAAAACCTGGCATTTGGAGAGACTGGCATTAACTGGCAAAGAAAAAAAAAACCAACTATATATATAAAAAAAAAAATAAAGGAAATAAATAAAGGAACTGCTCCAACCTCCAATTACCGTAGAAGAAAAACGGACCAAAGAAGAAAAAATTAAACGAAAAAAATTCTGAGTGAGTAGAGTATGTGTTATGGCGAGAGGTGGGGTAAAAAAATAAAATTAATAAGAGAATAGCACACGTAAAGTGGCTATTATTCTCACAAACAACCCCACCCACATGGGCAGTAGCCCAAAAATTGCAAAAAGAGCTTGACTTTTTAAAGTCGTTACATAAAGAAAAGAAAACAGCCATAACACAACCTCACTCAACCATACCAACAATTGTAAACTTAAATACTAATACTCCCAAAACTCACAGAGAGAGCAAGCCAATACCAAAGGAGGCCAAAACGTGTCCCAAGGACTGCCCGGGACCGCTATACAGTCCGTACTGCGAGTACAGCTGTTGGAAACCTGGTGCGAAGACCGGCACCGGAACCGCCTGAGCCCATAGGCCCCGGACAGCAGCAGCAGCTCAAAAGTGTGAAAGGCAGGCCGCCTTTTACACCATCGATGGAGCATCAGCGTGCCAACCGGCGACGCCCAGCTGATGCTATGGACCAGACGAAATAAGAAGAAAAACAATAGATGACAACAAAGAAAAATGAAGCAAGAAGGTTAGTACATAATAATAGAGAGCACATAGATAAAACAAACTGGTCAAAGATTTCCAATCTATTGATCAGGTTGCGTGCAAATTTAATTTCAATAAAAACTAAATATAATCTCGATATATATGTACCAACAATCTTAAATTCACCGAGCCAGACGGTGAAGACTCGGAAACAAGCGAGGAGGAAATAGAAGAAAAGGATTTAAACGATCTAACTATCCCCGCACTATTAATATTACCGGACATAGAAGCATTGTCTGAACAAGACAACAATTCAGAATTAGAGTCCAATACAAGTGTCATAGAGATAAAAGACAGGATGGCAGAATTAAATGCCCGAAGGGCATACATGAAAGATATTAACATGGCCATTCCTGAATTCAATGGCACTAAAAGCCAACTTCAAAGATTTATAACGGCTTTGAAGTTGGTAGACATGATGAAAGGGGACTACGAAAATATAGCAGTTGAGGTGATAAAATCAAAAATTATTGGCCCAACACTATACGAAGTCCAACAGGAATCTTCAATTGTAGCAATTATACAAAAATTGCAAAGCGTAGTAATTGGTGAAACATCCAAAGTCATAAAAGCCAAATTGAAGAATACCGTCCAAAGAGGTAAAACTGCTGACAAATTTACGTCAGAAATAGATAGCCTACGCAAATCCTTGCAAGCTGCATATATCGACGAAGGTACACCAGCTGCAATTGCTTTAAAGAATAGCACAGAATATGCTATAGAAGCCATGATTGAAAATTGCGATCAAAACAGAATTAAAAATGTACTTGACGCTGGCAATTTCAAAACCATGGACGAAGCTATCGGGAAATTCTTACAAAAAAGTAATGAGTCAAGAGTAAACCAAAATACGGTTTTATATGCCCAAAGAAATCGCGGTATTTATAATAACAGATATAATTATCGTGGTAGAGTCAATGGTCGGTTTTATAATAATTATAATAACCAAAATAATGGCCAATACTATCAACAACCTAGAAACAACACTAGAGGAAATAACAGAGGTAATTACCGGAATAATAGAGGTAACCGAGGGAATAACCGACAAAACGGTTATAATAGTAGCGTCAGAGTAGCACAGGGTTCTTCGGAAAACCCCCAAGCACCTTTAGATACCCAGTACGAAATAATTGAAACAAATAAAGAAGAGCGTAAAAACGCAGTACTAACCACATTGTCTAAAAATTTTCCGCCACAGTTTCACAACCAGCTTACCAAGTTGTGTAATAAATATAGTGATGTATTCGGACTAGAAACCGAATCAATAACAACAAATAATTTCTACAAACAAAAATTAAGACTGGTGGACGATGAACCAATTTATAATAAAAATTATAGAAATCCTCACAGTCAAAGAGAAGAAATACAAAGACAAGTCCAAAAGTTGATAGATGACAAAATAGAAGAGAGCTCTGTATCTCCATATAATAGCCCACTTTTATTGGTACCGAAGAAATCGTTACCAAATTCAGAAAATAAAAAATGGCGATTAGTAATTGACTATCGTCAAATTAATAAAAAATTGTTGTCCGATAAATTTCCATTGCCTAGAATTGATGACATTTTAGATCAACTAGGGAGAGCCAAGTACTTTTCATGCCTTGACTTAATGTCAGGATTCCATCAAATTGAACTCGAAGAAGATTCACGAGACATTACATCCTTTTCAACATGCAATGGCTCATATCGCTTCACGCGACTACCATTCGGTTTAAAAATAGCGCCAAATTCGTTCCAGAGAATGATGACTATAGCATTCACTGGACTTGAACCTTCGCAAGCTTTTCTTTATATGGATGACTTAATAGTCATTGGTTGTTCCGAAAAACATATGCTCAATAATCTAACAGATGTTTTTGAGAAATGTAGGCAACACAACCTAAAGTTACATCCTGAAAAATGTTCATTTTTCATGCATGAAGTCACCTTTTTGGGACATAAGTGCACAGATAAAGGAATCTTGCCTGATGACACAAAATATGAAGTCATCCAAAATTATCCAGTCCCACAAGATGCGGACAGCGCTAGAAGATTCATTGCATTTTGCAATTATTACCGAAGATTTATAAATAATTTCGCTGATTATTCTCGTCACATAACAAGATTATGTAAAAAAGATGTAAAATTTGAATGGACAGTTGATTGTCAAAACGCATTCGAATATCTAAAATCAGCATTAATGAACCCCACTTTATTACAATACCCAGATTTTAGCAAAGAATTTTGCATAATCACAGATGCAAGTAAGCACGCATGTGGAGCAGTCCTAACTCAAAACCAAAACGGACTACAACTCCCAGTGGCATACGCATCAAGAGCATTCACCAAAGGTGAAAGCAATAAAAGTACAACTGAACAAGAATTGGCAGCAATCCATTGGGCAATCACATATTTCAGACCATATATTTATGGTAGACATTTCACAGTCAAAACAGATCACAGAGCATTAACCTACTTGTTCTCAATGACGAACCCAAGTTCAAAATTAACACGAATGAGACTTGAATTAGAGGAATATAACTTTACAGTAGAGTATCTAAAGGGAAAGGACAATTACGTAGCAGACGCACTATCAAGAATAACAATAAAGGACTTACAAGATATAAATATGGTTAATAATAAGATTCTGAAAGTCACTACCAGAAATCAGAGTAAACAGTTAAATTCCTGCGCAGGAAAAGAAAAAGATAAAGAATATGATATAGAAGATTTGCGAAAGCAATCTCTAAATGCTTCTAAGCCCAATGTATATGATATCATTATTAATGACGAAGTAAGAAAAGTAGTGACCTTGCGAATGACAGACACTTTATGCACACTAAAGCATGGAAAAAAGTCATAGCAAGAATAGATGTTAGCGATCTGTACACCAATGGGAAACTTGACTTAGGTCAGTTCTTCCAAAGGCTTGAAATACAAGCCGGTATACTAAAGATTAGCCAACTCAAAGTGGCACCGAGCGAAAAGATCTTTGAAACAATTTCAATTGAATCTTTTAAAATTATGGGCAATAAAATATTAAAATCTTTAAGAGTAGCGCTACTCCAGCCGGTGACCGTATTATCAAATGATAATAAAGATATAGAAGCAATACTGTTTACGTTCCACGATGACCCTATACAAGGAGGTCATACAGGAATATCGAGAACCATTTCAAAAATAAAAAGGCATTATTATTGGAAGAATATGACACGAGATATATCTCAATATATAAAAAAATGTAATAAGTGTCAAAAATCAAAAATGAATAAACATACTAAAACGCCTTTAACTATGACAGAAACGCCACAAATGGCTTTTGACATGGAAATGAATACGCAGTAACTTTAATTTGCGATTTAACGAAATACTTGGTAATAATACCAACAAGAGATAAAAGTGCGAAAACTATAGCAAAAGCTATATTTGAAGATTTTATTCTGCGGTACGGTCCAATGAAGACGTTCATTACGGACATGGGAACAGAATATAAAAATTCAATAATTGAAGATTTGTGCAAAAATATGCATATAAAAAATATAACTTCAACCGCACATCACCACCAGACAGTAGGTACCGTGGAGCGAAGCCACAGAACACTTAATGAGTTCATACGTTCATACATTTCAGTTGATAAAACAGACTGGGATGTATGGATACGATACTTCGCATTTTGTTTCAACACAACACCCTCTATGGCACATAATTATTGTCCATATGAGTTAGTATTTGGTAAAACGGCCAATTTACCAAAACAATTTAACAATATAGACATAATACAACCATTGTATAACATAGATGATTACGCTAAGGAATCTAAATTTAGATTAGAACAGGCTTATAAGAGAGCTAGAATTATGTTAGATAAACATAAGGCTAGAAATAAAGAAATATATGATAAGAAAGTAAATAATATTGAATTAGAAATAGGAGATAAAGTGTTATTAAGGAATAATACAGGTCATAAGTTAGAATCCATTTATTTAGGACCATACATAATAGAAGGCATAAAAGATAGAGATAATATTTTAATTAAGGACACGAAGAATAAAAAGCAAGTAGTGCACAAAGATAGGTTAAAGATTTTTATCAGTTAATATATGAATAAAAAAAAAAGGAATTAAAATATAAAAGCAATTAATATTTTCAACATTTCATGAAACTATACATATATATATATAAAAAAAAAAAATAAATTTTTTTTTAAAGTATTTCATTAAATAATCAAACATTCAAATAAAATAAATTCAAATAAAATATATTCCAATAAATTCAGATATATTCAAATAAATAAATAATTAAGCAAAACAAAAAAAAAAAAAAATCATACATACATAAATATCTACATATATAATATTCATATTAGAAAATAACTCCATAGAATTACGTTAATTTTCTAAAGGAGGGGGATGTAGCATGTTGCAATCATAATATGAAGTGGAACATTAATAATATAATGTAACAGTTTGTTACTATAATCATTGTATATTTATGTACACAATATTCAAGTGCCATGCCTTGAGAGCATGTCACTGGATATTGCTGAGTCCGCAGAAAGTGTATGTGCGACCACTTAGTTCCCAAGCAATATGATACATTCTCCCTCTCCCGCTGAGGCGGCATATTCTTATATACATAAGCATATACATAAGCATACCGCTCCTCTGCCGGCTTCACTGGCAGCGCAGTCACGCGGTCTTAGCTAGAGTTAAGAATTGTATCAGACCTAAGAATCATTCAATAAATGCAACTCTAAAGGCATAGACCTATACTTGTTCTTATTTGGTTAAATAAAGAAACCTAATGAATGCTAAAGGCAAAACCTTACCAAGGAGATACTACATTGCGAACAGTCAGGACCGTTGGAATGCAGCAGTAAGAGCTAGCGCTCGAAATGTCAGATTTTTGAAAAAAAAATGTTTAATTTTGGTCAAAATTGTGGTTTAATGTACTTTAAGGTAAAAGTGGTATATCAATCAGGAAGTATATCTTGCACGGTGCTGTGATTGTACAAATAGATCGAATATAGGAATAACCACCGGGAGGTCTTCACATATAAATATGCATATAATTAATATTTGCGAGTTTAATATACTTATTAATAATATGTCAACTAAGTTTTCTCAGAATCGGTTGACTATATCCTACAGCTGCTATAGGAACAATCGGATCAGTAACAAAATTTTATATGATAAATATTTTTTTCTCAAACTCAAAATTTTAAACTTATAAATTTGGTATGTATAATTTACAATAATGATTCTGGTGCATTATATAGTGAAAACCTGCAAGGGTCTACGAACTTAGGCATGGCCGAAGTTAGTCCATCCTTCTAGATTAAATTGGCTTAGCTCACCAAATTGGCACAAATTGAGGCGTTGCTTATGTTTAAACAAATATTATAAGCCAAAACGGTTAGCAAAAAACCACAAAAACAAATTGTCTCGCAGTTAGGGGTCGTTAATCGAAGGAAGAGTATTTTTGGTATGCTAAACCCTTCAATTTAAATGCATATTTTTGTAGTATTTCCTATACATATTTGGGATCGACATGAATGAGTGAATATGATGAATGAATGAAGTTGCAAGAGTTTACATATAGCGAGGGGATGAGGGCGTAGACAAAGGCAATTGCATTGATGGAACGACCTTCACATTTCGCGTGCAATTTGAGATTGGCAAGAGTAGCTACTCAGAGCTCTAAGATAGCCCACACTTTCAATTTTAATTCAACTCCAACTCAAATTCCAAAAAGACAATAAAAACCGAATATGATGTGAATTACAAACTCTGCATAGAACGATCAAAAAATCAAATAATTTACATTAAATTTGTATACCCTGAAAAACTTTTACAATAAATGAAGGCAAACTAATGAAAGGACAATAAATAATAGATTGATAAAGTCTTTAAAAGATTCGCAACCTAATAATAATAATTTATTGGTTTAAAGTTTTGAATCCATCATAGCTTCGATCCTATTGAGATGCGTTGCAAACAACTTTACAATGTCAGTATAGCCGTTTTCACAAATTTATGCAAAAATGGGAGAAACATACAAATTGTGACCAGCAGGCAATCAGAGTTTGACACCACAAACCATTCAGATTATGTTTATCGGATTGAAATAAAAGCAATACCGAAAGCATCCAATTTCAAACAAGTTCATTCTCAATCTCAATCTCAATCAAATGAATGTCTATAGAATGCGTTAAATAGATTAAACTTAAAAAGGCAAACAAAAGATTTTTATTGACATTTTGCATAAATTAGATGTTTTATCGTTTCGTATATACCCTTTTGATATACTGGGAGTAGTTTCAATTTGTTATGGAGTTTGCAATACGATATATAAATACATATATTTAATTGTAAATGCTAAAATTATTATAATTATTGACTCAAACGGAATATTATTACTACAATGTCCTATCTGTAAAAAAAGAAATAAATTCTCTAGTGATCATCAATTATTATTTAAATAATGCAATTTTGATAGCAACTATACGCGTACAATTAAAAGAGATGGGAACTAAATCTTTTCGTTTTTAATTTGCTAATCGATATAAACGAATACAAAATTTGTACATTTTTTCTTTTAAAGGTACTTTAAAAGTGAAATTAAGTATACATACATATTGAGATTATTTAGTATGCCATTGTCTTTTTTATAGTATATATGTAGACACATACAAGAATTCCTCATGCTTTAATTTTATCGTTTTTGTTTTGTTTCTTTCTCGTTTAATTAATTGGATCGAATTTATTTATAGCTATTAGTTTCAGAGCTTCTTTAAATATTTTAATATTCATTGGAATATTATGGAATCTCCATTAAGACTGAGACACACAAAAGCACTAACACTGATATACTAATATATATTATATATTCAAATAAAATGAACGTTTCATGAATCAAGGAAAGAAAACCAAGAAGGATGGGCTAACTTCGGACGCGCCGAAGTTTGTATTCCCTTCCATATTGTTTCTTTGACAACTACTTTTATATAAATTACCATAACCATTGGTAAGTACATACATATATAACACTAGTCAAATCTTTTTTTTATTTCTATCCATACCAAATTTCCAATAAACAATTAAAACATACAAGTTCTTCATCCATTATGTCTGAACATATCTATGGGAGCGGTATGATATAGGCCACCATTTTCGGCCAATTGTAGGTACATTATATTAAGAAGTATATAAAATCAATAATAACTAGATTTTGCGACATCAGTTTAAAAATCAAAATTTTTTCATATCATCCTTTTTTTTTGGTTCGATTGTTGCTATGAGTGTTTTAGAATATGGCCAACTGATTCTGATAAAACTTGATATAAATGTTTAAATGTTTATTAAACTTATAAATACCTAATTTTGCATAGTTTGGTAAAAGAACATCCGAGTTATTGATGGTAAATATTATACTCGACCTACAGTTCCTATGGGGTATCCGAGAAGACCGTATTGATCCAGTCACAAGACGGCCAAGACTATATCAGCTCAGAATATGCATTATTCTGCACGTTGTAAATTTCAGATCAAAGAGAATTAACCTCTGCAAGGGTATAATAATAGGCACGTGGGATTCATGTTGTTCCGACTAAACGGTCGTAAACAGATAAATAATTCCGTCGAAAAGAAAATTATTCGATTCGTTAATTGTCCAATTGTCGCCTGAAAGTAACAAGACAATTATCATATTAAATATTTAAAGATATCCTTTCTTCACCTATATAAGTAGTGTGGCTTGCCCTTCAGGGGAAACCAGTTTGATTTTAAGACACAAACCTTTACGAAATGGCAAATGTCGAGCAAGTGCAGCGGCAGCATGATTACGATGACTTCACCTACATACCGAACATGGTATTTAAGACAATTGGATACGATTTTCTTTCTTCCGTGAAACCCTTGTGGCAGCATCTCCTACTGAGTGGCTACTTTGTTTTGTGTTTTGTCAGTAATGGTTATATATCCTATTATATGATTTTACGGATGGTGCAATGGGACACTTTGAGTGGCAATCCCGTGTTGATAATGCGTTATGCTACTATGTTTTTCTTCATGCTTAATTCAGATGTGAAATTTATTGCATTTGTGGCTAATCGTGGAAGATTGCGACAGCTTAATTTAGCCTTGAAATCTTTGTATCCTATGGAAGAGGCAAAACGGATTGACTATGAAGTTAACAAATATTTCTGGTCAAATCTAGCCCGTTATGCACTTTCCTTATATTATTTTGTGGTTCTGCTAGTCCTCTTAGGTCCTATTACCCAATCGACTATATCGTATTTATTGCAATGCAGAGAAATGGGCAAAAATGAAGCAAAATTTTTATATCTGAGGGCTTTTCCCATGGAATTGGGTTTTAATACCGTAGAACCGATCGGTTATGGTGTTAGCTTTATAGTGGATGCAGCTTTTAGTCATTTTATAATGAATGTTAATTTGGGCACTGATCTCTGGCTTATTTGTTTGGCCGGACAAATATCAATGCATTTCTCATATGTGGCTAAAAAATTGGCCCAAATTGCACCGAAACGAGGAAATGAGGGAGATGATTGCCAATTATTAAAAGAGCTAATAAATCAACATCAGGTGATGCTCAGGTGAGTGGATTTTAAGAAATAATAAATAATTTTTAATCATATTATAATACTTACAGTTTGCATAAGGAATTAAATTATATATTTGGTATTCTTTTGGCCTACAATCTATTTACCACGGCCAGTACACTATGCTGCATAGCTTTTTATACGGTAGTCCAGGGTCTTAATCGTGAGGGACTTTCATTTCTTTTGTTCTTTTTCACTACATCAGCTCAGTTTTATATGGTATGTCATTATGGACAGCGTTTGATTGATTCCGTAAGTATTAAATGTTTGTTTTCTATTCGAATAATTTTTCATTGGTATTTTTCATTGCAGAGCCAGAGCATTGCAATGGCTGCCTATTTGAATAATTGGTATGACCGTACGACAAGTTTTCAAAAATACTTAGTGGTTATCATAATGCGAGCTCAACGTCCTGCCGAATTATCTGCTAAAGGCATTATTATAATTTCCCTTGATACGTTTAAAATTGTAAGCAAAGTTATGTGTTAATTTTATTATAATTTTTTTATATTTCCTTTAATTTAACAGCTGATGAACATAACTTTTCGTTTCTTTGCGGTTGTACGTACGGTATTGAGCAAAGAATAATGCAAATCGTAAATTCTAATCAAATAAACTCTATTGCCAGACATTGTGAGATTTTTTAATATGCATGATTTATGTCTTATGTCGTGAATTATTACAAATATTAGACCCACACCCAATTGTATTTGACATTAATTACACATATGCTGCATCATTGGTTACACCAACAGATATTTGCACTCAAAAATCCCTCTGCCATTTAAAAAACGAGAATTTGCATAGAATCCATTAAAGATACTTAAAGCCAACACCACAGCCAGCCTTGGGAATTACGTTCTGAAGTTCAGAGAGCGATGTAGCATTAGTTGTATTATATACTGGGTTAACTAACCAAGGTCATGGTGTTAGCCAAGTTTCCCTGACCACAGTGAACCAGTTTCTCAAAGAAAAGCAGAGCAAGCAAAACATCAATCGATTGAATCTTCCTTGACCATGAAATAGGCCTGTAAGGTGTATAACTATATATGTATGTATGTATCTATTTGTATCCATACATACAAATGTGCATATAAGCCAAGTACGTATGAGGAATTGCGGGCTATGAGAGAGAGAGAGAAATAGAGAGTGAGCGAGTGAGCGATATGTATATGTATGAATTCTTGATGTGGCCAAACCGCTGACATTTAATCGGAGGTAACCAGTTGTTGGCATCGGCTGGCTATCTGCAATTATTTATTAATGCTACATTGACATTAGCATTACATTAGCCAGTATAAAGTGTGCCAAATGGTGGGCTCTGACTACTTACTTACGAAATTATCAAAGTCAAATACTTGCTCATACCCTTAAGATATTCAGAGAGAGAATATACATATATATATACATATGTATGTATATACATATAGTTTTAATATTTGCCATAAAGATCTATCATACAAATACCTAGACGACCTTCAGAAGTGGTCAGCGGGATGCAAGAACTGGTTACAGATTACATCCAAAGAATGAGAAGAAGCAACCCAGAATAGAACCGGACAAACCCAAACAACTGACATTTTCATTATGGTTAATCAGCAAATAACATGTTCATAATGCGTAATGTTTCAAGGTTTATTGCCAACCAAAGACCGAAAGAACTAAGCACAATTAAAAAAAATGCTAGAATAAATATTAAAATTAAAATTAATGCAGTTGAATGTCTCATAATAACACAATAACTGCAACAACAACAACAACAGCGAAAAAAATCGCGCATACACAAATTAAACAATGAAGAAGCAAAGAAACAAACTCTAAATTCGACTTCAACTTGATTACTTTAGACACTTTTTTGTACAAAAACAGAATAAAAAAAATAAAAACAAAAAAATTCTCGCTAACTGGCAATTGTATTTTAGTTTAGCAACAACAAAAGCAATGCCAACAACAACAATAGCAATGAAATCTTTGGGACAATCTTGTCACGATGTTCTGTCGCCATCGTCGCCGTCTTTGTCGGACTTGGAATTGAAGCTGCAGTCGCTGATCTCAGTCGCATAGTCGCCCCATCTGCTGGCCCAAAAGCTATAGCTATTCATTAGACGCGCCTACACTTTGGCAGCGACGACGCGTTTAGCAATTTTTTTTTTTTTTTTGGCACTTTGACCCCATGGCACAGCTTTAGCTTTAACTTTAGCTTCAACTTCAACATCAGTTTCAGTTTCAGTCTAAGTTTCAGTCAGTCTCAGCTTTTTCTTTAACATCAAGTTGGGACTTCAGCTTTGTAACCTGCATCTTGGCATTCCCTGACTGACTTTGATTGCATTTGCCGATTAATGGCCACGTATTTAAATGCAATTTTTCACCCGCAAGCTTGGCTTAATTTTATTACCATTTTCATTTTGAGGCAGGTGGCAACTTTTGCTGCTGTTGTTGCTGCTGCTGCTGCTTCTGCTGCTGCTTGAGGCATGAATGATGCTGATAATCTTCATTAGTTAGGTTAACTTTAATGTGGTATTTTGGCGGAAGACAATGACTCAGCATTAATAGAAATCTTTAAATCGAACTAGTATATCCGCAACATTTTTTGGATAGGCTATAGACGAATTTATTTCGATTGAAGGCATTGTGAAAGCAATGTCAAATATATAAACTTTGACCCTTTGCCTTTAATCAGAAGAAATAATTCTAATAAAAACTTTAAATAAATCAATTTAAATCTTAATAAAGATCTAATCTCTTTTGCAATATTTTTCTAAAACATATAAAGGGAGAGGCATCTCAAGGTTATAGTTAATTAACCAAATATGTATATATCTATGTACATATGTATATATTAAGCTAAGTTTATGTGAAACATACGCTTTACGTTGGTAGTATAAGAAATATTTAAATAGTATGGCAACTCTCAAGGGTTAAACAGTTCAAATTTGTAATTCATTTTCATTTTTTATTTCATCATCAAACATACGAGCGAAAAATATTGTTTTGTTTGTCAAGAGAAAAATATCACGAAATGCCATAGCTCTGCCCTTTGCTTGCTATGTCGTTGAAATAAAATCTGTGATGCAATTTACATTCTGTAACTATATTATAAATATTCATACAATAGTTGTTATACAATTTAAATATTATTTCAATATTCATTCTTAATTTCTCCAGAACCTACTAGAAGAAAAAGAAAAGAAAAGGGAAAAAATACGAATTTAAATAGAAGCTTTTTTCCGCTCTTCCCCATTTTCTCTCTAGTGACTTAGACTTAGCTTTTGCGCACTCTGCTTTTGCACAGTCTGTCTCTGTAAAACTGACATTTTTGTTTTTTTTTTTTGTATGTACTTTTTTTTTTGTTTTTCTTTGGTTTTTGCAGCTTTGTTTCAATGCAGTTTCGTATAAATAGACTCTGCCAACCGGCATTGGATAACATTAACGAAAAAACTCTTGTTCAATCAACAACTAAGAGACAACGCGAGAAGATATCAGAACAGAAGTACGAAAGTATATATTTTTGGGAGATCTAACCAAGGATTACGCATAGGAAACAATAATGAGAAATGTAAGTGTGATAAACAGAAAGAGAAAGAGTGTGTCCTTCGAAGCACGCTTCAGGCATTAGGCTTTTGCCTGTAAATTGAGTCATTAAATGTGGATGTTTCATCTTTGAAAATTTCATCATATTACTACTTTGGTCTGGTGCGCATTTCATAACTCTCTGTCAACATAAATCAATCACCTAAATGAATGTAAACACGTTTACAAAATCCCTTTGCGGTGCGTTGATGGGTGTACTTTGGAAGCGAAGAAAAATAAATAACCAAAAATTACAGAGAGCCCTCTCCCCTCCCCTCCACACCACCTCACACCACCCCTTAAAGTTTAAAGTCAGCATGTTTGCCATTTAGGCTATGGATCCGGCCAGGCAATTACGAATACCAAAAACTCAAACATAAAAGACTTGAAACATGCATTTCCAAAAGGTCACAACAAAAGAGCAAGAGATGACTTCAAGCTGATGCTGAATCTGGACAGGCAATTAATGGCAGCAGACCATTTAACCAAATTCACATTAAACTGGAGGAAAAAAAGAGGGAATAACGCCCAGTCATTAAATTAGAGTAAAAATGATAAAAACTCATAATCTTAATAATTAGATTTTAGTTTTTTCTTTTTTTTTTTTAATTTCGTTTCTAATCTAAATGACTAATTAAAATTTATTATTTTCTTGATAGTTTGCCTTGTGTCTAGTAGCTGCTGCTTGGCTTTGCCTAGTTCAAGCTGCTCCACAGCGATCGAACGAGGAGCCAATTGCAATTATAAGCCAAGAATCGAATATAGAACCCGATGGTTCCTACAATTATAAGTAAGTTAAAATTTAAAGAATTTTCTGTTGTAAACTTTTAAGCTTAGAAGCGATAAGTCCGACATCTACATAGCATACTTTTTGTGCTGAAAAAAATATATACAAAAAGTATTACTACTGAAATGACGATCTCGAACTAGACAGATATACAGGTTTCCATTTATAGTTAAGTTGCTTTATAGTCGACTAAATTATCACAATCATAAAGCCTTTCAAAGCAGTTTGATTTAATTAATAGCGATGCGAAAACCTACGGCTTGGCGCCATTAAATGACGCATGAAATTAACTAAAATGCCTGAAACTGCAAATAATTAAATTATTCGTTTTTATTCGTTGATTCTTTTAATTTTTGACAGCTATGAGACGGCAAATGGCATTAAAGCTGAGGAAACCGGAACATTAAAGAAGGCCACATCCCCGGACTCAAGTGATGTAATCACTGCCAGAGGCTCATTCTCCTATACCTCACCGGAAGGCAATTTGATTACCCTAACCTATGCGGCAGATGATGAGAATGGTTTCCAGCCACAAGGCGATCATTTGCCCACACCACCACCAATTCCTCCAGCAATTCAAAAGGCACTTGACTATCTGTTAAGTTTGCCACCAGCTAAACGTCGTTAAACCACCTGATCACCAGGATAAGGACAAGGAGGAGGTGAAAGTAACGACCCATGCCAATTCCGATCTGCTATAATGAGAACCCAGACATACATACACACACACACACACACACTCATAGAAAAAGTGTTGTTGCTCAGCTGCTATTCCCTTAAACAAAACAAAAACAAAAACAAACAAACAAACAAAAAAAAAAGATAAAAGAAACACACACAGAAATACATTCATACACATAAATGCCACCTGACTGAAAACAAAAAAACTCTTAAGACCAGACACATGCCACATGCCCTTCACACACACACTTTTCCTCATTTTGCCCCTATCCTATATCCTTTATCCTATTTCCTTGCAAACTATGTATGTATCTATATATCATATTTACTTATAGTTATAGATACTTCCTTCTGATCTTTAAGTCGCCGGAACTCTGCCATTTTTGGACCACTCATGTGATACTATATGAATGAAATGAAATCATGAAAACAAGAAGGAAAAATGCAACAAAAAAAAAAAAAACAAATCAATAAATGAAAGGAATTTATAATATAAATAATAAATATGCATAAAATGCTATTCACAGTCTGTAATATATATAGAGAAAACATATGTTTACATATAATCTAAGCTATTCAGTTGATCATAATGTTGAACTTTGTTGGTTTTGTCACTTGAGAGAGGAAGAAAACAAAAAAAAAAAACATAAAACAGGAACCTATCTAATACATATTTTTAGCCTTTAGCTGCAAATAAAGAATTAAAAATTCTTTCAAAAAAAAAAAAAAACTACCACAAAAACAAATTTTTCCAAACGATTGATTTTATAATCTATTGTTTTTTTTTTTTTAGTTTCTCACAAGAAGCATTTTTGATTGTTTATTTTTTGATTTAAACAATTGTCACCAAATTTTTGGTCATAAGAATGGACCTGTTTATTTTATTTTTGGATATACAAATGTATATTTCAATTTGGTAAATTAAAATGTTTCCTATATTTGGTAAGGTTTCCAATTAATTCTAAAAACTATTTAGAAATCTCTCTTACTCGTATACTTATGTATGTCGATGAACTTTCAATTTCAAAATCTGTGACATTCTTTAATTCTACATGTAAAACAACTGGAGAATTATATTAAATGTGATTACATAAAAGGTTTTTAGCTTTAAAAATATTTAGAACAGAGTATTTTAAAGTCATCAACCACCCCCTCAAATTGTTAGGCGAGTTTTTTTACTTTTGCATATTCAAGGCAAATAGACAAATATATTTTATGCAAATTCCATACATGACTATGGCTATGGCTATGGCTATGGCTAAGGCTATATATAAATAAGTATACGAGTATATATAGACATGTTGCTTGAGCCAGAACCAGAATCAGAGTATCAGAATGTCATCAGCAGGGTATGGGTATGACAGGTTCCCATCCATACATTTCAAAGTATTTAGCATATTATTTTGATTTTTTATTTATTTATTTATTTAAAGTTAATGTTTAAAGTTGTCTGCACCAAATTTCACACCCATTCTTACGAAAGGCCAAAGCAGAAAACGAGAAGAAGAAAAAACAAAACAAAATCAAAAAAAAAACAAGTTCAATATTATTTATTACTTAAATTTTTTAATAAATTCTTGTCGGAATTCTGGAATTTTTTTTAGCTAGTATGCATACAATATATAAGAGAGTTTGTTAAGCCAAATAAAATGCCAGTCGCCCCATAGACCTTTGAACGTTTGGATTGTTTTTTGTCAAAAATTGTTTGTTTAATTGTATTTAAAATGAAAACGTTTTTATTTATTATTTCTGTTGTTGTTGCTGTTGCTGTTGGTGTTTCCCAGCCAGTAGATCAAACTGATTTAATATCACACGAATCAAATGTGGAATATAATGGCAAATATCATTATCAGTGAGTTGTCCATCCAAAATATCTATGACAAAAGGACACTCAATTAATGCCATTTTTGATTCAGTTATGAGTTAAGCGATGGCTCCAAAGCAACACAGGATGGTGTCCTGAAGACTGTCGATGCCGAGCATGATGGTGAATCAATCCAGGGCAAATATTCATTTAAGAGCGACGATGGTGAAACCTATGTTGTATCCTACACAGCCGATGAAAATGGTTTTCAGCCTGTCGGTGCTCATTTACCAACACCGCCACCAGTACCTGATTATATAGTGAGATCCTTAGAATATCAGAGACTACATCCCTACAATCCTCCAGAGAATAAGCATTAAAGAAGAAAAGGAAAACTAAACTTCAGCATAAATGTGATGGAACAGAAATCGACCAACTGAGATCAACCGATCTAATCAAAATAAAAAAAAGAACTGAAATATTATGAGTAAAACAAAATTAAATTGTTAAAAACTTTGTGAAGTTGAAAACTTGATTCCATAGTTCTTTTTTTAATTCCCTTTTTTAAAATGATTTGGAATGTTTGGCAATTTTTGAATGACATGACATAACCATGAATAACCTTATAGACTTTATCTTGTAAACCCCCGGGGAATTGTAAAAAGAAACACATGTACATATGTACATATACATATAAATATTTGTAAGTATGTATGTATGTATGTATGTACGAATGTACATATGTATGTATGTATTAATGTGTTAGCTTGGCCTGACCTAATAATGTGTGTTCAATTGATTTTAGTTAGCATTAAGTTTGTTAGTTTTTGGCACACTCTTTTGCACACAAAAATCTGCAGCAATAGAGAAGACTTGCTAAACAGTCTCTAATTGAGAGCTAAATGATGAATAAGCAAGATTTTTAACCAAAGTACACTGAATGATCCGAATTAGGCGGGGCATCATCAAACTCAAGGTTAACAACTGGAGAGTCAAGTTTAGGTTAGAAACTAAACAAAATACGAATTATGTAAGTCACAGAGAACGAAATTGAAAGTGAGATAACTTCTTGGGAAATCTTCTTAATTTGCTGTTAACTGAAATTGCTATTAACCGTATATATGTATGTATGTATGTATGTATGTACATTCATATACAATCGATGAAATTCCAACATCAACATAAATTACATTTACATTTTGTCAACATTTCACCAGAAAAGTTCATTGACCATTATTATTTCACATTTTCTTTTTTTTATCTATGACATAAGTTGTGGTTAATATTCCTATCATATATGTACATATGTATATGTATGTATGTATGTACATAGGCAAAATTATCAACTTTGTTTTATAGCCTATTCTGTTCTTTTCTCTCCGCCGACTATTGACCGTTAGATCTATTGGCCATTTGGCAAATTGTTTCCATAATTAAAACGTGTCTGGAATTCGCAATCCATAGATCATCTTTCTCTCAAAATCCTTAACGGAACAAATCTAGAAATTCAACGGAACTTATCCAAGTAAACCAAACAAAAGACACATAATTCTAGATGACTAAGTTTATCGAAGTTTGTATACCCTTTAAAAAGGTATAATAATAATATGTTCACTAATATATGATATTCTACTCGAAAAACAAACAAAATCAATAGATGAATAAACTGACATAATTTACAAATTAATATACATACTTATACATAAATCAATATAAATACATGTATATGTGTACATATTTTATACTTCACAATGCAAAGTCATAGGTCTAACCGACTCACCCTTTTTTACAAAAGGGTATCACATGAAAGAATTACATACAAATCACGTAGAAAAGGGAGAGACAGACCAAAAGAGACATGTCGCTCAGCTTGGCATGTCACCTGTTGACATCGTTGCTCTTCATCTTCATCTCTTTGGCGGTATGGTTCCGATCTGATGTACTCATATACATATATATATAAATATATATGTATGTATGTATATATATTTTTTGTCTTTTGTTGTTACTCATCGCGCCCGCTCGTAATTTTATGGCGAGAAGTACCGCGAAGCTTATCTAAGTGCGCCCATCGGTAATGGAGACGATGGTAAAGAGTGAGAAGAGAATTACTATAAAAGAGCTGAGATCTGCTTGGTCGGACATCAGTCGCCAAATTCAGCCAACTCACGTAACAATATCATTATTCGCATCAACCAGGCCCAAAGGATAATACTATAAACAAAATGTACAAGTTCGTTTGCATTGTCTGTTCAGCCATGTTGTTAAGCTATGTCCTGGCAAGACCTCAGGAACAGCGTGCTGGAACGTCACCAGCAATAACAACAACACCAGCCACAATTATCAAACAGGATAATGTGAATAATGCAGATGGTACATTTAATAGCAGGTAAGTCAGTCAGACAATTGTCCAAAACAAATAAATTGAGTGACTTTCCCCTAAAAAAAAAATTCTAGTTACGAAACCTCAAACGGCATTCGAGTTGAGAATATTGGATATCTGAAGAAAATCATTATACCTAAAAGTGAAACTGCCGATGGTCAAGTAATTGATGAGCATGAAGAGTTAGTTCTGGTACAGACCGGTTCCTATAGCTATAGTGATCCCGATGGTAATATCATAACTCTACGTTATGTGGCCGATGAGAATGGTTTCCAGCCAGAAGGTGATCATCTGCCAGTAGCACCGCAATAAAAAAAATACATACATACATACATATATATTTAAATAGTTTCTACCGATTTATGTATATTCCAAATTAACTCCTCCTCATCTTTCGCTTCAAAAAGAGAGAAAAAAAAAGAGAAAAAGAAGTATTACGCACTGCCTGGAATGCCAAAAACCAACAAAATAAAAACATTATAAAACTTTATTTCCATAATTTGTAGTCTTAAGTAAATTTAACGAATTACACCTATTGCACACCCGTTGAGGAAAAACAAACGAAAACGAAAACGAAAATAAATATTAAACGCAATGATACGTTTTTATGCAATTTCCCAGCCTCGAATGGCTTATAAAATTACCAATGACAAAAGTGTTGCTAATGCCCTTCACGCCAATGATCTCATAATATGATGATCATGCGTAAATAAACCCAACCACATTAAATGGCATTGTATTGTATTGATACTGATCTGTGGTCAAAACCACAAAATACTTGTGAATCCACGATTGAGGCAAAAGTATTTCCAGTTAACCCTTTTACCAATCTAAATAAATGATGGCTAAATATGTCATTAAATGCAAATATGTATTTCATATTTCGTATCACAATTAAATTGTCATTAAACAAAAAGTATTTAACCATCGCTGTGAACAGCTTTGTTTATGTACTATTTACTTACTTAATTAGTCTAAGCCAAGAGTTGGAGAAATGTTGTTATTTAGCTTACGTTTAACCATTGCGGCTTGCATTTGGCAGCTATATTTGACAGCTCAACTTTTACCAGTAAGTTTGATTGAACAAACAGAATTAATTAAATTGAAAAATATCTACATATATTATCATTGTCTTAAAGCATCTGGGTTACTTTATCGAGATCCGTCAACTGGATTGTGAAGCCAATTCAAGTTATGTCTCTAATTTTGTTTGTAAAATTTCAATGCCACGTAATCGAAGTATTGATGGCTCAATTAGAATTGCACAAAAGATTAGCATGTTAACGGGATCACTGAAGGTCTCCATTCCAAATTCGAAAAAGGTTTTTACGAAAATATTTGATATTACATTCGATATATGCAAGACACTACGAGAGCGTAAAAGAAAGGCGTTAATTGATTTATTGGTGAATAGTTTGGCCCGTGGCTCAAATGCCATAATACGATGTCCCTTTGCTAAGGTATGTGTGTAGATATATAGGTACTATAAGATAGAGCCATATTAATTGCTTCCTTCTCTACTCTTCTTTCAGGGCAATTACCATTCCAAGAACATTACAGTTGGTGACTCGTTGCCACCCCTTTTAACCGAATCCGATTTTCTTGTCCACTTTGATTTATATGTTCCAAAAATAGCCAATGTGGCAAATATCACAGTCTTAGGTCGCTTGTTTGACAATGCGAAGGAACAAGCCAGAAAAAAGAAATATTTGTAAGAAATAAGTGTAATTCGAGTTCTTAAATGTATATGTATTCTTTTAAATATGTGATGGGAAAATATATGTATGTATGTATGTATTATTTACAAGTCTCTAACTTAATATTTTTAAAGCTGCTTATATAGTGGGACAAACGAAGTATGAGAAGCAAAACATTCAGTTTTTATCTCTTTATATACAATATTATCCGATCCAAAATCGTATATGTATGTATATGTACATTATCCCATGCCCTTTGGATGTCATTTACACACGGGAATTAGTGTGACCTAGAAGTTGCATATTTCAACATTTTTACAAGTAATTTACAAGTATTGGGTAATACAAATCTTTTATTCCTTCAAATCCACGTCATCTGATCGTAAGCTTAATATCTGCATACCTATGTGAAAATGATGGAGGTAAGTTATCAGAATGTACAATACTTTACTAAAATATTAAAATTAAAATTACAGTACCAACACTGGATCTAAGCGAATGTGTTCCGCACAAGACGAAATAATAAACATTGTTAAAAATTAGCAACTTTTAAACCATTTTTACAGTATGAAGGGTGCATGTCAACAATGCAGTCAAACGCAACTTTGAAAAAATTTCCCCTTGTAAATCTGCTACAAGTACAAATTTGTATAAGTGCAAGTGAAAGATAATAAGAACTTTGAGAACGAACTACCCTAGAATTGGGAACCATCCTCCTATAGTGGCTACCACTAATAAAATGGACATAGTGAAAACAAATGCATTAAAAATAGTTAACCCCCGCCCAAAATTTTTGACAATTACCCGAAAGGACAAATACCTTAACGTCTCGAAGATTTCCTCTTTTTTGATAAGCAAAGTTATTGACCACGCTAGTGGTGGTAAAGTTGAATTTCCAAAAAAGGAACAAATACATGCATATGAAGCCTTTTAGTAAAGACAAGAACCCACCAACAAGCAAATAAAATATTCCAATTGGAAACATTTTAATCTTGAAATTCTAATTCAAAATTCATCAATAACTTATGCGCATTTAATACAATGACAATGAATTGGATAAACTGAAAGTAGTGGAAATGTGAAAATTATGACGTAAGGAAACTGGAATTTTTATTATTACTTTTAAAACATTATTACTACCCATTCATGTAATGATGAGATTTGAGACGATATTAGGCAGAGCCTATGCCCCCTTGCCAATGAGATAAAAAAAATAACTGACTGAAAGACAACTTAAAGTGCCGACTCTGTCGACTTGTAATAAGAAGTATTTCATAAAGTCAAACTCCTTTGAAATCGCCTTTAATTGAACTTAAAATTTGGAACAAAAATTCTTTTAACAAGGTAAAACAGAAAATGGGTTCTTTCTCTCTCACTCCTATCAGTTAACAAAACGGTACGGTACAATTTGTACCGTACAAAGCAGCGAACGCATGCTATCTCCCTTACTCACATCAGTTGCTGTTTCACTTGGGATTTCAGCACAATGAATATCTCCGATATTTATTATCCGATTTTAACCAAATTTGGAAAAATGATACACATTGGCTATAAAATTGAGTGTAACAAAGAAATATAATAGTTCCAATATAACTCTAGTTATTCGTTTTTTCTATTTTACGGGGGCGGAAGGGGGCGTAGACACTAGACGGATGTTGCCACCAAATTTAGTTGCTCTAGCGGGTCTCCGAGATCTAGGTGTTTATGCGGCCGGAAGGGCAGACGGAGGGAGAGACGATAATTTATTAATTATATAATTTATTAATTGTATATTTACTATAATTAGCTGATCCTTAAATAAGTTGAAATGTTATAAGATTTGTAATTTTAAAGTTTAAATAAACCGTTCTATGTTTCCTTTAGATTAAACTTTATTACCGAAATTTTTATTCAAAACCTCAATAACTTGAATTCAACTTTAAGTCTATATGCTTTGAGATTTTAATTATGAATATAGAATATATATGTATAATTTTTTCAAAACATATACATATATGATTTTGTGATGCATTGATTTTAAATCGCTTTTTGAAGTTCTTTAATATCCGTCTACACCGAAAAATACGTGAACTTTGCCAAGCTGTTTCTTATTAGAGATTTCAAGTAAGTCTTGTTTATAGCTCCCACCTGTTAATGGTCATCGATCTGGCTCATTTGTGATATAATTATGTCATGCTGTTAGTAAAAGACTTTAATTAGAAAAAACGAAAAATTGGAAAAGTCAATTTCCATTACTCACATCATAAGGATTTAAATTGCTAAAATTACTTATTGCATTGTGGCTTCACAATATAATATAATATAATAATAATATGGAAAAATTGATAACGTTTTTTATATTCCATGAAATCACAGAAATTAACTTTCACATCGTATAAGAACGGTGGACAACCATTGAGTTTTTTGTAAAGTGTTGCAACGAACTAAAAAGACTAATGATAATTAAGATATATGTAAAGTTATAAAAGATATAAAGTGAAACTAACAGTTAATTGTTTAAAGTGAAATTGGAGCATCTTTAAATAAATATTGCAAACAATTATGCCACGCCCCAATACCTTTAATTCGCATTTGGAAAATTCACTATATGTTTTGTCAAAACTTTTGTATTTAACATTTGTCCCATTGTTTTTAGACTAATTGTTAACAATAACGAAAAACATTTTGTTAAACATAATCCATAATCAATTGAAATGGCTGTGTACCTACTACACAACAATAATTTGAAAATAATAAGTCATCAAACACCGACGAATTTATACACTGTCGAAGTTGTAAAATATGAATTGCAATTGAGTTTGAAATGTTCTCAAGGGATCTAAATTCTTTAAGTTGTCCACACAATCATATTTTATTTTCAATATAGTCATATAATAGAGTATAATAGTGAGAGATTCTTTTCAAGTTTCGATAAAAAAAAAGTGATTAAAAACAAAGGTAAAAACATAAAAATAACATAAATGCCAATTGCATTGTTTTTAGTTCTGAGTGCAAATAAATTATTGTAAAATTATTATACATATAGGGATGAAGGTTTATAATGATTAATGTAATAAAAGGTTGATCGTAAATAGAATTTAGAATTAGAATTTACGCAAAACATACTTCGTTTTTTTCTCTTGGGCATATGCCCAAGTTGCAATTTGTCCTAGATGGACAATAAGCAAATTGTTTAATAGAACTCTTAACAGACAGAGGGAGTATAGTAAGTTTGGAATAATATTTAGGGACATGAAGTTCACCTTTCGTCAGGCCTTCAGGGACGAATCACCAGTCCATCTCTGGTCAAAACTGCAGGTCTAGTGGATGACATCTTTTAAGACTGTTGTCCAGCAGGTTGTGGGCTTGGTTATTGACATGCGCCTTCAGCTTGGAGCAGTGCCGAATGCCGTACTTCCGGATCCCATTCATAACTGACGGAACAGCTAGGTCTCTGTGGATGACAGAGTTCCGCACTTAGGAATGCGCGCCAATCAGTCTGCAAAGAAGTTTGCTTTAAAACCGTTGTAATATTTCCTAAAATTATCCACATTCAACTGAACAGGAATACATATTTATAGTTTAAGGGGCCGGTATCACTTCGGTTTTTTGTTGCATTTTTTGGTATCTTAACTTAAATTATTTTTTTTTATTTATTATTATGTCTCGTTGCGGATGGGTGACACCTCGAGGTCTATGTCATCATCCGGTGTAAATAAATGTATGCAGGATAAAATGTATTTGTGTATGCATCTAAAATTATACATATTATATTACAAATTATCAAACTTTTAAAAAAATAGAATCTGATCAATATCTTCTTTGCTCTTCTCCTTTGATACATACATTTATGAATGTACATATATGTATGTATAAATAAAAATGGAGCCTGCTTTTTATTAATTCATTCTTATTATCCCTCGGGGATAGATTGTATAAAAGAGAAAAAATATATCTATAATTTGCATCCAATGATGGCTTAAAACTTTTATGTACTAAATCTAAGTCCAATACGCTAGATGGCTCTGGTCCATTTAAAGATATTTCAATTATACATAAATTTAGGAAAAACAAGTCGTTGGAGGGCTCTGTATAGTTTACAAAGCATTTTGATTGTATATAAATTTAAAAAAAAGTTGTTAGATAGCGCTGTACAAAAAAATTAAATTAAAATTTTAATTAAACGTAAACATAGATGGCTCATGAGTTTCATCCCGTTGTAACCTTGTAGTGACTCGTTAGCCATCTAGCGGTCAAATTTTTACTCTTGAGTATATATAAATAACTTACTTTGCTTAAACAACACTGTTTTTTCAACGAACGAAACAGTTAACTTTTTAAAAATTATCATAGATGGCGCAACAATGTACTAAATTTCAGGCGCCGCTCATAAATGCTTAAATAGAAATTCCATTCTATTGAATTAACTCCTATACGGCTTCCTTACAAAATCGGTGTCGTATATTTTTCTAAAATTGACATGTTTTTCTGCTGATTGTCCACACAAGGATAAATTGCAGAAGGAGAAACCCCCAATAAAAAAAAACATAATAATAATAAAATATATTGCTCCACTCTACACAATTTGCTTATTGTTCATCTAGCATAGTTTGCAAATATATGTCCTACAAAAAAAAAATATTTATTCACAGTCGAAATGAATTATGTTAAATATATTATTTCGAAATACAAATTGATTTTAATCTTAGTGAGTAATCTAGCGGACGACTTTTATAATTCAACTCTCCACTTTTGTTGTGGAATTCAAATTTGCTTTCGAAGTCGAATTTGATGATACAAATGATCATACAGGGGAGAATATATATTTAAAGAGCCGCCTAGCGGCCGTTAGCTTAAGCAAAATATGAAATTGTTGTCAAACTAAATTTAATAATTCGAAGTCGAATTCGGAAATATGGGAGACAATTTAGATAAGAAAATGTTTTTTAATCTTAAAGTGCCATCTAGCGGTCGGTCGCCAATCGATGAAAAATAAATATATATATCGTATAACGGAATTTTTTTCATACAGAAAACTTTTTTCGTATAATAGATTTTTTCATATGTGGAAAAAAATATTCCATTATACTGACAAAAATGTCTGTTATACGTAGTGCTACCAAATGCAGCGCTGGCGGTTGCATGTTCAGCTCACATTTGAATGTTAACCGCAAATTGATATATTATTTACGAGCGCCTGACGACTTAAATACGGATGTTTGCCTAACGCACTTGTATAAGTAATATAGATCGCGCATGCGTCAAGTTCAATGACACATCGGAATTTGATGGAAATTAAATCAATTGAAATATGTTTCCTTTTTCCTATCCGTTGAAAATCGAGCATATAGTAAAATGTATATTAATATACTTTCACTATTTATTTCATTCCTTATTTTGGGCCCTACACACCACCGGTAGATGTCTCAAACCAATGATCGGTTTTACGAAAAGATGACGGCTAGTCATCATAGAGAGTTGTATGTATATACACATGAACACTCTAAAAACGGTCCCCAATATCCATAGATACATATATGTTTTTACCATCGGAACCAAAACCATTAGATATAACATCAATAAACGAAAATATAACAACGCTAATAGAGCAGAACCGCAATCTCATGGAGATAATTAAAAATATGCAGACACCAAGCAATCCAGCAACCAATGACAAGTTAAAACGAGTGACGCTACCAAAATCTAGTCCCGACGGCGCTGGAGCGGACGCTTCAGCATGATGCACCAAAGTCGATCTAATCATGGCGGACAACGTGGTCGAGGGCAGCGATTTAGTGATGGCCCTGAGCAAGGCACTCGAAGGTAGCGCTTTACAGTGGTTTTCCCAAATATGCTTTGCAGGCATCACTTGGACGCAGTTTAAGGAGCTGTTTATTGGACGGTTTGTTGGAAATGAGACTGAGGCAGCTGTTCTACTGAACGTATTTAATGGCCGACCAAAAACTGGAGAAGGTCTCGATGAGTATGGGACTCGTATCGTAACGCTGCTAATGTCAAATTGGAAAACTCAAAACTTTGAAGAAACAGCAGTTTCTGTAACTTTGTCACATATAGCTCAACTTGATAGTAAAATGTCACGTTGGATTTTCACCAATAATGTTAAAACCAGTAATGAGCTCTAACAACAACGCTTTTAAGAAGCGTAGTTCAATTGGCGATGCGAATACTAATTTTGAACAGAAGAAGCCCAAGTTCCAGAATCAGATGAAGTGCAACTTTTGTGGAAAGGGCGGTCACAAATACGCCGATTGTCGAGCTAGACTGGAGGGTAGGAACATTGGAAAGAACCACAACGGACGCAGTACGTCGGGAGCAAAGGAGCGGTATGGTATGAAATGCTTTAAGTGCGACAAAATTCAATTCCATTCTGTTTTGACTCAAGGGCTGAATGTTCCTTGGTCAAGGAGAGCATCGCAAATAAATTTAAGGGAAAACGAATCAATAATATTGTAAAACTTAACGGTATTGGTAGTAATTTCAAATGTAGTACGAAGCAGGTTTTATCTAATATAAATATTGAATAATATTGTTTAGAGATTTTGTTGCACATTGTATGTAGACAGCGTATCCTTTAACTTTCATATTCTTGCCTTTACTGAGACGTGGCTGAAGCCAGACATTCCTGATGCTTCAGTTCTTTGCACTAATTTTTCAATTTATAGGAGAGATCGGACAATCCGCACTGGTGGTGGTGTGTTAATTGCTGTTGATTCAGCCCTTCCATCTGAACTAATGCAGTCATCTTTCACTCATGAAATCGAATTCATTAGTGTTAAGATCTTGTTTAAATCATTTTGCACCTATGTTACTTGTTCGTATATCCCACCTGTGTCCGATTTGGAAATATACAATAAACACTTGCACGCCATTCATGCTGTTTCCGCAGTGATGTCCGATAGAGATTCACTTATCGTTCTTGGAGATTTTAATCTCCCAGATATTTCATGGGTCCCTGATGCATCGTCCATGATGCTGCCCTCCTTGTCACATTGCTTCGTTGATGGTCTTTTTGGCTTATCCCTAAGCCAGATAAATCCTGTGCGTAATTCACATGAGAAATTACTTGATCTCATATTTGTATTGGATTCCGCCAACAGTGTTGTTTCCAGGATTGACCCACTGGTTCTTCCAGAAGACAAATTTCATCCTACATTAAATGTAGCTATTGACCTTTCATTTCAAGAGCCGATTTCTTGTGCTAATTCGGTCTCAAAGATTCGCTGTTTTCGTAAGGCTGACTTTGTCAGACTTACCAATCTCATTCTTAATAATGATTGGTCATATTTGTATAGTTGCACACATATGGATACCGCTATTCAATACTTTTATAATGTGCTTGACTCGTTTTTTTAAAGTTTGTATTCCTCTCGTGAAATCGGTTCGGTCTAACAGACCGCCCTGGTTCACTCGGGAGTTGTCTAACTTACGAAACATCAAATCGAGACATTATAAAAAGTATAAAAAAGCAGGTCGCCCGTCTGATTTTTATCTGTATTCTGTTGCCCGTTCGAACTTCATGGTTCTTAACACCAAATGCTATAAGGATTATCTTCAGCGGTGTAAACTTCAGTTTTCCCATGATCCTAAGCAGTTTTTTAACTTTGTCAATACTAAACGTAAGACATCCATAATCCCTTCCTGTTTAAGTTTTGAAAATAAGATAGCTGACACTGATCAGGCCATTGCCGATATGTTTGCTGATTTTTTCAAAACAACCTATTCCTCATCGGAATATACCGGGAACCTTTCGTATCCTTATGAGTTAAACAGGTCTAATGGTATCTTCAATCCTTTCTTCGATGAAAGTACGCTTCATAGCGTGCTTAAGTTAATTAAACCTGTGTACTCACCGGGGCCTGACGGGATTCCTGGGTGTGTACTAAGATTTTGTGCTGATGCTTTATGCAAGCCTATTCATAAGTTATTCTCCTTGTCTGTTGAAACATCCTCTTTCCCAATTATGTGGAAGGAATCTTTTATCATTCCTCTCCACAAAAATGGTAATAAGTCTAATGTGTCAAATTATAGGGGTATTTCCAAATTGTCCGCGATTCCAAAAGCTTTTGAGAAAATAATAACTTCTCAATTGCAACATTTCTGTACATCTATAGTTTCGCCCACACAGCATGGTTTTGTGAAACGTAGATCTACAACCACTAACCTTTTAGAATTCACATCATTAACGATCAAAGGGTTTGAAGAAGCCAAGCAAACTGATGTCATATATACTGACTTCAGTAAAGCTTTTGACTCTGTTAACCATAAGTTACTACTTTTTAAGCTCAACGAAATTGGATTTCCAACTTCATTACTGAATTGGATTCGTGAGTACTTAACAAACAGAACACAGAAAGTTCTTTTTAAGTCTTCTTATTCAAAACGCATCAATGTGACATCCGGGGTCCCTCAGGGTAGTCATCTGGGTCCACTGCTCTTTACCCTCTTCATTAACGATCTTCCCTCCGTCATGTTACATTCTCGAGTGCTAATGTATGCTGACGATGTTAAGCTATGCCTTAGTTATAAAGATATGGTTTCGCCCAGTCGATTACAGGCTGACCTTAACAATTTTCAGTGTTGGTGTCAACACAATCGTTTGAATTTAAACACTGCAAAGTGTAAGGTTATGACATTTAATAGAAACTGTCCTCAACTTATAACCTATTTCATAAATAATTCTCCATTAGAACGTCTAAATGTAATGAACGATTTGGGTGTACTTATGGACCATAAATTGACTTTCAACTCCCATGTTTCCACAATTGTTGGCAAAGCAATGGGTGTTCTCGGATTTATAAAGAGATGGTCAAAAGAATTTGACGATCCTTATACTACAAAAATCCTCTTTACCTCTTTGGTCCGCCCCATTTTGGAATACGGATCTTGTGTTTGGTCCCCTCAATATGAGTCACACCAAATGAGAATTGAATCTGTGCAAAAGCAGTTTTTACTATTTGCTCTTCGTGGTCTGAACTGGGATCACAATGTCAAGCTTCCCTCGTACTCGAGTAGGCTTCTTTTGATTAACCTTCCCTCCCTTACTAACCGTAGAATAATGCTTGGCGTAGTTTTTATGCACAAGCTCCTAAATGGTGATGTAGACTCGCCTGATCTATTGACCCAAGTAGAATTCTCTGTAACTTTCAGGCCTACTAGAAACTATCTTCCCTTATTCCTTAAACGCTGTACCACTAACTTTTCTTTGCATGAACCCTTTCGAGTTCTTTGTTCTGACTACAATCGCCTTTACCGACTGATCAGTTCAGAGATCTCTCTTCCTATGCTAAAAGCGTCTATTCTTTCCTATCTAGCTCGTAATTAGCTGTAGTTTTCGTTTACTTGTCTGTTTGTTTGTGTTCCCCGCGACTCGTGCCGTACGTTATGCGGCTTGCGCCCCTCGGTCGGTTGGGCGGGAGGAGTGGCAAATTTTGCATCCGTTGGGATTCGCGCGAAAAAAAAAAAAAAAAAAAAAAAAATTGTGATGGATAATTTTCTAAGTTCTGATGTTCTGATTGGCCGTGAAATTCTTGGCCAGGGCTTCGGTGTTTCAATGAACGCTGCTAAGTTTCAAATTTATAAAACAAAAGAGATAAATTTTGTAATTTCAACAAAATAAGAAAATATTATAAGTTCCAATACCGAAATTAATGAATTAAATTATACTCTGATTCGTTTATTGACGGAATTCCAAAGACTCGTGTCTCCACTGGTCAGTTGGAAATAAGACTTATCGCCGCGCAAAAAACAGTACAACGATGCCCTTACAGACTAGGTGACGATGAGAAAAACCGAATGCGAGAAAAAATTGAGGAATTACTGCAAGCAAATGAAATACGACCCAGTTGCTCACCTTTTGCCAGCCCGATGATGATGTTAGTTAGAATGAAAAATGGCATCGATCATCTTTGTGTTGATTATCGTATGTTGAATGATAATACAGTGGCAGACAAATATACGTTGCCTCTCATCGGATCAAATTGCTAGACTCCGTGATGCAAAATATTTCTCTTGTGTGGATATGGTAAGCGGTTTTTACCAAATCATAGTGCATGTAGATTCGATTGAGCGGACCGGATTTCTAACGCCTGAAGGGTAATAACATATTACTAATATGAGTTTTTAACAAGGCCTTTTGGACTTAAAAATGCACCGTCTGTCTTCCAGAGGGCTATAATAAAACCATTGGAAACATTGGCGAATAGTTTTGCCATCGTATACATCGATGATGTTTTGATTATAGCAGAAACTAAAGAAGAAGCATTAGACCAGTTGCAGATCGTGCTAGAAACTTTAAGTAAAACTGGATTTTCATTTAATATAACTAAATGCTTCTATCTCAAATTAGGCCAAACGCTCGCAAAATTCAGGCATTAATAGGATTACCACCGCCGCAATCTGTGACACAGTTGAGGCAATTTGTCCTCCTACTTTTTTTGGGCAATTCGTTCCCAAATTTTCCGAGATATTAAAACCCTTGTACCTCCTTCCGTCAAGGAAAAATGCAACTTTCGTTTGGAAATCAGAGCATGAGCAAATACGATTAAAAATAATATCGATACTAACATAAGCACTAGCATTAATCATTTTCGATCCGAAGCTCTCAATAGAGTTGCATACTGAATGAAAAATCAAAACTGTTAAGCGGTAAGTTAAATGCAAAATCTTCACAAATTATTCTTTTAAAAATTCTTCTTAAAAATTCTTTTTAAAAATTTCATTGACCCTCGCCGAACCATGTTTGCAGGAAGATAATATAGCAGACAGTGTTATAAAGCTTCTAATTGAGCATCGTCGATAGTTTTGGCCATTGATTCAACACTGTATTACAGCAATTTATTGTGTAGGCCTTGAACTCGGATGCTTGTTGAAAAATTTGTATAAATACGATATAAGCTATTTGAAGTTTTCCATTTACTTGCTTCGTCTCGTTGAGGCAGCATCTTGTAATTTTTTCTTTATTTTTTATTTCATTCTCGAAATTCTTTATTTTTGGGCATATATGTATATGCAATCTGTCCTAGATGGACAATAAGCAAATTGTATAAGGGTTGTAAATGATATGGCAGTGGGAGGTACAGTGTATTTTATTTCTTCCATTTGCTATAGTTATCGGTAAGACATGGACCCTACCCTATCAATGCTATCTAGAGCTTGACTATTATCGGCGCAATACATACATATGTATGTATGTACATATGCATGTGTTTACGTTCTTCTTATTTATTTTTTAATTCCAATTCCATCATCTTATTCTATACTTAGTGAAATGGGATTCAGATATTAACATTAAGTAATACTTTTGCATAGGCCGTTAGCATTCCATATTATTTTTAGACCTTGCATAGACATGCCATGAGTGTCTAATTCATTATGGTCATTTGTTCCATCTGAGCTTGAAGTCTACTAAAAGATTTGTATATACATACTTCAATTCCTTCACCTTATTCTATCTTTTGTGATTCAAGCTATTGTATACTCTGTCCACAGACACCTCCTATGGCATTCGGCACTGCTCCAGGCTGGAAGCGCATGTCAATAACCTAGCCCCCAATCTGCTGTGAAACAGTATGCACACAAGACGTCTTAAGATGTCAACCGGTAGACTACAGTTTAGACCAGAGATGGATTGGTGATTGCCTCAGCGGCCTCACCACCTCAGAAATTATAAAAGACTAACTTAACCTGCTAGAACCATGGCTACGAAGATCGAATATCTCCGTAAATACCGAGAAGTCGCTACACATGACTTTTCGCACTGGTAGGCTCAACTGCCACCAGGCAGTCTTAACGGGACGCTTCTCCCGAGAGTGGACAAAGTGAAATACCTGGGTCTCACTCTTGACAGGCGTTTCAACTGGAAAGCTCATATCATTGCCAAAAGATCGCAGCTAAATTTTAAACTGTCAAAATTGCAATGGCTACTCGGTAAGAGTAACAAGTTGTTGCTCATTAAGTCAATACTGAAGCCTGTATGGACTTATGGCATTCAGCTCTGGGGCACGGCGTCAGTGTCAAATATAGAAATTCTTCAACGGTTTCAAAATAAACTTCTCCGCAGACTGATTGACACGCATCCCGTTGTGCGGAACTTTGTCATCCACAGAGGCCTAGCTGTTCCGTCAGTTAAGAGTGAGATTGGGAAGTACGGTATTCGGCACTGCTCCAGGCTGGAAGCACATGTTAATAACTTAGCCCTCAACTTGCTGGACAATAGTACCCATACAAGAAGTCTTAAAAGATGTCACCCTCTAGACTTACAATTAAGACCAGAGATGGACTGATGATTCGTCCCTGAAGGACTGAAAAGGTGAAACTTACCAAACGGTTGTTTTTTGTAACATTTCGTTTGGGGATTAAAAGATGAAGAAATTTTATTTTTTTTTTCTTTGATATTTTTTTTTTTTTTTTTTTGATTTGGTTGATTTTTATTACGATCTGTCGTTATACAATAATTAATAATTTTGGCCGTTTAAAAGATTCGCATGCAAAGTTTAATTTTGGTTCAAATTCGTGTATGTGTAATCGACCGTCAGTCCTGTGGTGGTAAGAAGGGAAGATCGAGCAGGTGCCTTCTCTTCAGTCTTCTCCTGTGGGTGCTATTATCCAGCAAGTTGATAGCCAGTGAATTTTCATGGTGTTCAAGTCTTTGAATGTATCGCTCGCTCAGCCTGCGGATTTCTTCCGTTAGGTATGGGATGTTTAGGTCTCTATGTAGTACCGTGTTTTTGATGTATGGGGGGGCATTTACTATTCGGCGCAGAACCTTATTTTGAAATCTTTGAAGTATTTCGATGTTTGAGTTGGATGCAGTGCCCCAGAGTTGGATGCCGTATGTTCACACGGGCTTTATGATGGTCTTATACAACAGGAGCTTGTTTGAGATGCTCAACTGTGATCTGTGTCCCATCAGCCAGTACATCTGGTTTGATATTTGAGAAGGAAAAATTTTATTTCATTTCACAACAGTCAATTCGGAATCTGGTCGTCGAAGTATACAGTTATTTAGTTGTAAATCCAAAAAACCGAATTTATTTATTCAATATAATATAAATACTAAATTCTGCAATATTTCTCGGACTGAGCGCAATCTTAGCGAATCGTAAAGAAAATAAAAATCAGCAAAGCCATGGCCCCAGGGCCACCCATAGCTGCTGATGGGATGAAGCCGTTGAACAATGAGGCGGGCAGCACCGAAAACGCTATCTCTTGACAAAGTCCTGCCAAGTGGTTGACTACAAAAACCATCAGCGGGAAAATGAAACTGTAAGTGAGATTTTTGTTGTTTAAATAAGTTAATCTTGGATTGTCGGAAATTCGGTGGATCACTTGGCATTAGGGGTGGTTAGTTACCTAAAACGTCGATGTGGACATTCTCTGTTTTAATTGATTCTAAAACTAAATTTTGCACCAACCATTACAAAAACAATTTTCATTGTTAAACAATATTTGTTCCCGTCTGCTCATGTGGAGGGATAATCAGAAACATATTGATAGTAGTCACGAGGAGTTACTAAAGGTTATAGGAGGCAAAAGTGAGCAAGTGAAAGAAACGTACGAAATGTCAACAACAGAGGAGGTGATGAAAATAGTTCAAGTGGCAGTGCAGAAATAAGGAAAAAATAACAAGATGCTGCCTCAACGAGACGAAGCAAGTAAATGGAAAACTTCAAATAACTTATAGCGTATTTATACAAACTTTTCATAAAGCATCCTAGTTCAAGGCCTACTTAATAAAATGGTGTTCTACAGTGTTGGAACAATTGCCAAAACTATCGACGATAGTTAATTCGATGCGATATAACAATGTCTGTTCTTTTTATCGATATATATCACATTTTCGTGCCTAAAGGCCTAAAAAAAAACCGCTACCATTGAAATTGAGCAAAATTATATTGACATAAATTAGATTGGTATTCAGTCAAAATACTTTTCTCAAAAATTGAAGTTCGAATTTGAATTCTTGAGACACTGAATTATAATGGAGACTTTACCAAAACCTAATGTATTCAAAGCAAGTTAAATCGCTAGTCTGTGGCGGGCTGCAATTGATTACAAAAGATAATAAGAAGAGCAGACAGTGTTATAAATTATCGAAAAACGTATAATCGATAGTTTTGGCCACTGATACAACACTAGAACAGCATTTGATTGAGTAGGCCTTGAACTAGCATGCTTTGTGAAAAATTTGTATAAATACACTATAAGCTATATGAAATTTTCCACTTAGTTTTTTTTTTTTTGACTGCGGTATATTGAATATGCAATCTGTCCGGTGACAATCAGCAAGTTTTCTTGATTGGGCATTGACGGTTACAATGTTTGTATGTTAAACAGTATTAAAAGACTGTTGGGATGGTTATATGACGTGGCAGGAAATTGAATAGAGATATTATTCTCAATTATGTGGCAGGTTTAGCGTGTGGAGTCTTCTTAAGCGCCTGGTGGTGGTGCTGTTGTCCAGCATATTGATGGCGTACGGGTTCACGTGCCTGTCAAGGCGCTCCAGATATGCTGCGGTTAGTCTGGAAATCTCTTGATCGACCCATGGGATATCCAGTTCAGTATGTATTTCCCTATTTGACGTTAGTAAGTGGGCATTTGAAATGATCCTTAGCGCCTTGCTTTGGAATTTTTGTATTAGGTCACGGTTGGATCGGCTGGCGGTGCCCCAGATTGGTATTCCATATGTCCACATTGGCTTCATTATTACTTTGTAGATTAGAAGCTTTATGTTTAGCCGAAGGGTAGAACTTCTCCCGAAGAGCCACAGGTACTTTCTCAGCCTTGCGTTGAGCTGGCCTCTTTTGCTCTTCAGATGCTGCTTCCATGTTAGCCTTCTGTCCATAATCAATCCCAGGTATTTGGCTGAGTCACAGATGGGGATGGGGGTTCCGTCGAGTAGTATAGTCGGACAGTAACCTTTGAACGCATTTTTCTGGGTTGACCTCCATGTTCCATCTTTTGAGCCAGATGCTTGTGATGTCTAGCTGCATTTGTAGAAGGTTACTAGCCTCCTGTGGCACTTCATTGGTTGCCATAAAGGCAGTGTCATCCGCGTATGTTGCAGTTAGTAGTTTGGGATCATTAAGTATCGGCATGTCAGCTGTGTAGATGGTGTAGAGCACTGGACCTAGAACGCTTCCCTGAGGGACTCCGGCTCTGACGTCTTTGATGACAGAGTTTTCATCACCGCATCTCACATAAAAGCTCCTGTTTTCTAGATATGATTTT
Organism: Drosophila sturtevanti; assembly: GCA_018150375.1. Taxonomy (NCBI): domain Eukaryota; kingdom Metazoa; phylum Arthropoda; class Insecta; order Diptera; family Drosophilidae; genus Drosophila; species Drosophila sturtevanti. Next base: position 579,809 of record JAECWJ010000564.1, read on the forward strand.
AGCAGCGTGTAGAATGGGGCAGGAAGGACAGTTTTGGTTTTGTTAAGTAGTCCGGTGTGCCAGACCTTGTCGAATGCTTGTTTCACATCTAGAAATACTCCAGAACAGTATTTCTTTTCCTCAAAAGCCTCCAGAAGCCTCCAGAATTCTCCCCGAGATCCTATGGCATTGTTCGGGTGTGCCATGGCATTCTCTGAAGCCAAATTGGTGATCAGGGATCAATCCGGCCTCCTCCATTATTGGTCGGACTCTACGCAGAAGCAGTCTTTCGACTACTTTGGAGAGAACCGCCAATAAGCTTATCGGCCGATATGAGGCGAGGTTGGCTGCAGGTTTCCCAGGTTTTTGTATTAGGATGGTTTCGGCGCATTTCAGGAGGCAGGGCTTTGATGGCTGGTACATCGATTCCGTCATATCCAGGCGACTTGCCCGGGCTTAGCTTGGCGATTTCAAAAACTAGCTCGTCTGTTTCAACCTCTTGGATAGGAAGGGCCATTTGGTAGGGCACGTATAAAAACTCTTCCGTCTCTTGGGCCTCCTGTTGGGAGCATCTATTGAAGGGGGTGAATGTTTCATATAGATGGTCAGCAAAAGCTGCGGCCCTTTCGTTGTTAGAACGGCACCAGGATCCATTGGCGTCTTTAATGGGCTCCTTCCTTATGACAGGCTTTTTGATGCCTTCGGTCAGTCGCCATAGGTTATGTTGGGGGTCTCCAGGCTCGACGTTCTCTAGAAAAGATTCAAGTGACTTCCTACGAAGACTGTTCAGTAGTTCTTTGAGAGTTTTTGCAGCTCTGTTGAACAGGGTCTTGTCTATTGGGCTCCTTGAGTTGTGCCACGTGCGACGGAGACGTCTCTTCTCAGCTACCAATGCGGCTACATCGGGTGACCAAAGATGGATATCTCTGTGAGGGACGTTGTTATTCGTGGAGCTCCTAGGGGCAGGTGTGCCATAGGCGACAGCCTGGTGGATACTCTCATTGAGGTGTTCAACAGCATTATCAAGGTCTTCACCGGTGGAGATCTCGGTCGTCGAGTCCAGATGATTTTCCAACCAGTATTGGTAGCGCTCGATGTTGGTGCTTCTTTTAAATAGCCTGCTTCTGTTGGGTTTGGTACTGGCTGGTAGGTTAAGAAGAAGCCTAACAGCGCAGTGGTCAGAGCATAGTTCAAGCACATTACTGGTGACAATTTTGTGGCTTGGGATTCCTTTTGAGACCAAGATGTCTAAGACGTCAGGAATTTTGTTGGGATCAGTGGGCCAGTAGGTGGGCTCCCCAGATGACTGGTAGGACATGCCGCTGTCGGTGATGCATCTATAGAGCGCTCTTCCTTTGGGATTGGTGATTCGTGATCCCCAGCAGATATGTTTGGCATTGTAGTCTCCTCCAGCTATGAAGCGAGTGCCAAGACTGTCCAGTAGGCTGTGAAACATTAGTTCACTTACAAGATGCCTAGGTGGGCAGTAGACAGCAGCGATCGTTATATCTCCTGTCAGGCTGATAACTCTGATCCTGGAGCACTGAGCCCATGGCTCTTGAAATGCCGGTAGCTCGATGTAGTTGATGTTGGACTTGATGATGATGGCTGCACCTCCTCGGGCTGTACCATTGGGATGGTTGGTGAAGATGACGTCGTAGCCGTTGATATTGAAGTATGATCGTTCCGTGAAGTGCGTTTCCGATATAAGAAGGATGTCAACATGTTGGGTTTTTATGAAGTGTTCAACTTCTGGTCTGCTCCTACACAGGCCATTCGCATTCCATAAGACGATATGGAGATTTACTTGCATTTTTGGGCCATGAATGACGTTAGGAGTTGGGTCATAGCAGCAAATTGGTCCATCATTTTCTCCATTAGAGCTTCTAGACGATCCAGTCTTTGGTTTGTTTGAGGCGAATTGACAGGAGGGGCTTCTGCCTGCTGGGGGGGTAGCTGATTGCCTTTTAGTATATTGGCGAAAGTGATGCCTGGCTTGCTCGCGGAGGTTTGCCAGTAGGCAGGTGTTGTGGTCGGCGGGATTGACCTTGGCTTCGGCAGGTGCGTCTCCTTTGCCTTCAGATAAACTTTACAGCCCTTTTAAGAGGCGGTATGGTTACCCTTGCAGTGAGCACAGCGGGGAGGGTCGGTTCTTGGTTTGCTGCAGTCTGAGGAATTATGAGTGCCACCGCACTTAACACAGATGAACTGCAGGTTACAGTTCTTTTGTGAATGCCCAAAGCCTTGACATCTATAGCACTGTAGTATGTCAGTGGTTTTACGGGGTGGCTCAATCGTGACCACGCAGCTGCAAAGGCGCTTGATAGCATAAACATCCTTGTTGTTGCTTGCCGGTTCTAAATTGACGAAGAACATGGCCAGTGGTTTCTTCGTGCTGCGGCTAATTGCGTTTTTAATGTCTTGACCTCTAACGTTGTGTCCGTTGGCAGCCAGGGCTTCTTTGATGTCCATGGGGTTGGTAGTGTGGTGTAGACCTTTGACTACTACCCGGTAAGCACGCTCATCTTTTGGTTGAAAGGTCTGAAATCTGACCAGATTATTCGCAATATAAGATTTTAACTTGTTGAAGCTTTCCTTGTCCTCAAGATTGACTCTGGCGCGACCGTCACGACCAGCTTTGTAGACAAATTTGTCACTTCCAATGACGGAGGTGACGTCTGAAATAAGTGCCTTAATGTTGTTCACCTCAGGAATGAAGATTGGTGGCGGCTTGATTTTTCGCTACATCGCAGTTGGGACCTCAACCTCCGGCTCAGGAACCGACGTGGTGATCTCCTTCGCTGCCTTGGATGTTGATGGCTGTTCGTCATCGATTCTGTCCGCCAGTTCTGCGAACCTATTGTTGTTGTTGGTTAAAATGTTACCAGCTCGCCTCTTAGGGATTGTGATTTCCCCCGATTCTTCGGAGTCATAATTAAAATCCATCTCAGATGAGCTCGAACTTGAAAGCGAACGACGAGTTGACGTCCGCTTTTTGACTAATTGGGGCGACGAACACTTTCTTTTAACAGACACAGTCATCCACTTGGCAGGACTTTGCCAAGAGATAGCGTTTTCGGTGCAGCCCACCTCATTGTTTACCGACTTCATCCCATCAGCTATTGGTGGCCCTGGGGCCATGGCTATGCTGATTTTTCTTTTCTTTACGTTTCGATAAGATTGCGCTCAGTCCGAGAAATATAGCAGAATTTAGTATTTATATTGAATAAATAAATAAATTCAGTTTTTTAGATATACAACAAAATGGCTGTTTACTTTGACACTCTATTCAGTGTTGCCTTCGCCTTGAAGATCAACAAATCACAGGGCCAATTAATGACTATTTGTGGCCTCAATTTAGAAAATGCGTGTTTTTCTCATGGTCAATTGTTGCACCTGACCAAAAAACAAAGAATGTCGTTCACCACAAGGTGCTTGAATGAAAATCCGATTAATAAATTAATCAGAGTGTATCCCAACCTGAACAATTATTTTTTTCTGACATGTGTTTGGAAAACTTAATTTTTTTTTTTTTTTAATTTGTATTCTCATTCTGTATGTTTTCATCATCATTCAGCTAAAAGGTAACACTGTTCTTCTTTGACTGTTAGCCGGTACGAAGTTCGCCGGGCTTGCTAGTAAATTATAAAAGTATTTATTAGTACAGAAATGATAATGAATTTGTTTATTTAAGGAAAAGGAATGAAAAAAATGAATTGATTTCTAATGATTTAAAATACTGTGTAAATTAAGAGAACACACGAGGAAGTGTATTTTATCAGAATGGCCGTGTCGGAGATTAGATTATTCTCTTGATCTAGCAACCAGGTTAACAAGATTCGCTGAGGTATCAGAAAATTGGATTTGAATAACTTCAGTAATGTATATAACTCGCTGCGTTCAACAAAAAATAAAAAAATGTCGAAACCGAATAACCCGAGCTATACGCCGACATACACATAGTCAGTCTTAACGAGACGCTTCTCCTGAGCGTGGACAAAGTAAAATACGTGGGTCTCACTCTTGACAGGCGTTTCAACTGGAAAGCTCATATCATTGCCAAAAGATCGCAGGTAAATTTTAAACTGTCAAAATTGCAGTGGCTACTCGGCAAGAGATCCAAGCTCATCACCTGCAACAAGTTGTTGCTCTATAAGTCAATACTCAAGCCTGTATGGACTTATGGCATTCAGCTCTGGAACACGACGTCAGTGTCAAATATAAAAATTCTTCAACGGTTTCAAAATAAACTTCTCCGCAGACTGATTCACGCGCATCCCGTTGTGCGGAACTTTGTCATCCACAGAGACCTAGCTGTTCCGTCAGTTAAGAGTGGAATTCGGAAGTACGATATTCGGCACTGCTCCAGGCTGGAAGCACATGTTAATAACTTAGTCCTCAACTTGCTGGACAATAGTACCCATACAAGACGTCTTAAAAGATGTCATCCCCTCGACTAACAATTAAGACCAGAGATGGACTGATGATTCGTCCCTGAAGGACTGAAAAGGTGAAATTTACCGTGGGGTATCGTCTGCCAGTATAGTCGCAAGAAACAAACAATCCGCCACGGACTTTAATATGTTGAACTCTTAGTCATCCAGGAGCCCTGGGCCCAGTGCGCCAGAATTAGAATCCTCTGCCCAACTGGGGATATTACATTAGCGGCCGTCTACTGTCCCCCACGCCACTAAGTCGGACATAATCTATTCGGTGGCTTGCTAAATAGCCTCGGCAACAAATTTATCATTCGTGGAGACTTCAACAATTTAAATATCTCTATCCAACATGTTGAGTTAGACGTTTATTTTCTACACGGCGGAATTTAGGAGCAGACCAACACAGTTTTTCTTCATTAACTTCATTTATTGAATCCACGTGTTAACCTAATTTAAACTATTTTAATGATACGGTGCTGGTACAGCTTTAAAATTAAACTGTGCCTATGTAGTTTCTGTCGTCAACTGATTTGCTATCTGCATGGCAACAAGCATAGAAGCGACTTTGAAACTAAAGCACAGATGCAACGGTTAAATTCCCAGCATATAGGCTGCTAAGAATATTAGTGCAAAAGAAAACATATGTAAATGTAAATGTAACGGGTTAACCCTCTATTGGCTGCGTGGGTGGTAATGATATTTCGGCGGCAACACAACAGTCAATGTTAAATTTATGTTATTCTTCTCATTGTCCACATTGTGACAGACTGCCGAAGGAGGAACGTCCTATAAAAAAAAGTGATAACTCTACCAAATGGAAAAAATAAAAAACATTGCAAAGTATTTCAAGAAATAAATAGGAAATAAGGACACAAGAGGCCAAACCACTAAGTGCAAAATTTCATATAGCTTATAGTATATTTATACAAATTTTTCACAAAGCATGTTAGTTCAAGGCCTACTCAATCAAATGCTGTTCTAGTGTTATATCAGTGGCCAAAACTATCGATTATACCATTTTCGATCATTTATAACACTGTCTGCTCTTCTTATTATCTTTTGTATCCAATTGCAGCCCGCCACAGACTAGCGATTTAACTTGTTTTGAATACATTAGGTTTTGGCAAAGTCTCCATTTTAATTCAGTGTCTCAAGAATTCAAATTCGAACTTCAATTTTTGAGAAAAGTATTTTGACTGAATACCAATCTAATTTATGTCAATTTAATTTTGCTCAATTTCAATGGCAGCGGCTTTTTTAGGCCTTCAGGCACGAAAATGTGATATATGTATATCGATAAAAAGAGCAGACATTGTTATATCGCATCGAATAAACTATCGTCGATAGTCTTGGCAATTGTTCCAACACTGTAGAAAAGTATTTTATTAAGTAGGCCTTGAACTAGGATGCTTTATGAACCGTTTGTATAAATACGCTATAAGTTATTTGAAGTTTTCCATTTACTTGCTTCGACTCGTTGAGGCAGCATCTTGTTATTTTTTCCTTATTTCTGCACTGCCACTTGTACTATTTTCATCACCTCCTCTGTTGTTGACATTTCGTACGTTTCTTTCACTTGCTCACTTTTGCCTCCTATAACCTTTAGTAATTCCTCGTGACTACTATCAATATTTTTCTGATTATCCCTCCACATGAGCAGACGGGAACAAATATTGTTTAACAATGAAAATTGTTTTTGTAATGGTTGGTGCAAAATTTAGTTTTAGAATCAATTAAAACAGAGAATGTCCACATAGACATTTTAGTTAACTAACCACCCCTAATGCCAAGCGATCCACCGAATTTCCGACAATCCAAGATTAACTTATTTAAACGACAAAAATCTCAATTACAGTTTCATTTGTGTTTGTGTTTGGCATTAAAATCACCTCCAGCAACGAACCGATTACCTAGGCTGTCAAAGAGATCTTGGAATTGAGTCTGAGCAACCAGGTATCTTGGAGGGCAGTATATAGCCGCAACAGTGGTGTCTCCAGTCGGGGATATTACTCTCACCTTAGCACACTGAGCCCAGGGCTCCTGAAACGCAGGTAGTTCCACATATTTCAAACCTCTTTTAATGATAACTGCCGCTCCTCCGCGCGCAGTTCCATTCGGATGGTCGACGTGAATAACGTCGTAGCCGTTGATGTTGAAAAATGACTTGTTAGTGAAATGTGTCTCTGATACGAGTAGGATGACTACATGTTTGGTCTTGAGAACATGCTCAACCTCTGGCCTGCTCTTGCACAGTCCGTTCGCGTTCCATATGAGTATATAGAGACTTAAATGCATAGTTTCGCCATAAGTGACATGATCTTTTCGACATTGCCGCAAACTGGTCGAACATCTTCATCATCATGGCCTCAAGTCGATCCACTCTTGGGTCAAGTCTGGTGTCAGCATTGGGTGATTGCTCTTGCTGCTGCTCCTGCTGCTGGGGTTGTTGTTGTTGACCTCTCAGAACGTTGGCAAAAGAGATGCCAGGCATGACGTTGGTAGCACTAAGTCCTGGGGCGCGAGGTGCAGGGCCTGATGCACGAGGAGAAACCTTGGCCTTAGGTAGGTAGTGCTCCTTGGCTTTTTGGTAGGCCTTGCAACCTTTGTAGGAGGCAGTGTGCTCTCCTTGACAATTAGCGCAGCGTGGGGGGCCTCCTTAGGCTTGGGGCACTCAGCAGTGGCATGCTCATGGCTTTCACATTTCACACAGGCGAAATGGAGTCCGCAGTTGGCTTTTGTGTGACCGAAACCTTGGCAACGGTGGCATTGTAGGACATCTATGGATATAAGCGGAGGCTCTATGGTAACAATGCAGCTGCAGAGGCGTTTGATGGTGAAAACATCACGATTATTGCTGGCCGGTTCCAGATTGGCAAAGAAGAGTGACATGGGCTTCTTTGTGCCACGACTGATGCCATTTTTTATTTGCATTCCTCTGATGTGGTGTCCTTGAGAGGCCAGGGCCACCTTGATGTCTTCATGGTCAGTAGAGAAGTGTAGTCCCTTAATGACAATTCTGTAGGCCCGTTCATCCTTTGGCTGGAACGTCTGAAATCTGACCAGATTATTCAAGGTAAGATTTCAACTTGTGGAAGCTTTCCTTGTCCTCAAGATTGACTCTGACGCGACCGTCACGACCAGCTTTGTAGACAAATTTGTCACTTCCAATGACAGAGGTGACGTCTGAAATAAGTGCCTTGATGTTGTTCACCTCAGGAATGAAGATTGGTGGCGGCTTGATTTTTCGCTCCATCGCAGTTGGGACCTTAACCTCCGGCTCAGGAACTGGCTCGATATCAATGTCAATATTTTCTTCATTGTCATCGGAAAGCAGGGAAAAACGATTGGACTCATCTTGGCCAGCCATTGCCCTCGGATCTCTTTTGCGTAAAGGCATCTTATGCTTCATTTCACCAGGCTCGGTACCTGATGAGCTGGAGTCGTCGTCATCACTTTCGCTCATCCTATTAGGGGAGATCCTCGCCAGCTTGACAGTGGGTACTCGCTTCCCCTCAGGGTTAGCCTTTGACCTGTCTCGCTGCCAAGTTGGCCTCTGATGCGATGTGGATGGCAAGTCCATATCAGCGATGCCAAGTCTACGTATTTGTACGTAGATCTACGTATTTCGAAGGAGATCTACGTATCTACGTATGAAGAGACTAAAACTACGTACTTTTAAAAAATATTAAAAAAAAAAATTTTAAAAACCAAAATTTTTTGGTAATATCAATATATTATGAATTAAATAAAAAGATGATATGATTTATATTGGGTTAGCAGCACTAAATTCCGTTTTCGATATGTTTACGTTTTTTCAATGGGTTAGCAGCGCTAAATTGCAAAAAAGAACGGAAAAACGGAAATTCAACCCACATGTTTCCCATCTTGACGGAGTTAACCCAAAATTTGCTTGTTTTGCCACATAGCAGTGCTAATGTTGAGCGTTTATTATTAGAAATTAATTTAATTAAGACAAATAACAGAAACAAATTAGAGACGGAGACTTTAAAAGGATTGCTTCACACCAAAAGTGTATTAAAGGAAAACTTAGTGCCTTCTGACAAACACCTAAAATATTTTAATCAAAACATGTATAAATTTTTGTAAAACATGTACATAAATTAATATGTATAATTAAAACAATGTAATTTGCTTTCTAAAACGACAAATGAAATTAATAACAACGAAGTACAATACAGTTAATTTAAAAATTTAATGGTTTATTATTTTTTTTTATTGTTATTAAGCTTAAAAAAAGTACGTGGATCTACGTATATCAGCAAAATTGTGCTACGTAAAAATACGTAGATTTTGGAGCCTGGCTACGTATTTCTTAAATTTTGACTTGGCATCGCTGGTCCATATTGTCCATTGCGGCAGCCAAAGCCCGCAAGTATGCAGCAAATTATTTCCCAGCACTGCCTCTATAGATGGTCTGATGTCGAGCGTTGATAAATCTTATGAAAAATCGTATATTATATTAAATAAATAAATAAATTCGGTTTTGTGAATAGCAACTAAATAACTGTTTACTTCGACATAGTATTTAGTAATACTGTTAGTTGTTTGGCCTCGTTAAGGCAGCATCATGTATTCTTCTTTCCTATTTCTTTCTTGACATGCTTTGCAATGTTTTTTATTTTTTCCATTTGGTAGAGTTATCACTTTTTTTTATAGGACGTTCCTTCTTCGGCAATCTGTCGCAATGTGGGCAATGAGCAGAATAACATAAATTTAACATTGACTGTTGGAAAGAGATATTTATATTGAAGTCTCCACGAATGATAAATTTGTTGCCGAGGCTATTTAGCAAGCCACCGAATAGATTATGTCCGACTTGTTGGCGTGGGGGACAGTAGACGGCCGCTAGTGTAATATCCCCAGTTAGGCAGAGGATTCTAATTCTGGCGCCTTGGGCCCAGGGCTCCTGGATGACTAAGAGTTCAACATATTTAAGTCCGTGGCGGATTGTTTGTTTCTTCCGACTATACTGGCAGACGATACCCCACGGTAAGTTTCACCTTTTCAGTCCTTCAGGGACGAATCATCAGTCCATCTCTGGTCTTAATTGTAAGTCTAGAGGGTGACATCTTTTAAGACTTCTTGTATGGGTACTATTGTCCAGCAAGTTGAGGGCTAAGTTATTAACAGCCTGGAGCAGTGCCGAATACTGTACTTCCGAATTTCACTCTTAACTGACGGAACAGCTAGGTCTCTGTGGATGTCAAAGTTCCGCACAACGGGATGCGTGTCAATCAGTCTGCGGAGAAGTTTATTTTGAAACCGTTGAAGAATTTCTATATTTGACACTGACGCCGTGCCCCAGAGCTGAATGCCATAAGTCCATACAGGCTTCAGTATTGACTTAATGAGCAACAACTTGTTACTCTTACCGAGTAGCCATTGCAATTTTGACAGTTTGAAATTTAGCTGCGATCTTTTGGCAATGATATGAGCTTTCCAGTTGAAACGCCTGTCAAGAGTGAGACCCAGGTATTTCACTTTGTTCACGCTCAGGAGAAGCGTCTCGTTAAGACTGACTATGTATGTATATGCCGGCGTATAGCTCGGATTATTCGGTTTCGACATTTTTTTATTTTTTGTTGAACGCAGCGAGTTATATATATTACTGAAGTTATTCAAATCCAATTTTCTGATACCTCAGCGAATCTTGTTAACCTGGTTGCTAGATCAAGAGAATAATCTAATCTCGTGTGCTCTTAATTTACACAGTATTTTAAATCATTAGAAATCAATTCATTTTTTTCATTCTTTTTCCTTAAATAAAGAAATTCATTATCATTTCTTTATTAATGATTAATTAATAAAGTTAAGTTTTCCAAACACATGTCAGAAAAAAATCATTGTTCAGGTTGGGATACACTCTGATTAATTTATTAATCGGATTTTCATTCAAGCACCTTGTGGTAAACGACATTCTTCGTTTTTTGGTCAGGTGCAACAATTGACCATGAGAAAAACACGCATTTTCTAAATTGAGGCCACAAATAGTCATGGATTGGCCCTGTGATTTGTTGATCGTCAAGGCGAAGGCACGACGAATCGGGAATTGAATTCGTTTAAACTCAAATGGCATATTTGTTGGGATCATCGGAATCCTTGGAATAAGAACTTCCTCATCTTTAAATTTTCCTTTGAGTATCGGCGTGTGAATCACATTGCTTATCAGTTTTCTTATCACCAAACGCGTTCCATTGCACAGTTTTGGTTGGTTTAAATTTCTAAGCATGACCGAGCACTACCGAGCCAACCTTCAGTTGTAAATTGTGCGGTGGTAAACCAGCACAAGCCATCTCCAAGGAGTTCAAAAATTCAGTTGGATAATTAGTGGCTTCTTCTTCGTTTGTTACACAGTCGATAGATTTGAATGAATACAGAGTACCTACGATTTGATTTTGAATTATAAAATTGAGGTTATCTACATCTTTATTTTTAGCCGCCAAATTTGCTCGCTCACTTAACCATTTAGTATTTTTGTGGTTAGCAATGATATCCGGAAATACTTTGTTGATAAGCTCATCTTTTGATGGGACGAAATTGCAAAAATTTGGAGGAAATTAAATCAAACCGCTCGATTCGTCAACATCCTGTTGAATATCCCGGCCATTACCGATATTCAGCAATTGCTTCGAGAAATCATCAGCAGATAAATCGTTCAACAATGCAACTCTCATATTTACAGACAGTTGAAGTTTTTTTACGTATCGCCACAGATTTGATGCTTTGAGGCAAGCGTTTATTTCGTCGGCAACAGTAGATCTTGGAATTACTGGTAGTGTTTGTCGGAAATCGCGAGATAATAAAATCATTGAACCATCAAAACATCTCGAGTCATTGCGCAGATCTTTTAATGTTCGGTCTAGTGCTTCCAATGCGCGTTTGTGCGCCATTGTGCATTCGTCCCATATGATAATTTTCGATGTTACTAAAACTTTGGCCATTGCGGAGTGTTTCGAAATGTTACATGTCGGTTGTTCAGTAGTTTGAAGATTTAATGGCAATTTTAACGCTGAGTGAGCCGTACGGCATCCGTCTTACAATGTGGCCGCTTTTCCAGAAGAAGCAATTGATACCGCAATTTCGGATCTCGAACGTACAGTGGTCAAAATCAATGACAAGAGGAATGTCTTCCCAGTTCCACCGGGGGCATCCAAAAAAAATAAGACACCATTTCCATCATCAATTGCGTTAATCAGTGTATCATAGACTTCCTTCTGCTTAGGATTCAACAGTGGTACATTCGTTTGAACTGATTGGATTAGTTCATGTGGATCATATTCGCGTTCACGTTCTACTTCTCTATTAAATGCGTCATTCATTCCGCGATCTGGCGCTGGCAGTCCTAACCTAACTAACAAACTGCCGCATATGAGGTAACACATATCTTCGATCAAGAGCAAGGACTGGTTATGCATCTCCTGATTCGCCTCAAGATCGGGATTTCTTGAGCTGACACGAATTCGGTATAAAATGTCTTCTGATATGTTATCTTTGTATTTGTTCCACAGGTCACGTGGGTTCGATGGGAAGCATGTCAAAATGATGATTGCAAATAATGTGCGTATCTGACTTGGAGATGCAGAAATAATTGGTTCAGCGATTGTCGTGTCCCAATGAGTATCGTTTTCAAGCAAATTCAGCTCTTGACATGCTGCACGAAGTGTGGGGCACACTATACCATTAACAGTTCGTAGTCATTCAAATGATGTTGGCCCCCGAACATGTACCAGCAACAACCGCAAATAGAAACATTCATCATTCTTCGGATGAACTGTAAATACGATCAAGAGCATCCGCAGAACGCATATCTGGATGACCAGGAACTGCATCGCCTTGCTTCCGACGTTGAAATTTCTTCGATGTAGCGTTCCAAGTGTAATAACGTGGCATTTCCGAGTAAAGCAACGTTCGTGCGAACGGATCGTTTTGACAAATCGCAAAGAAACTGGTCAGTGTTATCGGTGGAGGTGTTTGGGCACGTTGAGCAGAATGCGACGCTGTGATATATACTCTCTGACAGTTCTCTAGATGCACCCCCAAATGTACAACAGTGGGACAACGTTCGTGAATAGTGAATGAGAATACGCCAAATTGCTTCATGGCAGTTCACATATCTACCAACCTGATAGCGCGTGATTTCATCGTTGATATTGGATGTTTGGATACCAAAAACCGCCATGTCGCTCCCCTTCGTGACATAATACTCAACATTATGTGCCTTGAATGTTTTGGAAAAAGAGGCGAATATGGAACAATCCATCTGTTGTCAACTATGAAATCGTTTCCTTTCACTTTAGTTGTGATAGTTCTACCATTATCATCGGGCGATCGACGCCGATACCATGCACGGTGATTGGCGGTTGATAGTGCCACATGGTCCATGAATCATATTCGTGATTACGTCATGTAGGTCTGGAGCAGGAATATCCGCACATATGATGCCATCTATTTGATCTGGTCGAATTCTGTCTACTAACCAAATTAGAATATGAGCATGCGGTAGGCCTCGTTTTTGCCATTCGACTGAGTACATCTAGCATTGAGTAATCCCAAAGACGTGTTGCTTAACAATGTAATTTATTAGTGACCGAATTTTTTGCTTGAAATCCCGTGCGGTGATGTCGTGTCGATTACTTGATGTTTGTCCGGGAAGCTGCAATTGAATAATTTCCATCCATTTCGGATTACATGTAAATGTAATGAATAGATCTGGCCGACCATAATGACGAACATGTCATTGCATCTTGCGCATATTCATTCATATGACGCGGGCTACCTGTGTATGTCGCTGGTAAAATTGTCAATCGACCAATATTTCTGAATCTCCTTCTGTGATTATTGCATCGCGTAAATGAATATAATCTTCCGAAAGCAATTTAGCTTGATTCAAACGGATAAAAGTCAGGCATTCCGTTTCGATTTTAACGTACATGTCAACGCAGTATTGTTGAAGCAGTCGACGAAATCGCAACAAATAATTGTCAGAATTTTCACGAATCATCAAACGATATGTGTAATAATTCATCGAAGTAACCTTCTTAGTAGTTTCCTCACCTGAAACAAATGCAGTAAAAATTGTATTTTAGAACTAGGTTTACGACTCTTACAGCTACTCTCTACTAAATTAAAAGAGATAACTTTTTTTGTGTACCATAAGCAAACAGAATAAAATGTATATCAAGTTAAAATGAAAACAGTTATATTGATCTTACCATTCAATGGATTAATCATTTTGATATTAAAGTGATATCCATCATCTCCTTGCCAAAACATCAGCGGGTATTGTAACGCGTCATATGAACGGTGCGTTTCATATATTCTTTGTAGTTGCCCACTATTGCGTCGTGTAAGCACAATATCACTTGCTTCCAAGTTTTCACCAACAATCAGGATTGCCACTTCATCGATTGTTGGAGCATTAAATGTGCGTTCATGTGATCCAGCTGGTCTTTTATCTGCTCTGATTACAACTTTATAGTCATCACTTGGCATGCGCTCTAAAGCAGTCTTGAACAGCCTGACTAATGCTTGATGTTCATGAAGCATTTGCTGCAAATCTTGTAGAATTGCTCTTTTCGTATCTGTGTTGATCCCTTGACGCCGGTCAAGTTGTTCTTCCATATTGCCCATGAAGTATATTTGCAAGAATTTTTACTGTGCATCTTCAATAGGTTGCAATGATCCAATGCGATGGCAAATCTGGCCTTGAATCTGTAAATTCAAAGCCATAGTTATAGTTAGATTTACAAACACTTTTTACATAAATCTAACAAACTACATTCCAAATTTTTTTTACAATCATAGAAAATAAAATTTTTAACGTAAATTACCTTAAATGTCGGATTATATCTGTGTTCTTCAATAATTTCCGCCCCAATTGAATTCATTCGGAAACAGGCATTATATTTTTGAGTGTTCGCTAGATAATGGCGTGATTCTAGTGTTTAGCAGGGAACACAATGGCTCTGGTAGCGGGACCACTAATGGCAATGTCACTTTACCACTAAGGCAGCACAAACCGGGCGTTTCATCAGCAAACTTCAATGCGCCACAATGCTGGCAAATAACGTCCATTGGACCAATGCAAACTAAACAATGCAAGGCGTAGTCGATGGTGCAATCATATCGAAACGCTGCTCGAGTCAAATTAATACTTGAACAATTTGTTCATGCACTTCGAAGATTATGCCTCTGTTCATCTCTACGATAAGCTCGACGATTTCTTGTTCCTAATCTAGCCGTTTCACGGGCTGCCTCTCTTTGCTCTTGTGTTTGAGAAGCACGAATTAAGGCCCTTCTTTGCTCCATACTAACATGGCGTTCTTCTCGGGCGATTTCTCGTTCTTCGTCAGATAATTGACGCGCGATATTCTGTTGTCTAATTGCATTACGGCTCCGCTGGGAAAGATTGGATCTTCTAGGACGTGGCATGATGATTAGAACGGTAATTGGTTTGGTTTGACAATATGTTACTAAACATTTATATGAATAGGAATGTCTGCACAGGACCTAGAACACTTCCTAGTGGCACGCCGGAGTAAATTGCTGTGATGGTAGACGATTCATCTCCACATCGGACGTAAAATCTTCTCGAGTCCAAATATGATTTTAAGAACAAGTAGAATTGGCAAGCTCATTTTATAGTCCATGATGCCATACGCGGTCAAAGGCTTGTCTTACATCCATAAAGGTTGTGTGCAATATCGCTTCTCTTCAAGTGCCGTTAGAATGCATCCAGCCAGTCTGTGGCATTGCTCAGGAGTTCCATGGTTGCACGCCGCAGTGATCAAAGCATAATTCTAACACGTTTTTAATGTGGGCTTTGTTTCTTAAAAATTGATTTGTCTGTGAAGTGGGTTTCGGAGACAAGGAGTATGTCAATGTAATTTGTCTTAAGGTATTGTTCGACTTCAGGTCTGCTTCGACACAGACCGTTTGCATTCCATAAAATTATGTGAAGTTTTGCCTTCATAGCTTTCCAACAAGTGTAGTGAGCAGTTGCATCATAACAGAAAATTGATCGATAATTTTTTCCATCATCGCTTCCAAGCGATCCAATCTTCTGTTCAGATGATTTGCAGCTTGAAGAGCAGTTTCAGACTGCTGAGAGGGTTGTTGATGTCCTCGAAGCACGTTAGCGTAGGTGAAGCCTGGTTTAACTTGCAGTGGACACAGCATGAAGGATCTTCTACGGATTTTGTGCAAATTGCCATGCTAAGATCGCCGCCGCACTTGACGCAAACATATGACAACCAGTTTTCTTGACATCTGTAGCACTGCAGAACCTCTTCATTTTTTAGTGGTGGGTTAATAGTGCCCACGCAACTGCACAGTCGTTTTTTGCCGAAAGCATCCTTGTTGTTACTTGCCGGCCTAAGATTGACAAAGAACATTGCCAAAGATTTTTTGGTGCTTCGGCTAATAGCATTTTTGATTTGATCGCCTCTCACAGTGTGCCCTTTAGTTGATAGCTCTTCTTTAATGTCGGAGAGGACAGTCGAGCGGTACAAGCCTTTAATGATATACGCACGTTCGTCTTTCGGCTGAAAAGTATGGTATCTAATTAGATTGCTGTTCAGGTAGGTTTTCAACAAGGTGAAGCTCTCCTTGTCGTCAAGATTAAGCCTGACGCGGCCGTCTCTGCTGGACTTATAAACGAAGCTTTTGCCTATAATGGCAGAAGAAACATCTTTAATGAGGCTTTTAATGTCAGCGATGTCAGGTATGAATATTGGAGGAGGCTTTATTTTGCGCTCTTCAACAGTTGGCGGTTTATCATTAATCATTAAATTGACCTTATTGTCTTCTTCTTCCTCGCTGCTGTCAGAAAGGGCTGCCAACCTGTTGGATCTAAGTGATCTTTCATCAATCGTATTCTTCGTCAAAAGTATATTTCAATATCTTCGAATATAAATGTAATGTATATTATTAGTTTATTTTAAGAATAAGATTAAAGTTCAAAAGGTATACATATGGTTTACAAAACTATATCCGAATGTTCGTCTAGACAACTTAGCAACTTAGTTCTACTTTTTTACACAACTATCAACTTAAAAAACTTTGGCGACTTTGTTCCACACCGACGATTCATTAACGACTGTGTCGACTTTTTATTGTGTAACGTTCACACTGATTCTGCCTACTAGAGCTACAAAATATCAGATAACCCAGCAACCCATCTTACATAAATGAAGCGTTATGAGAAATCGTGGCACTTGTTCGCGTAACCGTAAATCACGCAATATTAATCTTCCGCTAATACGTCCGATGGGTTTCACCGTCGCGACGAGAATCCGCAGAATTTAGTATTTATATAATATTAAATAAATTCGGTTTTTTGGATTCACAACTAAATAACTGTTTACTTCGACGACCAAAGATTACACAATGATCTTATATTCAATGCTCATGCTATGATTAATGAGTTGGGAGATGAAAGAGGTTGTTGAGGTTTGAGAGGTTAAATCTCAAATCTGTGTACAGATTTTTTCTGGCCCTTAGGGATGAATCACCAGTCCATCTCTGGGCTAATCTGTAGGTGGGTGACATCTTTTGAGATGTCTTGTGTGTATGCTGTTGTTCATAAAATATTTTATTAGCCGTAATGATATGCATTATATGGGCATAATATTCTCGTTGTTTATAATTTAGTCAGTGTTCTAACTCATGTAAATTATTTTCAGAAATCAATGGGGCAAATTAAATCCCATCAGAGTTGTGATCAATTTGGTTTTGAACGTGGAAAACGTTACAATCTCTTGTAACTTTAGGAACCGCAAATCCTCTAAACTCTTGATGCAAAATTTCTGAGACAGAAATTTGTTGGGATCAATTAATATTATATGACAGTTGTATGTGGCTACATTGTATTTATCACGTCGCACTCGTCATTCCGCCAGGAAAATAATAGTGTGACAAGTTTTTTGTAGTAGTCCATTCTGGATACATTTTGCAAAACCTCTGAGTTCGTATCCTTTATTTGATTTATCTTGCTAACTCTTGCGAACTCTTTCATCAGGATGCAACGTATTTAGGAATATGTTTCCATTGCTGGTCTCTGACAAATGAAGCCCCGGGATATTATAAACAGATTCTTGAGCTGATATTTCGATTCCGTTAAGTAACTTGCTTACGAGGTGTTGTAATTTCTCCTTTATCGATCGATCCCGATGCCCTCTGGCTGTAATTTCATCCATGGCTTCGCTAATCAATTTCGACACACCTCTGTTTGATTTATTTATGTAAATTATAATATATCTCCGGCTCTGATCTCTCTGACTTGCGATTGATCTTCACCGCAATGAGCAAAGTAGTTACGCCCCAGTTTGAACAGTAGTCCAGTGTGCCAGACCCTATCAAATGCTTGCTTAATATCAAGAAAGGCCGCAGAGTAATACCTTTTCTCTTCGAATGCTCCCAATAGTTTCTCCGCAATTTTGTGAGACTGCTATGAAGCGCCATGAAGCTCTCTAAAGTCAAACTGTTGATCATGGATCAAGCAAGCCTCCGCCAGTATTGGTCGAACTCTACGTACGACAAATCTCTCAACAACGTTGGAGAGAACCGCCAATAAGTTAATCGGATGTTATAAGGAGAGTTTACTTCCTGGATTACAAGTTACTTCTATTAGAGATGCTAGAGCAGTTGTGACACCCCCTACATTGACAGGCAATATCCATCCTACAGCTTCTATTCAACGCACACCTGGTGGCAAGTATTCCGCATTGGCTTCCGACATCAATATTTAAATTTACTAATTTTCCAAGGACAGATTGTAAATGCAAATTAATTGAGAAATAAAAAATTATTTTAAAAATGGTCAAACATATCTTTTCCTTGGAATTACCTTAATGAAGCATAATTTCTTCACAAAAAATATGCAGAGGCATATAAAAAAGAGATATACGAAGAATAAAATTTCATTGATCCTTACCGAAGCATGTTTGCAGTAAGAAAATTTAGCAGACAGTGTTGTAAAGCATCGAATTGAGCATCGTCGATAGTTTTGACCATTGATTCAACACTGTATTACAGCAATTTATTGAGTAGGCCTTGAACTCGGATGCTTGTTGAAGAATTTGTATAAATACGCTATAAGCTATTTGAAACTTTCCATTTATTTGCTTTGTCTCGTTGAGGCAGCATCTCTCTTGGGCATTCATACTTATATGTTTTTCTTTGGGCATATATTTATTTGCAATCTGTCCAGATGGACAATAAGCAAATTTATTAAAAGGCATGGAATATGACAGAGGGGGGGTTACGATCACCTTTTAAGTTCTTCAGGGACGAGTCACCAGTCCATCTCTGGTCTAAATTGTAGATCCAGAGGGGGTGACATCTTTTAAGACGTCCTTTATGGTTGCTTATATGTATTTGTAATCTGTCCAGATGGACAATAAGCAAAATTCTAAAATAGTTTTGAATATGACATTGGGGGAGTGCAGTAATTTTGACCTTTTCAGCGAATCAGGAGGAATCACCAGTCTATCTCGGGTCTAAACTGTAATTCGAAATGCTTTTCAGTGTTTTTCTTTTTTATTTTTTTCATTTGCTGTTATCACTGAGAAATGCCATATGTCATTCCCGGTTGTGTATTTAAGTTGAAAATTGTTGCTTGGCGGTTGGTGATTAGTGTCCGTAGGATTTTGCACACGAGGTGATGAGGCCCGAGTATTGCCATGTTCCCTGCGCTTTAGGGCTAGTGGCATAGGGTTCTTGGCGATACGGTGTTTAGCTTTAGTCAGGTTTTTTTTTTTTTTTTTTATTTAACTGGCATATATCTATATATCTATCATCGCATGAGCTTTGAGTATAAGGTTATTGTGTAAGCAGAGATAAAAAAAAAAAAAAAAAAAAAAAAAAATTTTTACTATTAAATTTAAAAATTGGAACTACTTGCTTACTTTTGCGGCTGATTCTGCTTAATCACCAGACTTTACCAGGAGTCTTCATCGTAATTAAGTTGGCCACAGCCCGGCCATAATGGATGCTGATAATACACATGGCGGCAGTGCCGCTAGTTCCGTTTCGTGGCAGTACGTCACCCGTAAACGGTATCCAAGAGGAAAGCTTCCTCTTCACCAAATATAGAACGAAAAAAGGATTCGAAATCTGGAAGGAGCAGACGTGGGTCATCATCTGAATCCTCGATGTCTGCTCAGTCGGATTCGGATTTCAGCTTATGGGAGCCTGGAGAAACACGTCGCAAGTCCCCAGCTAGGCCCACTGCCAAGTCTGCTACCACCCCAGCTCTGCCCACTGCCAAGTTCGCTGGCAATTATAACAGATTTGCCCTACTCAATGACGACATACCTGCCGAAGAGCCTCGCACCGATCCCCCTCACGAGAATGAGCCAAAGACACCAAAAACTCCTCCAATTTATATTCCTAACGTGAGCGACATCACTGGAATGCTCACCTTCATCAAGAATGCAATCGGTAGTGATAATTTCATATATAAGACAGGCAGAGACGACCAAGTCCGCATTATGACTACCAGTGTAATGGATTTCAGGAGCCTGGTAGCCGCACTAGAGGTGAAGAAACTCCCTTTCCACACTTACCAATTAAAACAAGAAAGAGCATATAGGGCTGTCATCCGTAGCCTACATCACAGCACCCCCTTATGCTTCATCCGTGAAGAACTGGCAAAGCTCGGGCACAATGTGCGTCACCTAACTAACGCTAAACACCGCATTAGTAAGAACCCTATGCCACTATTCTTCATTGACTTGGAGCCAGCAACCAACA